>BLSH010464798.1:481112-512169 GCA_018402905.1 Glandirana rugosa
AACGTGTTGGGGCTAGGGAATAACCTACCATTACCATAAATAGTCACACAGATGGTCATTTGAAAGATACATATGCATTCCAATTTTATGTGCTTCTCTTTATACTCCCAAAATGCTCATTATGAGCAGGTTTTATAAGCTCTACACTGATTTTATGCAGCCCCTGTTAATCTACAGATAAAAAGTTGTGCAGATCATTCATTATATTTTGTGTCACCAGACATCCAGCATACATAGAAAGTTTACTGGTAGACACACTGATAAATACCATTACCATCCAATAAGGGATCGGGGTTGTGCAAGTGTCAGTTATGGGATGATAAATCACACCCGTAGTAAGAGCTCTAGTTTTTAATTAGGCCTTTGAGACTTTCCCTCTGATAACTAAAACACGACTACAGTGCGCTGTTATTGGTTCACAGTTTAAAAACTGCTGCGTTCTATAGATTTTCATAAATACCAATGCATTAATATCAAGGAAAATAATAGTCCTATTTGTAAAGCAGAAACAAAGAAAAATGTTATAGGGTAGCTGTCATGGTGGAGGGATACACTAGCTTGTTATTGTCTTATCTGAAGTTTCTCTAGTCTGTCCCTAACTGACCGGAACACAAGGAAGGCACTAGTAAGTAGATCAAGCTGTTTATTTATTGAGGAAGCTTTTGGACATAGTTATTTTATACTGGAAGTATAATATGTCTTTTGAAAAGCTTTTTTTTTGAAAGCTGATATTTCAACATTTTTAGTGTTCTCTCAGCCTACAGAAAATCTTAAACCTAATTCACACCTATTATAGTCCCTTTCAAGATCATTATTTTCTCAGCCTATGGCTACATTCATATTGCAGTTTTATCATGGCCTACATTTTACACAAGGTACACTTCATCCCTATGTAAGGGAGGCCACATCAGAGATTCAGCTACTAGATTTTTTCTTTTAAAGCAATGCTCCAAAATGTAGAGGTATGAATGTAAAAGATATTTAGGTCTCCTTCAGACCTTTCAAGTCCATTACCGCGCATTAAAAGAGAAGTATGGCCAAAGATTTTTTGCTCATACCTTTCTTGTGGGTCACAAGAGTGTACTTACTTTAGTACTCCTGTAGCCCAGAGTGAGCGGATATGGGCTATAACCCGCTATCATTTGAGGATCCCAACTATATTCTTGGGATCCACCCAGCTGCCTAATTGCCAGCTGGCTCCAGCTTTCAGGGAGCGGCTAAGAACCGGAGCTGACTGCGCCCACCACTCTCCTGCCCGGTGTTTCAGTGAGTGCTGGAGGGGCTGAACAGAGAGCGGTGACTTACAGTTACTGTTCTCCGCTCTGAGTAGACCAAGAACTGAGGGATCAGCGGCCATGTGATTGCTCGGTTCTCAGTCTTGGGGCTGATGCAGGACAGCTACTGCATCACACAGATGCTGGAGCATGGATATGAGCATAGGCGTGTGCACAGAGTGTGCCAGGTATACCTTGGCGCACCCTAATCACCCTATGTGGTGCAGATTTCCCCTGTTTAGACCCAATATTTCTCCAAAGCCCCCTAATGAGGCTCCTAAAAATATTGTAAAAAACCTAATAAAAAAACCTATAAAAAATATAATAATAATTAAAAAAAAAATATGGACACTATCCACTGTCCTACTGATACCAATCTCTGGCCTGCTCACACTGTCAGTATATATACACTCACATATGTGAGTATATAGCACACACACATACTGTATGTATTTGAGCTTTGGGGTGCACACCCATGGATGTGAATATGAGTGTTCCTTTTTTATGTACCCCAAACATCTCCTTAATATTTGGCATTGCACCTCAAGGCTGCATTAGGACAGAAAATGCATACATTATACTGTATATCACCAAATAATTTAGCTGATGAGGACTCCTTAGAAAACGAATCATCCAACAATTATTCTATGTAAAGATGCAACTTTCTTTGTTTTATAACACCCACATAGTTAAAGTGTTACTAAACCCACAACAGTAAAACCAGTCTGTATATGCAGTAAAGCATGCTTGTTATACTCACTGTGGAACCTAAGGGGTTAATCCTCTGCATTGTGTAAAAAGGCTGTTTATCCTGTCTTCTCTGACCCTCCCCCCTTCTTCCACTGTCCCCAAACCACTTCCTGATAGAACAGATCCATGGGGGCACTCTGCACATGCACAGTTTGGTGTGTATTGCTAGAGAGTTTTATTTTGTCTTGGGAGAGTGCATGTGATCAGCACAGGGCCAATCAGCACCGTTCAGACAGAGGGTCAGGGGTCCTGCAGCCTCCTAGGTCAGTCAGGGGAGAATGAGAACTCATCCTACAAGCTTTAATCAGACAAGGCTGCTTTAACTGCTGATAAGAAAATGTATTTAGCAGTTTATATTTACTAAAACTATTGCATTTCCATATTATGTGTACTCTGGGAGACCATATATAGTGAATGCAGGGTCCTGGGTTTAGTAACACTTTAAGTTGGATGGAAGATCTTATTGTGCAATAGCAACATGTGCACATGTATGCCCAAAACACCTTTGTACAGTATCTGTACAATAACACGTATTAATCTCACATACACCTTAAAGAACTTGTAAAGGCAAAAGGTTTTTTCATCTTAATGCACTCTATGCATTAAGATAAATAACCTTCTGTGTGTAGCAGCCCCCCGGCACCCCCTAATTACTTACCTGAGCAACATCTCTCTTCAGCGATGTCCACCAGTCTCTTAGCCTTCAGGGACTCTCCTCCTGAATGGCTGAGACACAGCAGGGGCGCTATTGGCTCCCATGGCTGTCAATCAGGGGAGAGAGGGGTTGGGGCCGGGTTAGGGCTCCGTGTCTGACTCGGCTTGGGTGCCCCCATAGAAAGCTGCTGGCTGTGGGGACACTTGACAGGAGGGAGGGGCCAGGAGCAGCAAAGAGGGACTCGAGAAGAGGAAGATCCAGGCTGCTCTGTGCAAAACCAACTGCTCAGAGGAGGTAAGTATAATATGTTTGTTATTTAAAAAAAAAAAAGACTTTACAATCACTTTAAACATCGAACATTAATGGTTTGCAGATTTGTGGCTTCCTAGGTATGTTTAAATCTGTGAAAAATCAAGAATCTGATTCTGAGCCCAGGTTTTAGTCATATTATAAAGAATTATTTTACTTCAGCCTTATCATAAAGCTAAATTTCAGTCTCCCCCTAAGAAAAACTGTAACATTCTGTGCCAGTCTTTCCATCCATGAATGATATGTCGCCAACACACTAACAAGCTTGTTTCAAAGTGATGATCACATGCCTGAAGAAGAATCCCTGCATGCTTTTCTATGTGATCATACAAGCATAAAGCGCTTGGCACTTTGACAGAAGCTTATCGGTGTGCTGGCGACATATTTCATGTTGTTTTTATTTTTCCATGTTGTAAATTGTGATTAGTTAGGAGTTGTTGCAGCACCCCCGTAATCACATGCTGTACCCCAGTATATACTGTATACCTTAAGTCTTGTCATCCAAATACCTCTAGCAGAAGCACTACTTGGACTACTTCCCAATATATCAGAAACACAGTTTGGTCCAGAGCACTGCTGGTGGGATTTTATTTAATTTTACCTTATTGAATTTTTATTTTTTATTTTTTGTCTTTTATCTGGGGTTCAGCTTCAAAGGAAATGCGTTATAGATGAGAATAGTGACAGACGCAGAGGATATATGTAGGTAAAATTAAAACTAACTAAATAAATGCAATTAATATGTTACTTGAGATTAAAAATCATTCTATGTCTGTGTCTGTACATACAGAATGGGTCTTTCAGCAATACATCCTCCCTGGTATTCTATCCTGCAAGTCGATTGACTTCAGATTCCCCTACAGTGCCAGTACTCATGTAGGGATAATAGCGGCAATTTATACCACTTGATGAGCAATTTGGTGCTCTTGTCAACTTTTTACTGGTAAGGTGATTCTCAAATCATCACAGCAAACACTTCTGGCTCTCTCTCTCCTTCTCCCACTCCTCTATTTTTTTCTTATTGCTTTTCATCTTTTCACATGTTTTTTTATTGGAATCAGGTTTTGAGAGAACTATTAATAATAGCTATTAATGATATAATAAATGAATCTGAAATTCTACAGAAGAGAAGTCTTAGAGAAAGTAGAAAAAAGAAGACCAGCAAAGCAGAAAAAATAAAGAAAGAAACATTGAAAATTGAATTGATTGTAAAGGCAGAAGGTTTTTTTATCTTAATGCATTCTACATATTAAGATAAAAAGCCTTCTGTGTACAGCAGCCCCCCTAATACTTACCTGATTCCCATCTAGATCCAGCGATGTTGTAAGATTGTCTTAGATTGCGATCCGATTGTCTCCCGGATGTCCGGGACTCCCCTCTTCACTGGCTGAGACAGCAGCGCAGCGTCATTGGCGCCCACTACTGTCAGTTAAAGTCAGCCAGCCAATGAGGAAAGAAAGGGGGTGGGACGAAGCACGGCTCTGTGTCTGAATGGACACAGGGAGCTGTGGCTCGCCTCGGGTGCCCCCAGAGCAAGCTGCTTGCTCTGGGGGCACTCAACAGGAGGGAGGGGCTAGGATCAATAAAGGGGGACCTGAGAAGAGGAGGATCCAGGTTGCTCTGTGCAAATCCACTGCACAGAGCAGGTAAGTATAACATTTGTTATTTTTAACTAAAAATAAATGAGACTTTACATTCACTTTAAGGAGAAATTGCAGTCTGCTCACATAATTTGTAATAAAAACATCTTTGTCATTCTGATGCTTCTCTCCAACCACTTTGCATATTATTTTATATATAATGAGATTCTGTTCTTGCCAAATATGCTGCAGAAATCTCCCTTCACTAAGTCTGGATGCAGCCATTTTAACTGTGGGCACCTGAAGCTGCTGCCTGTTCTCTTCCTGGATTTGCACAGACACACAAGGGTACATCTATAGCTCTGCAGCCCTGCAGCTCTCATTGGTCCTCTTATGACTCACCCCCATATCTTCCTGGCAAACTCTCACGAGAGTGAGAGAGAACTGTGCATGATGTCATACGCCTAGGCTAATGACCAGACAAGAAACAGGAAGTGGGCTGTAGAAGGTATTTACTGGCAGAAAAAAAATGTTTTACTATCCAAAGTTAAAACAAATAGGGCAATATATTTAATAGATGGAAAGTTGAAAAAATGACAGAAGGTCCGCTTTAGGGTGGATGGAAGGAAAGAAGAGAATGAAGGAATGGAAGTGTCGATGGCTGGAAAGAAGAAGGGGAGGGAGTAGAAGGAAAGAAGTTCAACAGGAGTGAAAAAGAGAAGGAAGCCAGGAAGAAGAAGTATGATTACAAAGAAGAAAGAGGAAAATAAAAATAGGAAGGAAGAATCAGAGGAAAGGCGTATGACAACAAAGAAAGGGTAGACCGGAAGGAAGTAAAACAAAAGTGAAGCGGAGAGTAAGAAGGAGTAGGAGAGAGTGGAAGGAAGAGAAATGAAAACACAACAAGAGTAAAAATTAAGGAGAGACAAAGGAAGCCTAACAAAATAGAAAACGGAACTCAAAGGAGCAGGGGAGGGTTAGAGGAAGTAAGGAAGTATGACATCAGAGAAAGAATAAGCAAGTGCAACAACAACAAAAAAGATATAATAATAAGAAGAAAGAAGACAATAGGGAGAGTGGGAGTAAAGCAGGGCACACACTATTCATTTTTTTCATTCAACCTTGTGGGTTGAACGGAAAAAAACGCACAGTCAGAGCTGCTGTACTAACCATGCAAGGTTGGTTCAGTAATCTCCCCCACTAAGCTGTTGTGTTCTGATAGGGGGGCCTCCCCCCCACCAGAAGACCTTAACCACTTTAGCCCCGGAAGGATTTACCCCCTTCCTGACCACGGCACTGTGTCGCTTCAACTGACAATTGCGCGCTCGTGTGACGCTGTACCCAAATAAATGTTTTTACAAGTAATGGCGGTGATCTGCGATTTTTAGCAGGGCTGCGATATTGCGGCGGACAGTTCAGACACTTTTTTGTGATCAGTTACATTTATACAGTGATCAGAGCTAAAAATATCCACTGATTACTGTATAAATGTCATTGGCAGGGAAGGTGATAACACTAGGGGGCAATCAAGGGGTTAAGTGTTCCCTAGGCAGGTGTTTCTAATTGTGGGGGGAATTTAGTGACTGGGGGTGGAGAGAGAAAGCTGCTCCAGATCACTGGGAACAGTAGATCTCTCTCCACTACCCTTTACATCAACAGATGCCCATTCTGGCTCTGTGAGGAGCGATTGCACGTGCCCCCTACAGTCTCTTAATGTGCCGCCGGTGATTTGCGCAATAGAGCCGACCTGGCGACGGCTGGTCAGCAAGTGGTTAATCAACGCTCTCTTCCATTGGCTGAGAGCACTGATTGGGAGTTGATTGGATGCTGGTTTTCCAGCATGCACATCTGAGAGCAACAGACCGACATACACACAGGCAGAACGTTGGTCATTTTTTTTTTAACTGCCCGTTGTCTAGGCCTGTGTGTACCCAGCTTTAGGGGGGATAACAACATAGTCAAAAGTCAGCCTATTGATTGCTGCTGATTGAGTAAAATTATACCAACATGGCGGTTGAACAGAATTATTAAATTGCCATTCTCTGCTGAACCAGCGGAATTTAATTCCATATTTGGCCAGCTTAGGTCATCTGAAATAGAACAAATTGACATCCTTTATGGTGTATAATAGAAGAAATCCTACTTAAGGACTCACATGACTTCAATGCACAGGGCTTAAGACATACAGTATATAACCATGAACCGCTTGTAACCAAAATACATGGATCAACTTAAAGCTGAGTTCCTTAAGAAGGTCTTATTTTGGTGTTTTTCCTTCTAATATACACCACAAGGAGTCCAACTTGGATGCCAAGTTGTTCTATTTCAGATGTCCTAAGCTGACCATTCATGGATAGAAATTCACCCAGTTCAGCAAGGATTGCCCGAACTTCGATCCATATATGGGCAATGTGGTTGAACTGAAGTCAATCTACCAATCAGCTTCTGTTCAGCTGCCATGTCGGTATAATTTCACTCGATCAACGCTCAGTAGTCAATAGGCTGCAGTGCTGATCTGCATATTATGACTACGGGGAAGTATCCCTACTGTTAGAATACAATGACACAGCGGGCAGGATTCATGCATCCACACCAGAAGTATGGATGGGGGAATCCGGTCAGTTTTTTTTTTTTCCTTTAAACCTACTGGCTGAAAGAAAAAACTGACCCATGTATGGCCAGCTTTAGGCTTGGAGTCAGCTTTGTTTAAATTTTTCTAACAGAGAAAAGGAAAATAAAACCGGAAGAAGGAAGGCGTGAAGGAAGGAAGGAAGTACAACAGGGAAAGGGAAAATAAAAAGAGTGAATTAAGGGAGAGTGAGAAAAAGGAAATTAGTACCACAGAGAAAGGGAAAATAAGAGGAAGAAGGAAGTATTACAACATAGAAAGTGAAAATAAAAGGAAGGAGTGGAGGGGGGAGAGATAAAGGAAGGAAGGAAAGAAGCGTGATAGAGAAATTGTAAGTGAAAAGAGGGAGAAGGGAAAAAAGAAAGAAACAAAGTCAACAGAAATAGAAAAATAAGAGAGAATGTAGGAGGACGAAAGAGAAAGGAAGGACGTATAACTACATAGAAAACTGAGAATAAAAAGAGAAAGTGGGAAAGAGGAGAGTAGATTGAGAGGAAGAAATCTTGACAATAAAGAAATGGGGAAACAAGGAAGGAGAAGGGGAAAGAGAATGAAGGAATGGAAGGCCGTATAACACAGACAAAGAACAGGAAATGAGAAAGGTGAAAGCTTTTTATTGATGGACTCGCTTCTTTAAAATATACAACCTCAGGTTTTTGCTCTAATTGCTTGTAACCATGCAAGTGAATTTGCTCTGCAATTTGCTACAAACACGCCAGTAGGAGAAGAATCAGGATAGAGGTGTCAGTGACATCCCCGCATAACCGTGTGTGCAATTCTGCCAACTAGACTCCCTTGTCCCAATATTATCGAATGGAACAAAAGATTGGAGTAGCTCCTAACTATTTCTCATGCATGCCTCACTAATTTTCCGAGGGATGATTTACTTTTTCATTATATGTCCTCTCTCTGTGGAAGTCTTTTTGATTCCCTCCCCTGCTATTCTAGCTAGTCATAAACGGATGAAAGAAAATTCTCAGCTAAAGCTGTTCAGGCTCTACTATAGCCATGGCTGCTCATATTCCTTTTTTTTTCCCTCAGAGGATAAGATCACTTACAATTCAGTGTGAAGATCAAACGTTAAAAGCTGCTCTATTTTGGCACTGTGTATAGGCCCAGCTAACTTGTGGTCTCATCTAGCACATTTCTTCATTGTGAAATTCCTCAAGGCCACATCATATTCTTATTAACCGGTCTTTTTTATATTCATTAAATGAAAATTAATAGAAATGAGCTGAACCCATTTCATATATAGCTATATATTTTCATTGCCTTAAATTTAATTGTGCACATGTAATATTATTACTGAAAGGCTAGAAATAGGCGCCTCAGTCATTATTTTTCGACATAATTTCCTTTAATAATCTTAAAATGCAGTCATGCATTGACAGTGAAGATTCAGTCATCAGCTGCAGGTTATAGAAAAACTGACATGTATGTAAATGGCATACAATATATTGCCCAGATTTGTGAAGTGCACCCATGACCCTTGGCCTGCATTACGCCATTGAAGCTTATTTACTAAAGGAGTTTAAAGGCTTCACACAATATATTGTTTAAGTATTCACTTCTGTGATCTAAAGATGTAAAATGGAAATTCCTGTTTATTTTATCAATGCGTGAGCAAATAATTTAAAGTAGGAGTCTAACACTAAAATCCCTGCATCTACAAACACCCACGATTTAACACTAAGCTATCTAACCCTGTAAAGAAGAATTCAGTATACATACCTTTTTTGAAGGCAATCCGACCTGATCTCATGCTGAGCTGTCATGTGCAACTTCGCTGTAGAGGCGGGTGCAGAAGACACAGCCGACAGCGGAAGCCCCATAGTAACTCTATGGATGACATTCATTTCACAGCCGTTGTCGGCTATGTCCTCTGCAGAGCTTTGCTGCTGGAGACCAGATCGAATCAGTTTATAGAAAGTTAGGTATACTGATTTCTTCTTTACAGAGCTAAATAGGTTGGTGTTAGATTGTGGATGTCTGTAGTGCCTTAAGGTGATGTCATACTTGCCAAAATACCAAATTGTTAGAAAACATTCCCATGTTTTGGAAACCAAAGAACAGATGGCCACCTCAGGCAACACTCATGGAAGAACGATGGAGGGTGGCACTGAGGCTTTCTATCTTCAGTGAATATTGAGCCCTGTGTATGGTGCACTGCACTATTGCACAGCACCATTAGTTGCTAGGTTGACATTGCTTGCTGCACCATAACAAACAATGATGCTGTGTGGCCTGGCTGCCAGCATCCTGCCAACCAGTGATGCTGTGTAACTGCCAGTGTCCTAGCAACCAATGATTCTATTCAGTGGCCAGCATCCTAGCAACCAGGGATGGGAAAAGGTAAAGGGGTGTTGAAATTGGCTGGCTCCTTGATCCACTCATGTGCACATTTCACTGTTTTCTTATGTAAACTTATATGTGCCCTCCTGAGTCACTGTTTAAAAAGATGATGACTGTCTCACAGTTTAGTGACAAACCAGGTCGGTTTAAAAAGGCAGTTTGTTACAGAGAAGAAATGGAGGGCACTGGATTTGTCTTTATATAATCATACAGAATAGAAATCAGTCAGTGACAATCTAAATTGGTTGTTCCTTTATGGCTGAATTGCTATTTCGACGAATGCAACTCCTGTTCTTACGTTGCAGGTAATTAAATGTAAGAAAAGAGTGCTGAGAATGAGTCATTGCCTGTTTTAAAGAGCGTTGTGATGGGATTTATGCTAGAGTTAGAATATTCAGTCCCAAATTACTATAACTGTGCATGCATGTGTTGGATTAATATGTGCTTGCTTATACCTGAAAGGCCCATTAGGTTTTATTGTAAAATGCCTAAACTCATGCTGACAGTGCCAAAGATCTTCCAGCTTCTAAGTGAACACAACAATCTAAAAAAACAAATGCACATTGTCACCTTTCCCTTCTCTACCCAATACTGGCCTGCGTTTTCCCACCTCCACATGTTTCTATTGGTCAGTAAGGCTATAGATCATAGTGACGGACCAGTGGGAACACAGGAGGGTGCAAGCCAGCCTTTGACACTAGAAAGTGTTAAAAAGAATGTGTTATAAGAGTCTAGATTTTAGGATTTCCCCGACAGTGAAGTGGTCATCTAAGGGTATGTGCAGGCACTCACACATTTTCTTTAACTGAAAATCTAAATAATTGTATTAGCTTCACTGTGACTAATTCTTTTCAATCCTATTGGTTAAATAGCCTATTTGTTAACATTTTTAAATTTAGACCTCATGCACACAGGATGTTTTTTGACGTTTTTACAGCTGCTGTTTTCAGCTGCCGATGTTTTTTACAGTCAATAAACCCTCCATCATGTTATCCTATGTGTTCATGCACACATAGGCTGTTATCAACTGTTTTCAGCAGTGACATTTTTGAGCTGTAAAAAAAACCCAAGACCAGAGGGTTCTAAAACATGTTTTTCAGCTGTCAAAACACTCTCATGCCAAAAAAACGCTCACTAACGCTCAATAACGCCGCTCACCAACGTTTTTGAACGTTTTTTATCCATTGAAAAAAAAACGCTCATTAACGGCGCCGCAAAAACACTAAAAAAAGCTGAAAAATTACTGATAAGCTACTCACGTTTTTAGGGTGTTTTTTTAATGTCCGATGTGCATGAAGCCTTAGGCTGATGCATGCTAATATCACAGGTTGAAAGCCAGTCTGGCCTACAAAGAGGAAGCTTTTTTTATGTTAGTGTGGTGCTGTGTATATGATGCACAGTTAATTTTAGACTTTACTCTCATATCTCACTCCAGGTTTAAAGGATAAGGACACTTTAAAACAAAATCATTTTTGCCCTCCTCCCCTGACCTAACCTAACCCAACTTCCCTCTCCATAGATACATATCTAGGTTCGTCAGTTGTGGCCCCTGGTGTTTGTTTACATCCAGTGCCACAAGTCTTCACTGATATGGCTGCGCCAGCACATTACAGCCCATTCAACTTCTATTGAACTGTCTCCTATCATCTCTGGCCTTAGGACACAACCCTATAGATAGATGTCTTTGGTGCACTAATGCAGAAGTGCAGCCAGGACAGCGAAGACTTGTGCACTGGATGTAAACAAACAGCGGAACTGCGGCTTTCAGGTTGAGGTAAGTATGCATTAGTGAAGGAGGAGGGTGGATTAAGTAAGATAAGGGTAGGGGGCAAAAAAAGATAAACACACTTAGAAGTTTGATATACTGTGCACTACAAGTACTTGCTTTAGATCTAAAGGCACGTACACACTATAAATAAATCGGGCAAACATTTTCATCCAAAGACTTTTTGTACGATTTTTGTATAGTGTGTACATAACTTTCGACGGCCAATTCCAAATTTTCATATGAAAGTGACAAACTCCAAAATTTGTCTCGTTCGGGAACAGAACGAACGATTTTCATTTATTGTGTACCATTTTCATACAAGAAGAATCTGAAAAGAAAGACTGGGAATGATCAGAAACAATAAACAACAACCAAAAAAGTAGTACGATAGTTTTTGTTCATTGGTTCCAATTTGCTGTGCAACAATGAGGTAAATTGGACGATTTTCTAATAGTGTGTACCCCACTTAAGGGGAAGATCTGAAATGAGAGGAAGCGCTGCTGATTTCTATCATCCAATCATGTGCAAGCAAAAATGCTGTTTTATATTTTCCTTGCATGTCCCCCTCAGATCTAGAATAACTGCACTTCCAAGTGCACCTGCAGTGCACTTGTAGTACACAATATATTTGCCTTTAGTAAATCAATCCCTATGTTTTAAAGCTCTGAGCTTTCATCTTGCAGGGGGTTCACACCAGAACGAGCAGCAAAACAGAGCGGTAGCATTGTTTTAGCACACACTTCTATGTATTATTATATTTAGTTTTCTTTACCTCCACCCAATGTCCTCTTATCTCCCTGTGTATTTGGAGCCTAAACAAGCAATGCTAGAAACACAATAATGAACAAAACATGCATGGTAAATAGAATCTTTGTAGCTGTACCCACAATAGTTACATGTTAGTAACTGTCTTTGTTCTTCTGCCCTTTGTGCTCCTCTGTTTACCTATCTGTGCACACCCAGACACCTCCTGCATGTCAGATGGTTCTCTTATTTGTAAAATATTAGAGATTTCTAAAGGAGAACTGTTTCGACCTTCAGCAGAGTCAGTGTATAGTTTATTTTTATATGCTGCATTGTCACCTATTCATATTTTAATTTATCATCTTTAACATAGGGCCTTTTATCTTTCCAGTTACTATACCATGAGTCCAGGCTTGCTAAACTCAAATGAAACATTAAGCCAAATGTAGTAAAATAAATCTGTATGAAGTGAACTGAAGACCACATCTACTTAATTACAGAAAAACCACAGACAGCACTTTGGTTAACCATATAGTAAAAGATACAGCTTATAATTGTTTATTCCTGAGAACTAGAGTCCGTAAAACATTCCTGAATTATCTTGCTGCTAAATAATGTAAATTATGCACATAATGTTAACCCGTATTCTGGCTGCTGTACATAGTCCATGGTAGCCATTCACAACCTAAACCTTTGATAAAGTATAATAATACCATTTTGTCACCAATCCCCCCCACACTAATGACCACCATTTCCTATCCATTTACATCCTGGAATGTACATAAAGTACAGTAGTGTACATAAAGTAAACGGGCCCGTCACATGCTTACATGGTGGAAGGACCAGACACCCACTGAAGTCCCGTACACACGGGCAGAAAGTCTGGTTAAAAAAAAATGGCTAACATTCTGCCCATGTATAGGTCGGTCTGTCCGACAGAAGCCGTGTGTTTGGCCAGCTTTTGTCGGACATGCATGCTGGAAAACCAGCATCCAACCAACTCCCGTTCAGCACTCTCAGCCAATGGCGGAGATCACTGATTGGAGTATTCTGTCTGGGGGGCCACTCCCCTGTCAGAACACAACAGCTCAGCGAGGGAGATCGCTGTACTAACCCCACATAGTACAGTGTCTCCGATCAGAGCTAACAGTTTTTTTCATTCAACCCTGCGGGCTTGACTCTGTATGTACCGGGCTTGCAATTTTTCCATATTTGATCTTGATTGTGGTGATTGGCTGAAAAGACAGCAGTTAATTGGTTGATAAGCCAGCCAGTGTGTGCATTTGCCTCAAAAAGACCCCACCCCCTGCCTGACCCAGAAAAATCAGAAGCAACAGGCAACTGGTACATGGTGGGGGTCCTGCCAAGTATTTGAAAGGACTTATTGGGTACAAGGCATGACATAAGATAAGATCGTAAAAAAATTCATAACAAAATTTCAATATTGCTTCTCACTCCTTATATAAAGAAAAACATGAACATCCCATGCACATTTGTAATACATGAATAAAAAATATATAAAAATTTATGAAAACTCTCCCATCTTTAAAATAAGAACACCCTGTGATAGGTTGGGTTTAGGTCCACTTTAGTTCCAGTTCCTCACTGGCTACTGTGAGTTACAGCCTATCAGTAATTTGTATTCTAAGAGCTCAGTTTTTTCCCCAACTGGCACCTCTTTGTTGTTATAGCACCACTTGGTTAGTGCACCTGCTGACCTCTAATATCTTTTTAATGAATGTAACCGTTGAGCAAACTAGGAGTTGTGGTTGGAATATTTCATCACCCGGTATCCTGAGAGATATAAAATTACACACAAAGCTGGAATCTCGATTTTAGGTGGACATGACCTTTAATAAATAATACATTGTTAAAATAGTTTTGACCAGGAGAGAGATACAACCGTCATATATATTTTCTATATGCAGGTTTGAAAATCACAAGCTTTATCTGCTTTGTGTTAAGCTTAGCATTACATTATTTATTAAGGTGTGGAGGCAGCAGACAGATGTAATAAAGTAAAGCATCTCTACACCACAGTGTGAAAATAAACAAATCCCTTTCAATAAAAAAAAAAGACACAAGCACAATAAAGCCTTTTTCAAAACATTAAAAGATAAAAGTTTGCACACAAATGAATTATTGATAACCTGTGTTAAACTGTTTCATAGATGGACAGTTCATTATTTATATGCTTTTGTGGTTGGCTTATGATACGTGCTTTGTCTTGTAGTGATCATAAATATGAAAGGGATAAACTTGCATTATTCAGGCCTAGATGCTTCATTGCTGATCACCGCTACTGATCTTATACTGTTATTTTTAAAATAGAAGGCTTGCATTTATGTATGCTGCCTATTTTTTTCAATCATAAGACCTAGATAAATTCATTAAAAGAGAAGTGCAGGTTTTCCAAAAAACAAACAAGCATACCTAGGTGGATGCAGCATTGTTCCCTGCTACTTCTAAGACCAAGTACCGTGTGATCAAAGACCACTGATCGCTTTGTTCTGGGTCTTCAGTCAGCAGAGAGTGGTGACTGTCAGTTACCACTCTCTTCTCAATGGAGCGCCAGGCAGAGGAGGGGGCGGGAGCGGCTGCCTCAGGATCTCAATAGTGCACTGAGAAACCGAGCCAGCTACTGGTCAGACATCTAGGAGGATTCCAACATTATTGTCAGAGCCTGGACCATCCTTCTGGCATCATCTGACAGTGGGCTGAATATGGGTCACAGGAGTGCAGAACTAAGTGCACTTCTGTGCCCACAGGAGAAGCAAAGCTTCTTTAAAGTTAACCTTTAGGAGCATGTTACACCCATATTTACATGCCACTATACATCCACCTCCCACCACCAGCGTTTCCCACCCTGTGGCAGCAGCAGGCTATCTTTTCACTGCTCTTTTACTTTTTTAAAACAGCGTAGCTTTGCGAGGCTCCGCCCCCACAGCTGCGTCATTTATTCACACGTTCCTATATAGCTTATATTAACCTGTCTCATCTGTTGTGCTACTCTCATTTTGGAATGCCTCTTTCCACCCCTTGCTTTAAAACCGCACTGCCCTCTTGAAAGCAGAGGTTAAGGATGGACATCCGTATCTTCCACGTTTTCTGTGCCAGCCCACCAATGACATCAGCAACGGATCTCGGGCAGTTCTCCTGGTAGAAAAAAGTATTTTTCCTCCAAGACCTTGCAAGATTTCTCAGTTTACAAAATCTCCCTGGGAGACATTGGTGATGTAGCCTTCCCAGGGGGATAGTGACTACATCACCGGTGTTCGGGAAACCATTAAGTATAAAAATAAATCTTTGATTATACATACAATGAATTGAGGATGTTTAAAAGTCAGCATGCAGAGCTGCATGCAGCAGGGCTTTTTGAATTTTGGGGGGTCCACTTTAAGGAAAACATACCTCTGGATTTCCCTCTTCTCATAATGACAGCTGTTTTCTTTTTCTGTTCCTTACTGCTGCCATCCTCTTATTCTCTTTCTGGACCCAACATCTTCTTTCTTGGACCATTGGACAGCCAGTGATAATCCAACTTCAGAAACTCATCTAACAGGTGCAGACAGTGCGCATTGCACATGAGCTGCAGGGAGTGCATAGTAACTAAAACTGCTACTAAATAGGTAAATGTAGTTTAAAAGAGCAAACATAAAAATATATTCTACATTAAAAAAAAAAAACTCAACCCACAAGGCAATTTTTTTTTTGCAAGTACAATTCCTTTTTAAGGTCTGCATCTGTACAGCTGTGTATTCTGGCCACATTAAGAATCCTATAGCGTTATAAGTATGCAGTGGTTCTTGTTACTTAAAGCTGAACTCCAGACAGATAGAAAAATATCATGATATATTTTTTAATTATTTTTAAATGCTGCTAATGAAAATACCCAAATTGACTTGATTTTAGTCTCGTGTACAAATGTACAGCCAGGGGCTGGGCTTGAGCATGTAATAAAATAAATAATAATAGTAATAAATATACATTTGTATGTATGTGTATGTTATATATATATATATATATATATATACATATACACAGTCTGCATTCCAGACCGGGACACATCTGCTAATTGCAGAACTGCACCCACCCTGTAAGAGACCCGGGACTATGGGCCCCAGACTCGGGGCTATAGCCCCAATAGCCACCCCCTAGCAAAGCCTCTGTGTACAGCAATCAGACCGGGAGAGGAAGGGGCTGCAGTAGAAGCCAAACAGCTCTGCTACTTAAACGTGTGCTGATAAAGAACATGCTGATAGGAAGAGAGAGTAAAAGGGCAGCCTCATATGTCTATTGCTGCTCCTTCACTGTTTAATCACAGGATGGGAGCAAGGAGGTGACCCAGCTACATAATTTAAAGTGGTTGTAAACACTTACATATGCCCACTGGCATGACTTGCCTCAGGTGATACATAAATATGAAACAGACCCCCCCTACATGAGTAGCTGTTTTTTCCTCTACATCCATCGAAAGTCCAAAACTTACACGGAATTTCTTATCTCCAGAAGACAGGGGGCAGGGATCTGATGTCACACACTGCACGGCATACAGCAGGGAGCAAAATGTAATTTGAGATCTGAGCAGAAGGAAGGCTCACACCCCCTCTTTACACTGTCTCATAGGGAAACATACATAGCTGAGGCTCTCAATCACCTGCTGTGTGCTTGGGGGCAGGGCCATCTCCCAGGATTGCCTGGTATTGGCATAGACTGTCAGAGGTGTTTCATGCAGATAGCAGAGAAATAAGAGAGGAGAAGGAAATCACACTGGGTGCTTTGGATTTAGGCAAGTACACACTGTAGAAGGACATGTTTTGTTCATTTTTCATTTCAGAGGTTTACAACCACTTTAACTGCAGTAAAAAAGGTCAGGTCACCAGGCTGTCTGTGCTGTCTACCAGGACTGTGTACATCTCAGGACTGGGGAGGGGCAGAAAAACAAATTATTTGGCCTGTAAAACAGCCCACATATATGTTTTTCACTTTAGTTAGCTGTCTGTCTGAAGTTTAGCTTTAAGGATTAAAGTATAACTAAAGGCAGACCTTTTTTTTTAGATTTGGATAGAATGGAGAGGGATTAGAGCACCCACCCATTATTGCTGGCCGTGCCCCCGTTAAGGAGATTCACCCTTTCTATTTGTCCTGTTTACCATGATCATTGAAAGTGAAAGTAAAATCCCAAATTTTGAGTTGTCCCTAGAAAAGTAATAGAGGAGAAATCTCCCAATAGGGACACTAGTTCTGGTGTCCGGAACAAGAATTTCCCCTTTAATGGGATTTTTAATCGGCAACACACCACTCCGTAAATGTATTAAAAAATCAAGTTTATTAACACATTAAAATATGATCACATACAGATTGTGATCGTTAAAAACATTGAATGAATAACATGAGCAATACAAGAATAACAAGCTGTATAAGTATACATATTTACCAGTGTTTCTCCCATATCCGAAGAATGTCTTCGGTACCCGACGTGGACGCATATCAGGTTCAAGCCCTTCGTCAGGGGTAATTATGCAGGAGAATAAACGTTGCAAAAAATTCTCTATTAAATAGAAAATATGTTAAATCATGTTATGATATGGGCACATAATCAAGGCATGCAGCGTAGGGCTCCGTAATGCCAGATAGGCACCTACCAGACAGGGAAGATGTTCAAAGTGAAGACATGCATTTGCTTAGACAAGGCAGGTGGTCACTGCAGTCGATACAACAGGGGAGGTCCTGTGCGGCCCCTGGCCAAATAGGTACCCCACAGAGGTCCAAAGAAACAGGGTCATCATCAAACATGTGTTGAGTTTAGCCGGAGACTGAAACAACAAGTGGGGATATAGAAATATCTATACATGTGTATAATATGGCAGGTGTATATACACTACCACAACCCCCTAAAAGTACGTGACCTTCAACATCCAGTAGGATATATGAGCCCCCCACTAGTTCTGATGTCCTGGGGTCCCCAAGGAATTCCCTTAATTTTCCTGGATTTCCTCTCACTTCCTGTTTGGCTATGGGACAGGAAGTGATGGGAAATTTCTGCAATGGGACACAGATGGCGAAAAAAAAATCTGGCGAGGTTATAACCCTTCCTTACTCTATCCAAAATGAAAAAAAGTTTTGCTTATGGTTCTACTTTAAAGAAGGTAGGTGGTGAAAACTTTTATTTTATTAAGGACTAAAATTTTCTTTCCGCATATTGATTTTTTGTATTATTAGTAATTATTGTGTGCAATTTTATATCCGCAAGAAAACATTTGGAATGTCCTGTGTGGAGAGTTTATGTTTAATTATAATTTCTGTTAAAATAGGGTACTATATATGGCCTTCAAATATATAGGAGAGCTCTTTTAAATCAGAAAAAGAAAAGTGGAGGTGTGGCCAATAGCAACAAATCGGATGCTTGGTTTTGTTTTACCAGGAAAAAAAAAACTGAATTTTTGTGGCTGCTGTGGCCAACACCTTTTCTTTTCAGCTATACTATCATAAGAACCATTATTTTTGACCAGAGTAATTAATAAACATGTTGCATTTTCTTTTTCATGTTGAATTTCTGCTAGTGCTGGCAGTTGCAATGCTGTATTTTGTTATCCTAACTGGTTTTTAAATTGCTCTATCTGCTGCTGGTAATTATAATTTATCTGCAGCTCTGTGCCCTGTGTAACCTAATGACAGGGAAATACATGGATAGGCATCTTTTCATTTGCTGTGAGCAATAAATTTTACCTTTAATGATGTTGGAAATTCCAATACTATCTTCAACAGCAAAGCTCTATTTTTTTCAGGTGTTTATAATTTTCATATCATTTTGCAAGTCCTCATTCATTGGGGATAATTAAACCTGAAACTGAAAGACCTCTATTTATCCACAGGTCACTGCACACTCCTCCTGTGAACCTCAGCTGC
This sequence comes from Glandirana rugosa, assembly GCA_018402905.1. NCBI lineage: Eukaryota > Metazoa > Chordata > Amphibia > Anura > Ranidae > Glandirana > Glandirana rugosa. Next base: position 500,083 of record BLSH010464798.1, read on the forward strand.
GATCTTGAAAAATATCTTTCTTAAAGAGCTAGAGAATGTGATTGTTGGACTGTTTTGCATTCAGAGTCACTCTAATAAGCGTGTGTAGATTGACTCTGCTGCCTAAATTATGAAAGAAGCTTCAACTGACGTGCATCGGAAACACTGGAGACTGAAAACCATTTATATATACATTTTAAAGAACTATTAACTGCTTTTAAAGTATTATGTTTTTACTTGCCTTATTACAAAAAAAAAAACAAAAAAACAAAAAAAAATGAATTTCACAAAGCAAGACTGTGGAATACCAATGGAATCCAGCGTTTGGTTAAAGTTTGCATTCAAAAAGGTACGCTGTATGTATAAATGGTTCTATTGAACGTTCAATCAAGTTTTTTTTCTTGAATGCCTATGATCTCTTGTGATTTCTGAAATGTACAATGTTACGATGATTTGTTTAAATGTTATGTACTTTTCTTGCAATCGTTGGATAAACAAGGAGACTATGACGACCTTAAGAAGGACATTTTTATTTTCTTATAAAATAAACCAATAAAATATATTTATTATATAAAGATAATATTTATTATAGATATTAAAAAAGGAAAAAAAAAACTTTCATAGCTTTAAGTTAAAGCTTGAAATTAATGGTGTTGATGAAATAATAAAAAAATGCATGTCTACACAACAAACACGGAAGCATTTTTAACATATAGACAACTTGCCTGGCTAAATTTTAAACGTGAATGCACTATCAATAGATACATAATGTAAATTTAGATTTTCTATATCAAATATACCATATAAAGTCATTTTTTTTAAGCATAAATGGTAGAAGTTGATTTGGTCAGCTTAAACACTTAACCAATATGGCTGCCTGTGTTTTACCAACCTATCTGTAACTTTGTCTACCAAGTGGTATTGGTACACCTTTCCAAATGAAGGTGTACGTGCTTGAGTTTTTATAACTTCACTGAAATAGTGGTTGGCATCCTGTATCAACAGATTATTTTATCTAACCATGATAAAACCACAATACTTGTTAGAAGCTTGTTAGAAATACGTATGGGAGCCATAATTCTTGACCTATCAGTTTTTGTCTTTCTCCTTTAATGAACAAGAAGACCAGGTATATACGTGAGTTCTATCAAAGGTCTGCTTTTATTGGAATGTATAACAACAGAATATAGCAGATTGCTTTTAATTTTCATAGGCTGTTCCTTAAATAAAACTTAAACTATAAAGAGCTACATATAACATTTACAAACACATATATGTAAAAAATTTGTCCTGAGCTTGAAATTCTTTTGAGATACTTGACACTGTAGCTCTTTGGTCCACTCTGTTTTTCTCCTAAGGGCCTTTTCTGGTTAGATAGCCCCTTAAAGAGGAGACTTCATCTTAGTTTTTCTTTTTGATAAAACTCTGTGGTTATTACATATGTGGATGCATTTTCATGTTCTTTTATATATAAAAATTGTCTTTTTGGTTTTTTTTTCTGTCCACTGATTCAATAGAGTGTTATAGTTAGCCCTGCTTTGCAAGTGCAGGCTTTCACCATGTGACTTTTACATTCAAGGGTGTTTGACAACTCATGTGCCTCATTATATAATTAGAACCCCGGTAGTCGATATTAGAGATGATTAGACCTTAGTTATCAGTAAAACAGGGCCAGGAGAAAAGCGCTAAATGTAAGTGTAACCGCTATTGAAGCCAATCAAAACCTCTTTTGTCAATAAGGTGAGTTCTGATTGGTTCTAATGATATGGCACTTTTTACTTTCCTCCATGCACTGTTTTCTGATTAAGGTAGGTAAAAGTAATTTTTAGAGGTCTGTTCACTTAAGTCCAAAATGCACTTGATTATCATATTATCAGCAAAACAAAATATATGCAACATACGTTATTGCTAGAATTTTTGTTGAGGGTCCACAGAAATTATGTCACTGCCTTACATTCTCTGCTTAAAGGGGTTTTACCTAAAAGTTTTCTACCCAGTGAACTTGCCATCTTGGGGCTTTGTATGAACCTCTTCTGTAAGAAGTTACCAAGAGCAGGTCTTTTTGGTAACCGTTTTGTCAGTAGACTAGAAACCTTAATAACGGCTTTGGAAGTACCTAAGTGCTGAGGGGGAGGCAAAGATCCCTGGTAGTATCATTCTGTACAGCCCCCCAACCTATTTCCCCCTCAAGTAAAATCTTTATAGAAGAACTTTTAGGAGGAACCCCCCCTTTAATAATATATTAGTTAAAACTTTGGATTATATTCATTAAACTATTTTTGAAAGTATATTTTGTTATTTTTATACTGGCAGTGAGTTGTAAAATAGAGCAGCGGGTTAGGCAAATAATTTGATATCCTCTAAAATCATAGTAAAATACCAAAAATTACATACTTCCCAGTTCTTTGCTATATTTGAGGAAGCAGCAATCATTTTAGAATTGTATAGCATTTCACTTCCCTACCTAAAAGTATAATCATAGTTGCATAGCTTTGAGTATGATAAATTAAATTTTTTCCTTTTTGTGAGTTCTGATTCACAGGAAGATGAATCAAATTACGGGTTGAGCATTTTTAATATGGGTAGACTGTTTACATACATAGTTTAGAATCATAGACAAAATTTAGCTTGAAAGTAAGAGGCATATTGCAGGGTTTAAAAAAGATTTTCTTGAGCCATAATGGAGTTGTTTTTGTGTATGCAAGAACGTATTCAAATCGGGTCTTTTAGTGGATTGTGACAGCAGGATGTGTGATTATCCAGAATTTGTAATTTAAATAGATTTTCATCCATTATGTGATCTGAAATAATATTTAGGAAAGGCCTATCAGTAATTTCACTAGAAATAAATGAATATTGTGTCTAATTAAGTCCAGCAGATGACACGCGTTTGCTTCAAACAGTCAATCAGGTTAATGAGTATTAAAAAAAAAATCAAAGATTTCCTCTCAACTTTACTGGCCGTCTGAAGCAATTTTTCTTTTGCTGTGACTTAATAATATAGTATTATCACTAGCGCCTAATACATGGCTGAACACATGCAAGGAACCATATGACCAATGCACTTTAACAGTTAGGGCTGGTGAACTTGTGCAAACCTTCTAGCCTGTCACCACACATAAAAAGATGGCATCTAGAGGTTCCTGTATGAACAGTCATGTATGCTGTAGAGCGCCACAGGAACAGCAAAACACATAATTCATTAGTATGCATATGTCATCTTCAGCTCCTGTAGTCAAATTCAGCCTCCCCATGCCTCACTATTGGTTGTTAAGATGACCCTTGATAGCTATAGGCCACCAGTGAATTATAGGAGGCATCAGGTAACAACATCAGGTCAACGGGAGCTGGTTAAGATCTTAGGTCGGCCATACACTGAGCAAATTTCTTTCCTGCAACCCGTGGTATTGACGGTATTGACCCGTGGTATTGACAGTATTGATGCAAGAATCCCTCCTGTTGGGCTATTGTCTTCTTCCAGTGGGGGAGGGTGGGTGAATTGGTCCCCTCTGGGAGAAGACAGTGATTAGATAATCACAAGAGAATCCAGCAGGCTGGTTGTACCCAAGTTGATCGATGGATCAACTTGGTACATTCAGCCTGCCTATTAACGGTTAGAATCTCGGCCAGTTCCTGCTGAACCAGCCGAGGTTCGAATTGTGTATGGCCAGCCTTACATAAATGAGTTTCTAGGGTTTGGGTCCTTCTGGGGCACTCTATACGGTATGTGCACTGTTTAAACAGGCTCTGCTAAGCGTCTGCTTTTTATGTCTACTAATGTTTGGAAGACTTGAAAAGAAGGCAAGTTGACTTTAGCCTTAATATAATCAATTGAATCTTTTGTGCCATGCCTTTTCAATGATTCTTTAATGTACCTATCGGTTCCTGAATTCTTTCATGTGTGCACCCTAAAGCCCTGTACACATGGGCTGAATGTTGCGAGACATGGCTGGTTCAATGTATGTCAGCCAGTCCGACAGAAACTGGCCGTTTGGTTGGCTTCTGTCAGACGAGGATGCTGGAAAACCAGCAGCCAACTGGCTCCCGATCAGCGCTCTCAGCCAATGGCTGAGAGCGCTGACTGGAGTGTTCTGGTGGGGGCCTGTTTACCAGGCATTAGCCATGTGTATTGGCAGGCCAAGTTCTGCAATAGTCTCAGGATTCAATAACATGCATAATAATTGATAAGAGCCTCATAAAGCTGATCCTACAGTGTACAATAAAGCCAGTAAACATATTGAATATGGTCCCTTTACAGCATTTTTTCACAAGAGAAACATAAATTATATTCTTAATGTCCCTTTAGACTGTGTAGAGTGAAAAGAGACAACTAGCTGCATATGTGAGATTATGATCATGTACCAAATGGCCATTCTCTCTTATACCAAATTTTTATAGTCAAAATTCAAATTGTTTTTTAGCCAGCCCAGTGAATCAGTCAGGAGTAACACCTATTTTTTATTTTCATTTTTTTTTCTCCTGATTGGGTGTGGGAAGAGTTGCTGCAACATAAATCTTACACTTTTACTTAATATGTCTTTAAATGTAATTCTAGCCTAAAACAAATCTGAAATGTAAAAGCAAAAAATATCTGCAGTACAAGGAAGTCATAATTATTGTTTTTACAATGTTATTTTCATGTGTACTGCAATAGGCTATAACTGGTAGCTCTCACAGGAGGTGATTCATTAAGCTTTGTTACCTGGTAATGTTTCCTTTTGGGTCATAACAAAAGGTAGAGAAGGGAATTAGACCATTATTTTATGTAAAGGATTTATATTAATAATCCCTACAGCATCAAAGAGCTCCATTGTGATTCATTTCACCTTTTTTTGGTAGGCAGGAAAAAAAAATCATGAGCCAATAGGATGAGCAACCTTTGGCTTTGAATGATTGCTGTATTGCAGGACAATTATTTACTTATTCCAAGTCAGAATAGCACATAAATCAACATCTTGTAACTTTGGTTCCCTTGAATGCTTTTAAAGGTGTCTTTTTTTTTCTTTTTCTATTTTTTTTATAATGTTTTAAAGGACACATGTTTAGCCTTTTTTCTTTTTTTGTAAATTGACTTATCAAGTATTTATGAAGCAACATTCAAAACTTTTTATTGTTACTGAAAAAAAAACAAACTGCTGTAATTGCAAATGCTGTGCACATTTGATGAATAAAGTGACTTTTTTATGAAACTGTAATTTATTTGTGTACTTTATTGCATTGTCGGATAGATATTATGCAAAAATTGAAAAAAAATCTTTATTAAAGAAATACTGTGACTAAGACTTTCTTAAAAGGTTCAGAAATGCTTAATGACTTTATAAGACTTCATGATCTGCTGTCAGTGCAGAACTGAAGGATAAAGAAATTCCATTTCTCACTAAAGACGAAAAATAAGTCTGCAGATTTGAGAGGCTTAGTATTAAGTCTTACGAACTCTAAAACGATATTATTTTCTGAGTAGCCTTAGCAAAAGTAAAAAGAATACTACAAATATAATGTTTTCTTTTTTTCTTATTAATAATTAGAAGAGTAAATGACCTGTTTTAATTTCAGTTGTGTGCTACTAGATAGCCAAGCTGCCATAATGTGAATGCAAGTTTAAGAATCTATTCATCAAACACTGTAAGAGGCGCGACCACCCTTTAAATTGTATTGCAGGTGTGGTTCCTCTCCCTGACCTGAGGGCTTACTAAATTAGGTAAAAGCTGTTTCTTTTATTATGTATTCTGGCATTCTTTGGTTTGATGAGAAAACCATATTATTATCTAGGATACTTTAGGGGATTGTGTGCATGGATATATAGATGAATGGTGGAATGGATGTACTTATATAAATATATCCTTGGATCTACCTGTCTGAGGTTATGCTGGTATGTTTGGAAGGATGGATGAATGTACTTTATTATGTGCGGGTATGGATGGATGTACTTGTTTGATCATAAGCTTGTATGTTCAAATGGCTAAAATTATAGAGCCATTTATTCTAAACTGCACACAGATGTTTCAGGCTTTTTGGCCATCAATAGTGCAGTTTATGTAAACCATGGCCTGTATGGAGTAGGCCTTGACGTGTATATAAACCTAACAATGAACTTTTCTTATTTTCTCCCTTTTGGTTTGTTAAATGTAAATGTGAATTTTTGTTATATCTGTTCAATAAATGCAAAAATACCGGTTATCTTGTCAAACATCCAATGAGCTGATAAAGCTGCTATACATTATACAATTTTTTATTCAATTTCCTTTCAACCTTCAACTATGTAGTGCAACAGCCTGTCTGATGGCATACAAATTATAAAGCCCCGTACACACGGGCCAGATGTCGGGTGGCATCGGCTAGTTCAATAGAAACCAGACGACATTCGGCTCGTGTGTACTGCAGCCGGTCGGACAAAAAACGGCTTCTGTTGATGGGGTATGACCCAAAAAGGTCTGCCAATCAGCTTCCAATAAGTGCTCTAGCAGGGGGGACTGTCTTCCTTTTATAACACAATAGCATAGCAGGGTAGATCGGTGTATTAACATTGCATGGTTAGTACAGAGTCTCCTCCAGAGCTGTTAGTTTTTTTTGTTCAGCCTGCTGGGTTGAATGAAAAAATCCTACACCCTAATAGATTTCCTCTTTTAGGGCGACAATGCTCACTCCATATAATGTATATATGGAGGAGAATTATTGTCACCTTAGGGTAGAAAGTATGTTTGGACTACAGAATGCCTCCTTCTCTCCTCATTTCCATAACATGGGAGGGAGATATTCTAAGGTTCACACAGAGAGCTGGAAACAATGCTAACTGATAACAGTGCAGCACAAGCAGAGAGCACAAGAAGTTTGGCTGGCCATAAATTATACAATTTTCTTGTACAATTATCCTTTAGATTTGCCAAAACCGTATAATATGAGGTCAAACAGTGGCGGCCACTCCATAAGGGGACAATTTTCTTGTACAATTATCCTTTAGATTTGCCAAAACCGTATTATATGAGGTCAAACAGTGGCGGCCACTCCATAAGGGGCGCAGGGGGCCTTGGAAACCTTGGAAAAAAAACAAATGCAGCCACCACACCTAAGAGCTGCTATGCTGTAATAGATTATTACATTTTTGTTCTTGGGTTTAGATACTCTTTAAGAGGCAATGAGAAAGCAAAAGGGGCATAAAAGAGATAACTGAAATGAAGCATAATCCCCTTATCGTTTGGATTTGTGGTGAAAGACATAGAGATAAAGATACTTTCTGTTTTAAAGAAGTCTCCAATGATATTTAAACTGGTTTATTGGAGAGTTTGTTGGTGTTCTTTAGCCCATATCACCATAAACTGTCTGGATATACTTTGGGCTTATTCACATGGAGCGATGTCCACTCCAATTGACATGGGATTCGCAAGCAGATCCCTTGCTGAATTTGAGCAGAATGAGGCATAAGTCAGGTTTTTTTTTACATCTCTGGCCATTCAATTTGTGTCTGGTGGACTCATGATAACTCTATGGCCAGATTTAAATGGACTCTGTTGTATTTTCTTGAAACTTGCTAGATTTCCCCATCAACACACTCCCACAGAGCTATTGTATTTTCCGGGCACGGGGAGCTGTCCCTGCATGGAGAACACAGTGATTATGGCTAATGGCTATAACTGCTGCCAATAATCGCATCCTAAAAATCCAACATTCTGGTTGTACCCAAGTCAAGGATAGATCGACTTGGGTACCATCAGCCTGCCCATACATGGTTCAAATCTTGGCTGGTCCCTGATGAACCGGCAGAGATTTGAACCATCTATGACTGGCTTAAGTCGTCAAAAACGGAAAAGGACACCAACCTGGGCGGACTTGGAGGTAGGCAGCTGTCCATAGAACGGCTTGGAGCTTTTGATCAAATCTGCCTGAAAAACTGACAGGTGGTCCTCAGAAAGCCTATGTGAAAGGGTCCAATTGTCTTTTATAATAGCATAATCCCATGCTAATATATCTGAAGCTGTCCAGGCACTGATGGTACAGTGTTGTGTAATATGGCTTTTTGACAAGCTATATTGACAGTTTTTATACAAGATGTAAGAAACAATCTTTAGTATATTTATTTGGAAAATACTACTACTAACTATTCATAATGTAAATCTTGAATTGTTAAAAATACTTCTTGTTATGCTGTATAAGTTAACAATACAGTGGTGAGTGTTTTCAAGCAGCATTATATGATTACATGAATAATGGAATAATCTTTAGGAGTGCAGCCGGAAGTGTGCAGTGCTAATGCATGTTCATTCACATGTTCTCATCATTTTCATCCCCCACCCAAATACCTAGCCATAAATATGATTACATTGAGTCATATTTCCTGACACAGCTAAGCTTTTCAGGCAAACTAGTTAAAATATATCTTCCGTTTTTGCATGAGATTAGCTGTTTTCACCTTTGACCACCAACTAGTGTGTCTAGCATGGGTTTTTATTTATTTTATTAAGCAAGAATCAAAGTTGCTTAAAGTTGCCCCAGATTAAAGGTTTTTATTTATTTTATTAAGCAACAATCAAAGTTGCTTAAAGTTGCTCCAGATTAAAGGAGATAGAAACATGTTGAGCTCTGGGAAGTACAGAATAAAATGGTCTATGAGGCTCCATTCCCACATTCTCATCTAAGGGAAGCAGCATTGCACTTTACAAAAGTACTTTCTGCCTACAGGACTGAAGCAAGCAAAGCCTGCTTTATTTTTATAAAAGGGGAACCATGAGTGATCATGGATGTCGAAGACTCCACATAATTTTATGAATGACTCGTAAAATGCAAACATGCCGCTATGATGAGCATTAATGTGCAATTTGAGGACCATAGGTATTAAAGGGCCATAGATATTAAAGTATAACTGAAGTTGACACTTTTTTTTAGAAGATCTAGTGGGTTTTTATTGAGGTCTGGGCCCCGTTATCACCAAAGTAAAAGAGAATCACAAATTTTGGGTATTCCCCAGACAGGAATAGAGGGAATATATTCCTATGAGGACACTAGTTCTGGTCACTCAGGTAACAACCAAGAATTGACTAACTTTGGAGGGATTTCCTTTCACTTCCTTGTATGGCTTTGCGACAGGAAGTGAAAGAAATTCTCCCCAATAGGACATAGATGGTAAAATAATAATAATTATAATAAATTGACAGGGGTTAAAACCCTCCTTTACTCTACTTGAAATGAAAAAGTTTTGCCTTTAGTTCTACTTCAATGATAATGCATTTTTCCTGTGTTTTGAGCATACTTTACTGTATAGTCCTCAAAAATAATTTTTCTGTTCTTCAGTAAGGGTGTGCGAAACACATGCTGTGAAATGCAGCAAAATGCATGTCGAATTTTGTGTTACATCAACGCAAAATGCTAATGCCATCACACACTAATAATGCCATAAATGGTATTAATTTTCACAATTAGAAATGTGAATCTGGTCTACCAGCAAAAATGGAAAGAATATCAACAATTATTCACACCAAGACATATTTATGATATGAGGAAACCACCAGTAATACATTGTGACATTACTTTCACCATTTTGAAATATATCAGATTAAGCTTTGCATTTGGTTTTATATTTTGATAAGTTACCCAGGCACAAGGACTACTGTTTACTTTAGGGATGTTAAGACATTTGGAAGATCTTCAGGTACTTGATATGCCCATGTATTGTTCACTACTCATCAGATGAGCTCCTTATGGCCCATATACACGATCATAAAATCTTGCAAAAAATACCGCTTTTGAATCGATCATACGATAGTCTGATCATTAGCACATTCCTCTGAAATTATCCAAAAGGACAACATTTTTTTTTCTTCTCGTACGATACCAGATCATACAATTTTTGTTTAATCAGAACAGTTTTTCGTCCAAAAATACAATACAAATACACTAAATCACATTACATCACTTCTGAATTTTTATTCTGTCATACAAGAATTTTCGTAACTTTAGTAACCTATGCATTTTCAATATGGAGACTGGCATGCAAAAAAAAAAAAAAGAAAAAACGGACGATCATTCATCCAATCATCTCATCGTGTATACCAGGCATTATAAGCTATGCACACACAGGCATTGGAGGCAAAGAATGAAAAGAGTGCTGGGCCTGGCAGCAGATGCTCTCCAGGCAATAGGGGCAGAGGGATGCCAATAAAGCTGCAATAAGTATTCATTTCAACACAGTGCAAAGCAAAGCTAGGCTGACAATCCACTGGTTGCTTGTGTGTACTGAACCATTATTTATTTATTTATGGTACTTATATAGCACTGCCAATTTACGCAGCGCTTTTACATATACATTTTACATTCACATCAGACACAATAAATATTTTCTACACAGGGTTCCAGTGAGTTCATCTGTACAGGTCTGTAGGCTGTGCAGTGCAGAGGGATTATGTCTGCATTGCCTGTGGAGTACAGTGCAAGCAGGAACTTATTCCACCCGGCCTTTCAATATAGCGCCCAGTGGTTGTTCTTTTTTTATACTCTACATTTTTATTGTTACACATATGCTGTAATAACATTTATACATTGCAGAAATCATCTGCTTTTTTGGTAATTTTAGAACCTGTGCATTGTGGTGCAATTTATTTTGGATGGCACCCCAACATTTAGGAAATGGTACATGTCCAGCTTTGGGGTGTTGGCAGCTTATTCAAAATGGATGGGGTGCATTCATTTAACCATTTAAGCTCCAGAAGGGGTTACTCCCTTCCCGACCAGGCCAATTTTTGTAATACGGCACTGCATTGTTTTACTGACAATTGTGTGTTTGTGCGTCGTTGTACCCAAATAAAATTGATGTCCTTTTTCTCCCACAAATAGAGCTTTCTTTTGGTGGTATTTGATCACCTCTGTTTTTATTTTTTGCGCTATAAACAAAAACAGAGTGACAATTTTGAAAAAAAAAAAAAAACAATATTTTTTACTTTCTGCTATACCCAATAAAAAATGTAAAAAAACTAATTTCTTCATCGATTTAGGCCAATTCGTATTCTGCTACATATTTTTGGTAAAACAAAAATCCCAATAAGCATATATAGATTGGTTTGCGCAAAAGTTATTGCATCTACAAACTATGGGATAGATTTATGGACTTTTTTTTTTATTATTGTTTTTACTAATAATGATGGCGATCAGTGATTTTTAGTGGGACTGCGACATTACGGCAGACAAATCAGACACTAAGTAACACTTTTTGGGGACCAGTGACACCAATACAGTGGCCAATGCTAAAAAAATGCACTGTCTCTGTATAAATGACACTGGCAGGGAAGGGGTTAACATCAGGGGCAATCAAAGGTTTAAGTGTGCTCCTAGGGAATGCTTTCTAACTGTGTGGGGGGTGAACTGACTGGAGGAAGAGAGACATCTGTGTTCCTGATTAGCAGGAACACAAGATGTCTCTCTTCCTGTCTTGACAGAACGACAGTCTGCCTTGTTTACGGCAGACCGCCGTTCTGTCTCTCCAGCGAATGATCGTGGGTGGCCAGTGGCCATCGCGGCCGCCGGACCCACTGATTGGCTCCCGCTGTGTCCCCAGAGCTGATAAGAGAAATCACATACAGGTATGTGATTTTGCACTTAAGGGCCTCCCTGTTGCAGTATATGTATATGGGGCGGTTCTTAAGTGGTCAAGGCATGCTAACATGAATGCAACAACTCACCACAATGCACTGCACATCCAATAAACAGTAACTCTCCTGCGCTTAGATGCAAAGCTCAAGGGAAGGAGGTGTAGTCAATCTTTATTATCAAAGCTCGGTCTTGTTATAAAAGGCCACTGCGCTGGATCCACAGAATATATATATATATAAAAGCAGCTAGCACAAGAAGTCAGAGCAAAAACTTCACAGGCAATTTTAAAGTAAGGTGCAGCGCTAATAAGGTCAATAATCCCAAACATTTTAGTGAAGTAAAAAGATCCAGTGGAAAAAAGAAGTGGTCACCAAGGAGGGAGGAGAACCATCACCGACACCCACACAAACTGCCTCTTACCCTCCTGAGATGACCCCTATTACGGAGGTCTATCTAGCCTGTTTGTGGGGAAATCTTGCAATGAGCTTGCCGGTACGTATTCAGTCAATATCCATTAGGGTCCTGCTCTCCACG
>BLSH010464798.1:512932-553680 GCA_018402905.1 Glandirana rugosa
ATAACGACTTTCGCCATGTTAATAAAACGTACTTTTAAACCGCAAAATATAACATCCGGACATTAAGAATCGCTAAGAATTACAGGCCTACAATATAAAACGCCAAATTTTCATGCAAAATAATTGTACCGCTTTCAGCAATAAATTCCAGACTCAGTCATACCGCCAGGGAGGTTAAAAGGTATTTTACAAAAGATATAAGATGGCTTATGCGTTTCGAGGGAGAACCTTCTTCCTCAGAGCCAGGCTCCCTCGCAACACGTAAGTCAAGCCGTTACAGACGCCTTCTGGTCCACTTGAGATTTTGTTCTGACATGCGTGTATACAACATACGTTTGTGAGTATTCTATACATCTTTTAATAAAATATCTTTTAATGGTATTGCACATGTCGGTGCGCCTTTCGCTTATTTTCATTGTAATGCACTGCACATGCCATGGGTGAAGGGGGCCTTACAAAACAAAGCTGTAAATAGATATACATTGCAAGTTTCCTAATTCGGAGTCGGAGAAACAATTGCATGTTTGTAGTCCTCTGAATCTTCAGAAACCCCTAGGCCAATTAATCTCAGGATTCAATCAGCTAGTATAGATTGCCACTATCATTCCCAAAATACAAGACAGCCTTCAAAGACATCTGCACTGTACATAGACATAATGTATGGGTTCAGAGTGAGCGTGCATGTTTATGCCAAGATTGCTAAATAAAATGATTGTGCGTTTATGTTCTGGATATAATGCCAGGTTTATAAAAACGTAGGTCCTGAAGCCTTTGTATATGTAATTTATTTTGAGAAATGATTACATCTATAGAATACACTAAATATATATACACTAAAGAAAAAGCTGTTAACAATCTTTATTGAACTTTATGGCTGAAATTATTTTTAAGACATCATCTACTAGAGATGAGCTCTTTGGTCTTTATTCTGGCAAACATGCCCTGTCTAAGCCTAAGTAGGATCATTATTGGCTTAGAAGGGCAATTAAACTAATTCACCAGTGCATTAATGAAAGTCATATATGAGGATGTATAGTTCCTGGTAATTGTTTTTTGTAATTTAAAAATAGTTTTAACCATTAATGAAATACTTAGCAAAGTTTCTAATAGCTCAAACAACCTGATAATGTTTTAAATGAACCTGGAAGTGTTTACTTGGTGCTGGCTATCTTCAATATGAAGTTTATTTCAGACCACAGTGAAGAGAGTTATTGAGACCAGCAACAATTTTATTTTAGGGAATTTAGTTTTATAGACCTAGACCAGTATTTCTCAACTCCAGTTCTCCAGGTGCACCAACAGGTCATGTTTTCAGGATTTCCCTCAGATGAAACAGCTGTGGTAATTACGAAGGCAGTGAAACTGAGCAAATCACTTGTGCAAAATAATGGAAATCCTGAAAACATGACCTGTCGGTGCGCCTTGAGGACTGGAGTTGAGAAACACTGACCTAGACAAGACACTGGACCTAAACCTAAACAGCACAATCACTCATTAGGCTTATGGTTTTACTGCACACTATGGTTAGTCAATGGGAATGCAAAATACGCTTGAAGTAGGTGGCAGCTATCATGCTGGTCACAGGAGGTTAACTGCAAGGCACACACACAAGTTAATGAATGCAAAATGATCTCAGAAGCATGTCAAACCCTTGCCTGACTGATGGCATCAACAGAAACCCAAAGCCCACTGACATAGACCCTTATTTTGTTTGCCGTGAAAATTATTTTTTTAATCATGGAGTATGTATATGTATAGGCATTATATGTGTGAAAGTTATAGCCTAGAATTAAAGTGGATGTAAACCCTCACATATACCAAGTGAAGTGACTGGCCTCAGGGGATACACAGAGATTAAACAAATCCTCCTACATAAGTTGTACCTGTTTATCTGTAGTTATCTCTCCAATACATCCATTCAAAGTGCAGAATTTACACAGGATCTTTCAGCTCTGAAAAGCAGGGGCGGAGAGCTGAAGATACATCAGTAAGGAGATCTATGAGAGCTCATTGGAGGGAAGGGACACACCCCCCTTCACACAGCACACAGGAACAGAGCCAATGCTGTCAATCACAGGCTGTGCCCTCCCCTGTCACCATTTTTCTTTAAGTGTCAGAAAAACTTGTCAGAAGTGACTCATGCTGACAGCAGATGAATGAGGCAGCAAAGAGAAATTACACTTAGTGCTCTGGATTGAGACAATTAAACACTATGGAGGGATATGCTTTGTTCACATTTCATGCCTGAGGTTTGCAAACACTTTAAAGGAAACTCTATATGATTTAATTACTGAAACCAGTATCATCAGTAAGAGTGGCCAGTGATGGTGACCTCAAAATACAAGGTGGTGTGCAGGGTGTTGTAGGCCAAGATTTTTATAGAAGGATCACAGTAACAATAGCTGTGAATAACTAGTTTGAATAATGGTAGAATTTATTACATGCATAAAAATGTTTGAGGAAACGTGATTTGCATGTGGTTTTGCTCCTAGTGCAGTGAACACTTTAGGATAGATGGAAAAAATGAGTAGTCAGTTCACATGGGTTCATACCAGTCAGGTACAAACTACCTGACTACTTGTTTTATGACCTACTGACCAGGACTGAAGAAGTAATTTCCTAAAAAATGTTCTAATATGATAGGCTGTTTTACTCAAATATTGTTTTTTTGCTTACAAATTTTACCCCTTCTTTTTAATCAAACTGTCATCCATTATTTCACCCTGTTGGTTAAACAGGTATATTAGATCTTGATCAATATTTTAGTAAGTTTAGTCATGACTACTTTATATTTTTATAATATACTGTGAGTATTGCGCACCTTCAACCTTATGTTAATACTGTATATGTCTTAAGGCTGAACTCCAGGCAAAATTGTATCCCCATGCAGTGGGGCTGTGCCTGCACTGCATTGGGTTAACTGCTCATTTTTTTCTAGGGGAGAGGAGAAAAGAGATATACTTACATAATCCTTGGATTCTCCCAGCACAAGACTGGTCCAGCACCCCCACACTTCAGTGGACTGTTCCTGACATTATCACACGCAAAGCAGCCTAGATGGACCAAATACAGTCCACTGCTGGACCATGGGGGAGCGCTGTTTTCTGGAGGTTCAAAGGATTGGGTGAGCATGAATGTTCTGGTCACCCCTAGACAGAACAAGCAGTTGACTGGTGCAGTGCAGGCAGAGCCCCACTGCATGGGAAATATTTTTTTTTCGGAGTTGAGCTTTAAATGACAGAAATACTAGACTGGCAAGTGCCGAATCCTATAGATGTATCATGGAGTTTGGTAGGTCACCTCTGATATCTTATTTGATAGTAAGGATGGTAATACATAACATGCCAATGTATTTCCTGTTAAGACATAACAGGGTTGATTTACTAAAACTGGTGCAATCAGCTTCCAGGTTTTTCTTGTCAAAGCTTAACCCCTGGGTGCCGGTCCCACGCAAATAGGCGTCCTGTCGGCTCCTGGTCCTTGGGACCGAGGGACCGCATTTTTGTTTGAATTGCTGTCAATACACCTGTGCTGAGCTGTGCTGAGCTGTGATAAGCGATGAACGATCCCGACACAATTACCGGCATCTAACCGAAAGCTCCCAACAGCTAATCAAGGTGGTTGCATGCTCTTAAGCCCCGCTCCGCCTCCCAGTGTCATAAACCTCTTAAAGGTCTGGGGGGGGGGCACTGGCGTGAAGAGGTTAATTAAACAAGCTGAAGCTATAAGCTTATTGGCTACCATGCACAGTGTGTATGTACAGTTCTGGCACACAATAGCTTCTCTGTAAATCACAAACAATATTTGTCAAGAAAAGATTCCCATATCCAGATACTTCTCATCTTTATTGGCAGTAAGGGCAAAATGCTTGTTTAATCTGAGAGGGCGGGGCTAAAGCAGAGGAATGCTTACCTCACTCCTCACTCCCAAAGACATCCTACCTGCCAGATTACTGGTCAAATGAAGCTACTCCTCTTTGTTGGTCATGTAGCTGTCTCCTCACCAAATTTACAGTTCATGATTGGTGACTCTACATTGTACATGAGGCCATCAAAGAACCTCCCATATTCTGAGAGTAAAGGAGTGTCGGCTGTTGAGGGAGTAAAGAATATGTTAAGTATCCATCCAATGTACCACCCCTAGACTAACAGTTTAACTCTTACGTATACTTAATGACTGACACCAGAGTTCAGCTTTATCTTCTATTTTATATTGGTTTAGTAGAGTGTCAGCCAAGGATATGGGGAGCAAGGCACTGCATCCTAATGAATAAAAGGATAGGGAATGGGGACCTTTAAGGTGCCTGAATTAAGATAATGCACTATAACATATTTTAAAATATAACACATTTTATTCTATACATTAAAAAAGATATTACAATCTTCTCTAAAATGAATTTTTACAAAAGTGAGGAACAAGTGCGATCAAAATATACTGTACAACGATATTTTCTTGACATGTTTCGCATGAATTTAACAGGGTTATTCAGCCCTATTGTTTATTATTTTCTAATGTGTATTTTTCCTGTTTGCAGTGAATACCCTGTACAATAAAATATAAAGTCTCCTGACGAAGCCATATTCTGGCGAAACATGTAGACCAAATATCATTGTACAGTATATTTTGATCGCACTTGTTCATCGCTTTTGTAGAAAATTCTTTAGGAGAAAATTGTAATATCTTTTTTAATGTATGGAATAAATGGCACCTTAAAAGTCTCCATTCCCTATCCTTTTATGTATTTTATATTGGTGTCAACACTACATTAAAGATATGTGGATTGGATGTGGTTGGTAAAAGTTATACTGTTGAATCATTACTTTCAAGATTTAATGTATACATGATTTATTTATGGGTGTGACTTTAGCACTTTAAAAAGCAATGTTTTCACAGGTCTGTGAACTGTAAACCAGACATCACATGTATATATTCAGTTAGATTCCCCATCCTACTGACAGTGAAGCATGTACATGCTTACACAGGTTACTGATCTCTGCCTACATGCTGTGTATAATGGCAAAAAATCTGCAATAGCTCAATATTTGTGCCACAGTGGTTGATTTAATAAAGGTAAATAGGCTGTTCACTTTGCAAGAAACATTTTCCCAGAGCTTAGTGAATGTGGTGAAATTTCACATTGTAAAGAATATCCAGTTATGTGCAAGGAAAGTAAAAAAAAAAAGCATTTTTGCTTGCACATAATTGGATAATGGAGAAAATTCCTTTGCAAAGTGCAACTTCCCTTGTAAAGTGAACAATCTATAAATCAGCCACAAAAGTGTCCCAATTTGCTTGTGGGATTTTTGGGGTATGGGTATAACTAATTTTCATGTTCTGGAAATTAATAAAATGTGTTGTGCAACCCAAATTGGATTTTTTGGGTTGGAGTGTCCTAGAAGAGAGCTTTCATAAAGAAAATAATAGATATACAGGTATATAGATACAGCAGTGATTCAATTACTGAATCCAAGCTTCTCGGCTCTACAATTGTCATGGAAAAAGTGCATTGCCCTTCCAAAGCTGACCCTTATCTAAATTCCAAGTGAACAATGAAAAGGGTCTTCAAGGACCAGAGGGACATAGAAGGAATGTGCCCTGAGGTTGCTCCAGTGTAATCAATACCTCACAACCAATGGTTTGCTAAGATTGTATTAAAACTTCCAACTGACAGGAGGCACAAGGGTAATGACTCGCCTGTGCCTTCATCTTGAACTCAGCTGTGGTGCCTTCATCTCCTCTGTTCTCAGGCCTGTTTGATAACAATCAGATCCCTTTTCTAGGAATTCCTCCAGGTAGAAAGGTGCAGTCATTTGCTGATCTGTGTGTGCATTATCCTCCCTGGTACAAATGGGAGTACTATGGCACATGTTATAAAGAAAGGTGCTGACCCCAGACTGAAGCTTTTATCTAGCCTTCTCTTTGTGATGAAAGAACGCTAGAAGCCATTAAGGAATTTCAGGAGCTTGTTGATTCCTGAATGCAACTTAGCAGCTGCTAATGAACATGCAAACAAGTGCTCATGATCTCAAACATTAAAGGTGCAATGTGAATATTCAACAACAAGGAAGCAAAATATAATTAAAAACATTGGGCGATGTGTATTTAAAAATCACTGCTCTGTCAGCGTATGTTGCAGTCTAAACATCTGGCCTTTTTAATAAGGCATAGCAGAGTAAAAGTGAGATAAAGAAAAACACCCAGAAACCCATGGAAACTGTGATCTTTGAACAGTACTTGTTTTATGTATATGTAAAGCGCTGCAAAAATTGACAGCGCTATATAAGTACCTGAAATAAATAAATAAAATATATATGCATTATGGGGGGATACAATATTGCTACCTATTTATAAAACATATTCTTGAACATATAATATATATAGTATATATAACTGTATATATATATACTGTATACAGAAAATACAGCTTAAAAAAAAGAAAATAATTGCAGTCACTATAGGACTGGTAAGTTAAACTGCATACATGTATATATGCAAAAAAAAAAAAAAAATATATATATATATATATATATATGTACTTTTTTTCCATATATATGCAGTTTAACTTACCAGTCCTATAATGACTGCATTAGGTCTCTTTTATTCAAGCATTTTTTCTTTTATTTTCATTTGTACTAGGGTGATAATGCTCGCTCTACTTTATCATGACAACAGAAACAGGACAGGACTAATAACACCTCCCCCTCTCCTCTTCTACACAACATGGAGAAGCACAGGTTCTGTACAGGGTCGGGACAAGGGGTTGGCAGGAGGGGCGACTGCCCTGGGCACAGCAGATTACTGTATGGATGGGGGCACCAGTGAGCTCATTCTGATACAAGGCATTTTGACAAGCAGATAACTGCTGGGGGTAACATCCCCTAAGTTTTTTTTCTCTCAATAAAATGTTTATTAAGATTTAGAAATTAACATAGAAAACATGACAGACAGAGGCGGCTGTCTAATTAGGGAAATTAGGCGGTCACCTAAGGCCTCGCACTCACAGGGGCCTCGCAACCGCCTAATTTGACACTGACACCAGCACTGAGATAGAGAGTACTGACACCAGCACTTTAAAGCTCTTAATATATGCAATTTATAAAGCAAATTTTTTTATTGCTTGAATTATTTTTCCCATTATGGGAGTGAGTGGGGCCTCATGTCTAGGTTTTGCCTAAGGCCTCACAAAGCCTAGAGCCGCTTCTGGTGACAGAATACACTTAATGGCATTCAGGTACAATATACTGTATAACAAAGTGA
Organism: Glandirana rugosa; assembly: GCA_018402905.1. Taxonomy (NCBI): domain Eukaryota; kingdom Metazoa; phylum Chordata; class Amphibia; order Anura; family Ranidae; genus Glandirana; species Glandirana rugosa. The sequence continues at coordinate 520,190 of BLSH010464798.1, forward strand.
TTAACATATAATACAATCATGGAAGAGTGAGGAATGCCCAACAAATTAGTACATAAATTAGGTTTACTAAGCCTGCACATTGATAATCATAAATGAGATGTACATACTCTTTAAGTAGAGACAGTGCAATGCCTACTTAATACAAATTTCCAGCAAATGAAACGAGAAAGAAAGATAAGGAAAAAAGAGAAGAGAAGAAGAAAGATGGCTATGGGACAGAGAATCACCCATCACTGTAAAAAGGGCCATTATGGTCATGATAGATCCAATATCGCAATTCAGCCCACAATGAATCTGTCTTATTCTGTGGAATATTTAAATGCAACCCATACATTCCAGGTTTTGTTAAATTTGTCTGTAAGATTGTTTGCTATTGCCCTGGTTTCTTCCATAGCATAAAGACTTTCCACCAAGCAAAACCACTCTGTCAGTGTGGGAAAATATGAGGATTTCCAATATTTTGGAATCAAGGATTTTGCCACAATGAGTAGGTGTCTAGTCAGGGACCTCTTGTACTTTTTCATTGTACAGTTTGAGATATGCAAAATACAACAATCTGGAGACAATTGAATTGTAGTTTCAGTAATCAGTTTTATCGTATTGGTAACTGCACACCATTAATTCTCTATAAGTGGACATTCCCACCAGATATGTACTAAAGGGCCCTGTTCCTGGTTGCAACGCCAACACCAATCAAAAGTATCCGGAAACCGTTTTTTTAATTTGATTGGTGTAGCATACCAGTTGTTAAGGGGTTTAAAAGCGGTTTCCTGGAAACGGGTATTGATGGAGCATTTGTGTGCGAGTACACAGTCATGCATCCATTGTTCATCAGTGAATGTTGTATTCAGGGCTTTTTCCCAGAGCAACTTGTATGTGTCTATTCCTGATGTGGCGGAAGACTGCAGCCAGGACTATACCAAAGATGTGGATTTGTCAACCTTTGAACTTTCTAGACAAGTTGTTTTCAATGGGGTCATTTGTCTCTTAAAACTTGTGAGTCTCATGGGGTTTAATATATAGCTGTGTATTTGTCGATAGCACCAATGTGTCATGAACATATTGCCCTGATCGTCTTTTAAGGCAGTATAGGATTTCATTTGCCCCAGTGTATGCAGTGTGTAGCCAGTAGGGGTTTAGTTTTATAGGTATACATTTGTGTCTGTGTGACCAGGTCAGGTTTAAAATCTGAGTTGGAGCCTAAAGGTGTCAAGTGTCCTGGTGAGGTTGATATGTTAGACCCCTTTATGACTTTTTGGAATACCTTAAGTGTTACTCCCACAAGTGGATGTTGCTTCAAAATATTTGGGCATGGTTCCCAAGGAATCCAGGGTGATTAAGTCGCTGGTGTGTTGCCTACATCATTCTCTAGCGCTATCCAGTCTTTATTATCGCCATGGCAGTTCCAGTCGATAATATGGGCAATAATAGTGTTTAACATTCCCTAAGTTTTCACATAATTAAGGAAGGTGGGGGGGAGCGCAGTTTGTCTTCTTTGCCCTGGGCGCTGGAGGACTTTGTCTCGGCACTAGTTCTGTAGTCCTCAGGGATAGCTAGGAGCAATGGGGGTGATTTACTAAAGGTAAATAGACTGATTTTTCCCCAGAGCCTAGTCAATGAGGTGAAGCTCTTATAACTTCCATCATCCAATCAAGTGCAAGCAAACCTGTTGTTTTTTCTTTTGTTTTTTTTACCTTAAACGTGACTGGATATAACTTGCAAAGTGTAATTTTACCACATTCAAAAAGCTCTAGCTAAATATCTTTTCCAGAATGAAACTTCCCATGCAAAGAAATTTAGCAGAAACCACTCGTTTTTGGGACTGCATCTTTGTAAAAGTCTCATTGACATTTTAGATCACATGAAAAAACACAAGGTCCTCGGGGTGAATCCAGCCATTTCATGTAGCCCTCACACCTCTCCTGCAACTACCGCCCCCCTTGTCCCTGCCACCAACTTGTTTCAGAAGCTGGCAGTAGAGAAGAGGACAGAAATCCTCTGCCAGATCCCGCTCTTCTTTGTGCAGCCACAGATAGGCTTGTGTCTGGTCTCCCATCTCAGCAATTAGCAGCAGAGAGGAGGACAGAACCCCTCCTACAGATCCTGTGCCTCACTGTGCAGCCACAGCACCCCTTCATCTCTGCCTACCATGGTCTCAGCATTCAGCAGACTCTGGCAGCTAGCTCCAGCCCTCCTATGGTCCTCCTTCAGACCCTGCACTTTTTGTCTCCCAACTCTGCCCCCAGCAGCACAAAGTAAGGGGGGAGCACTGTGATGTAAAAGAAGGTGGGGCACTCTTGACCTCTGATGCTGAAGCGGCTCTTGACATCTGATGTAAGTTGGGGGGAGGGGGAGTGCTCTGGACATCTGCCTATAATTTTTACAAGAGTAGTACAATTATATGACAGTTGTGGGTCACACACCACTGGTGTCATTCACAAGAAACTTTATTGCAGACTGCTCAGACAGAACACCGAGGTAGATACAAGCGGACCTTTGAGGGCAACCATAATGCTGATGCAGCCCGCAATGGAAATTACTTTGACAGCCCTGTTTTACAGCATAAAATTTAACACAATCCCACACATTTTGTGACCAATGAATATGCAAATAAAAAAAGAAAAAAACGTGTTTAAAATGTTCATATATCTGCCTTGCATTGTTTCCTAAGAGTCTCCCATTGCTTTAGACAAACAGGCAAGTTACCCAGAGAAACATTAGTGCTCGGGGGGTCCGTCGGTTCACTGTAGTAAGACAGAACCCATGAAACAGAGATGCAGTAAAATATACTATGTATTCATCATGGACCCTGCAGCATTGGTTGCAAATGTTCGCATGTCGCTTTTAGTAAATGCAAAGCTGAACAGTATTCTTTCATCTCCGCTTTTATGCCAAATGTAAGTCGAAAGAGATCCAAAAAGCTGAGCTAAAGGGATTTTTTTCACTCTGCGGATAGAAAATCTATTGTGATGACTTACCTTGAATTTGCCATAAAGCTTTTGATCTTAGGGTGAATTTCTCTCGGGAGGGATATTTTTTTGCCTCTTACTGAAATTCAAATAGTATATTCCCACACCGAAGCATATCTTGTCATTTTGAAATTATTACAAGTGCGTTTTCTATTTTTGTTGTAGTCAGAAAATCACAATTTGATTGCCTAGGAGAGTACATGATTAGAAACAGGAAAGAGGAAGCCATGCCGTGTGCGTTTGCAGAAAATGCAATTCCAAACTGTTGACCCGCTGGATGAAATGTGACAACTAGCTAACCATCATTAGTTTAATTTCATTGCTGCTAGTTTCAGTCTCACTATTAGAAAGTCATGCATTGCAGAAGCCCTCCAGCCACAGAGCACTAAAGCAGAAACACTTCATCAAATGAACATATTTGATATCAGGAAACTGTGTGCAAACATTATGTTACAGCGTAAGGCCTCTTATTATTTGGTTTTAAAAAAATGTCTATTGGATGAGTGTCAGAGTCAGTTGGGAAATGAATACTGGCAAGCACATACACATATACATGAATACACATACATGCGACTTCATGGGTTATTGCAGCTTCTAACACCTTGTCCTACCATCCAGCCATGAACTTGTTGCTACTGCCCTTGCATACAATGTACAGTGTACAGTAGAGCTCTTAAAGCGGTAAGTTCCAGGTGTAAGAGTGTCTTTTAAGCCCTTCACCCCCAGGTCCCACTTGTCTTGTGTTGATATGATGGCCCATTATAATAATGAGTCAGTTGGTTGGGGTGGGATGTGGACTGCATTGGGAGCAGTAGATATATCTCCAGCACAGTGATGCAAAGAAAAATCATCTAATAAAGGACATTATACATAATGTAAAATGGGTCAGCCTACCCAAAATATATATTTGTTACATGTCAGCCTTGTTACCCAATTTTCGTCATATAGTTGGACTGTCTGCAACTTTATCAAGGTAAAACCAGGGTGCATCTAACAATCTGAAAATGAGCTAAGGAGAACGTCTCCCCTCCCCCCATGTACCCCACAGGGTGGGTGGTTGGTGGTGCTGGTGATCGCTGGCTTCATATCCGTCTCCTCTCCCGCAGGGGGTAACGCCCCCCGCATCTCCTGCCGGGAAGGGGGCATTGGTTTGCTGCCCCTCCAAAATATTGGGCACCAGGCGCCACTGAGCTAGATTATGATCCATATTTACAGGGCCAACAGACATCCATTTGGCTCTTCCTAAACATACGGGGTACAAGAGTAAGACACAGTAGGCTACAGTGGCTAGAGCAGCCTCTCCTAATGATTTACCGCAGAGGAACTCTTGAAATAATTTTCAGATCTCAGAGAACCCCCGATAAATTGAATTCATCTGGGGTCAGTGGGAACAGTGCCCCTTACATTGGTGGTCAGTGGGAAGCATACTCCAGTTACAGTGGTGATCAGAATGCCACCCTTACAGACAGCTAAAAAGATCATTGGGTTCATGCTGGCTTTGCAAGGTGATGGTGCACCCCAGAACTATGCAGCCACCATCAAATAGGAGGTCAATCAGCCACACTCAAGGAAGCCCCCGAGCAACTTCTGGAGGTACCCTAGGGTTGCACAGAACTCTTATCCATGAAAGATTAATGGAGTAGGTCCCAAAATGTAAAATCTCTTTGTGGCTTGAGGGCCTCCAATGGTGCAAGGCCATTTTTATTGCCCAATAAGGAGGTTGTAAGCAACTCATTCACCGGAGGACTGTCTTCTAGATCATTGCACAATGAAAAGATAATAATGCCATCACTGGTCCAAACTTTATAGCATGTTCACACACAGAACTCAAGTGTGCATGTGTATGTGAAAATCTGTGTGGCTATTGATGTATCAGCTGTCAGATTGTTTACTTAACCATCTGAAAAGCCATGTTACCTTATTATTTAAATGTGTTATGCATACCTACTGGTTTGGTGCAAAATAACAGTTCTTATATTTTCCTTCATTTTTCCTTACATATTATTTTTTATAGATACTCTATGGATTCTGTGATCATATAGTATCACAGGCGTGGTAGAAGAAAGAATTTCAGCATGCACTGTATACCAATGCCAGTGGCCAATGTAATGGGTTTTGGTTTGCATATGATCATCAGCAAAAGCAGCACAGCTCAGTCCATTGCAACTCATAGGCAACCTGATGCAATTCAGAAACTGCTCTATGCAACTCCGTGAGCAACTGCAAATCATATAAGGGTAACACATATTCAAAGCAAAGCAGCAGAAACACAAAGACACAGTGCAGATAAACACTGTTTTAAAAAATAAAAAGAATGTAGAAAATGCATTTGCAAAGCCAAGCCCTGATCACAAGTATATCTTCAGGCTAAAGCCTCACAATACATCAGGTTAGGAGGACCTGAATGCAGATATCACACAGCTGGAGGTGAAAGTGAATGAAATGAACCCTTTAAATACAGTAACATGCCCAAAGATAAAACAAGGATGACACAGTTGGTAGCCTAGCAGAAGAGGGGTACCTTACTGATGCATTTTTTGCACTGCTCTTTTTCGGTGGCACTTGAAAACATAAAACATTTTGCTTACTTCTGTGGCTAAAGTTATCTTTACAGGCCCTAAACCAGCCTTTTCAACCAGGGTTCCTCCAGAGTATGCTAGGGGTTTCTTGAGAGATGAGCAATTACAGCCTCTCTATAGACCCGTACACACGTTCAGAATATCATACAAAAAATACTCCTTTCGAATTGATTGTACGATAATCTGATCGTTAGTACACAGCATTAGTCGGAAAATTTCCAAAGGGACAAACACAAACATTTTTCTCCTACAATACCAGATCGTACGGTTTTCATTTGATCAGTACAGTTTTCGTCCGAAAATGTAATACAAATACATTACATCACTTCTGGATTTTTATTGTGGTGCAAGAATTTTTGTACTTTAGTAACCTATTCGTTTTAGATATGGAGACTAGCATAAAAAAAAAAAAAAATGGACGATCATTCATCCGATAATCTCATTGTGTGTACTAGGCTTAAGTAACCACTGACACCAATGATCTTTTTAGCCATCTGTAAGGGGGGATTTTTTCCACTGACCACTGATGTAAGGAGCATTCTTTCCATTGACCACCAGCGTAATGTTGCTCTTCTCCCACTGACCACCAGTGAAAGGGGCCTTTCCCAATAACCAACAATAGGGGAGTCCTTCTCCACAGATCACTGATGATGTGAGGAAGCACTACAATTTTCTAGCCATTATTATTATTTGTTTTGTTTTATTTTTATTAATGAACAGTGGTGGCTGGTGGTATATTTTTTTTTTTTTGGGGGCGGGGGCGGCAAACAATTCACAGGACCCACTTCCGGATTGGCTGGAAGAAGAATCAGGAAGACAATAGCGAATATTAATTTGCCCTGGCCCCGCCCTTTTTTTAAGCCAATTAGAGGCCCAGGCTCTAATCATGTTTATCTAAAAAGAAAAACCATTGGAATCCGTGCGTCCGGAGCCCTGCATGTAGATTAGGGGCCGGGCGCATGGATTAGGGATACAGTGCCCCTGCTCCCCGAATGGACAGACCACCACTCTTACTGAATATAAATGTGTTACATAGAGCAGCCCTGGGTTTCAAATATTTTAAGTACACCACATTTCTTATTCTTTCATGTATTTTTTATCTCTCAACTTACTCTTCACAACCAATGTACCATGAGCTATAGAAAAAGGTATTATTAGCAGGGGTTCACTGAGCTAATAATATGACAACTAAGGGATCCTCCATATCAAAAGGGTTGAGAAAGACTGCTATAAATGGTCAAAGCATCAATGTATTGTCAGTGTTGGTGCAATAAGACACACAGATATTGTAAAGAAGTGCTCAGGAAAAAAGAGATCAAGGCACTCTATGTGCTCTTGAAATTGATATGAATCATGTTTATTCAGTATATATTTTTTGAATCTGTACTGAATTCATATCCACTAGAACTGCAGGTAGAGATGTTTGGTCTATTTTATCCTGAGTTCTATCTTTATCTTTATATCTTTAGTATTAGAACTAGGCAGATTTTGCTCCCTAAAGAACCATTACCTATGTGACTTGGATACTGATTGGTGATATGAAGTGCTGCCTGTCTTTCTGTTTTCAGCTCTATTCTAAAATTGCAGGTGGAGCACTTAGGCATTGACAGTACTGGTACAATGTGTGCGCTCTGGAACTTTTCTAAACTTATACATAGATACATGCATAAACAACAGAAGGAATAAATTATATTCAATCAACGATCTGTGAATATGCCAATTTTAATTTGTGAATCATGTAAAATAATAATGAAAACATTCTCAAGGCTTCCCACGCTTGGTTCGCTGATTCTAGTGATTTTTTTTTTTGTTTGTATCAAGTAACGTGATATATTTGGTGTAGGAGGCAGGAAGGATGACAGCTAGTCTATGGATAGCTCCTAAAAAAATAAAATAAATAAATATACAGGAATGGGTCACATATATAAAGTTAATCATCCCTTTGACTGTTCAGTCCTCCCTGACTCATCAATTAACCCTAAATACCTTCCCATGATAAGAAATTCCGCCCTGCCCAAAGCTTCCAGGATTTTTGCATTGTAAATCGTAAGCCTTTAGGCAGGACTGTGTCTATTCATGTTATCTCTACTGGTTTTGGCACCACCCATGCTATAACTAGAGGTGGCAGTCTTTAAGAATCCCATCCTTCTTTGATATGTGACCTGTAAAATTGGGCAATTATGGGAAAATCTGAAGGCATGTAATCCAATTCACTTATCTCTAGCTGATTGGAGTATGCAGACAATTTTCAGGAGTGTGATCACTGTGTGGTCTGTTTAACACATGGTGACCATTTTGTGATAGCTTTCCACAAGCATCTCAAGTCAGCTGAAAGGATACTGCTGGATCTCTGTATATTGAACTGGGTTTACACAAAAAAGAAAAAAGGTGCTCTAAGTGCAGACCAAAAAGTTTATTAAAACCAATGTACAAGTGACTCACATGATAAGCGTACATGACACGGCAGTTGCACTCCTTAATCAAGTGCTTGATGAAGGAGTGCGGCTGCCGTGTCATCGCAGTGCGCCAGCTCAGGAAACGTGCCCGATACGTTGACGTCACCCTCTCAGGACTTCTGGTTTTGCGTTCCACGCATTGCCCTGGATGTCCCTGTGTGTAGCCGGCCACTACACAGACAGGACTCTGGACTTTTCACCTTGCTGATTACGGCATCTCTTCATATGGATGCTTCCACCGGACTCTCCCCCCTTGCCTACAGACGATCTTCCACCCTGCTCCTGGCTGTTTTTATCATGTTAGTCACTTGTACATTGGTTTTAATAAACATTTTGGTCTGCACTTAGAGTGCCTTTTTTCTTTTTTGTCTTTTCAGTAATTTTGGGACTCTGCCTCCAGTCCCCCAAGAGGCTTGATCTAGTGCTACCAGCCTTGCCACCCCAGCTAGCCACACTTTGCATGGACTAGTATACTCATATTATCATATGAACTTTCTGAACTGACATACCTAAGGTGTTGCGCCTTATACTTGTTGTATTGAACTGGATTTAGAGGTGACTATGGTACAGTCATCATTTCTGACTCAGTGAATGTGTACAGATTACACAATCCTCCTCCTGACTCTTTCTACATTGGAGGTGACTGTGGTGCAGTCATTATTTCTGACTATATGAAATGTGCAGACCATGCAATCCTCTTTCAGATTATTTGCGCACGGTTTAAGAAAGCCGCTGCTTATTTTGCAGAATCTTCAGTTTGTTGGTGAATGCTTGACAGAGCAGGTTTAATTAAAGATGAACTATATTCAGATATAAAAAAATACACTATTTACCATGGCTCTGCCACTCAAATAAATTTGCTGAAAAAAGGTAGAGTTTTCAAAGAAAAAAGTAAATACCTTTCCAGCTGCCTGTGCTGCTGAACACCACTCTGAAGAAAAGAAATGCTCTGCTAAAGTTTCTGACACTTCTGGTAGTGTCAGTCTCCTGTCTCCCTTGTTGAGGTCAGTGGTTGCTCCCATTGACCGCCACATCACTATTATGTGCTTTTGTAACGGACATATCAAGCCTGGATATCACAGCACTTCTTCAAACTGAATCTATCTAAAACTGAGCTCATAATATTTCCTCCCCCACATGCCCCTTCCCTTGATTTCTCTGTCAAGACCAATGGCATAACTATTAGTTCGTCCCCACATGCCAGGGTGCTAGGGGTAACCCTAGACTCTGAACTGTCCTTTCAGGACCACATCCAATCCCTGTCCAAATCATGCCGCCTTAATCTCTGCAACATCTACAGAATATGCCCCTTTTTAACCAATGACACCACCAAGCTTCTTATTCACTCTCTGGTCATCTCTCACCTCAACTACTACAACTCCATCCTCATTGGATTACCTTTACATACACTAAGCCCCCTGCAGTCCATAATGAATGCTGCTGCAAGACTCATCCACCTTACCAACCATTCAGTGCCCTCCACCCCTCTTTGCCAATCTCTCCATTGGCTTCCACTCACCCAACAAATAAAATTCAAAGTACTAACAATAACTTACAAAGCCATCCACAACTCTTCCCCCAGCTACATCACTAACCTAGCCTCAAAATACCAACCTAATTATTATTATTATTATACAGGATTTATATAGTGCCAACTAGTTTACTCAGCGCTTTGCCACTTGAGGGTAGAAAGTACAAATACAATACACTTTAATACAGTAGGAATCAGAGGGCCCTGCTCCTTAGAGTTTACAATCTAAGAGGGAAGGTCAAGAGATACAAGAGGTAGTAACTGTGGGGGGTGAGCTGATGGAGAAGATAAATGTACAGTTGTTAGGTGGGAGCCAGATAGACTTCTCTGAAGAGTTGAATATGTAGGGATCATCTGAAGGTGGACAAAGTAGGAGAAAGTCGGACAGATTGTGGTAGAGCATTCCAGAGGATGGGAGAGGCTCTAGAGAAGTCCTGGAGACGAGAATGGGGTGAGGTGACAAAGGAGATAGTGGTCTTGGGAGGAGCGAAGAGATCGATTTGGTTGGTATTTTGAGAACAGGTTAGTGATGTAGCTGGGGGCCACGTTGTGGATGGCTTTATAGGTTAATGTTAGCATCTTGAATTTAATTTGTTGGTTGAGTGGCAGCCAATGGAGGGATTGACATAGGGGTGTAGCAGACGCCGAACGGTTTTTAAGGTGGATGAGGCTGGCGGCAGCTTTCATAATGGGCTAAAGTGGGTATAGCCTATTTAGAGGTAAGCCAGTGAGGAGGGAGTTGCAGTAGTCTAGGTGAGAGATGACCAGGGAGTGGATTAGAAGCTTTGTGGTGTCATTGGTTAGGAAGGGGCGTATCTTGGAGATGTTGTGGCGGCTGAGGTGGCAAATTTTGGATAGCGATTGGATGTGGGGCCGAAAGATTAGTCCTCTTCATTCCTCCCAAGACCTTCTGCTCTCTAGCTCTCTTGTCACCTCCTCCCAAGCTCGCCTCCAGGATTTCTCCAGAGCTTCTCCCATCCTTTGGAACCCCCTACCCCAATCAGTCCAACTGTGTCCTAATCTATCCATCTTTAGACAATCCCTGAAAACCTTTCTCTTTAAAGAAGCCTATCCTGCTTCTAACTAATACACTGTCTTACTTTCTACATCAGCTCATCCCCCACAGCTATTACCTTTTTTATCAATTGACCCTCCCTCTTAGATTGTAAGCTCTAACGAGCAGGGCCCTCTGATTCCTCTTGTACCAAATTGTGACATAACTGTACTGTCTGCCTTCATTTTGTAAAGCGCTGCGCAAACTGTTGGCACTATGTAAATCCTGTATAATAATAATAATAATGTTGTTATGTAGGGATTGGCAGGAGAAACCACTGAGTGCAACAAGGGACACAGGAGATTGAAACTTGCAGAAAGGTTGGTTTGTAAGAAACTTTAGGAGAGGATTTCTCTTCATTAGAGTTGTGTTCAACAGCATGGGCAGCAGGAAAGGGGAGTATTTCCATTTTGCTTAACGGGCTTCTGTTTTCAGCAGGTTTGTGTATTCCAATAAAGATAATTATATGCAGTTTAACATACAGGTAGTATAAGTGCTTGTTATGTGTCTTGCTATCTACCATCCCTTTTCACAGAAGCACTACCACTGGGAAAAAGAGGCAGTAGTGGCAGCCAATCAGGCTTTGGAGCATGTACATGTGCTGATAGAGGAGAGAGCAGAGATGATAACTTATCAGACTGATGAGGAAGTTCACATATGTGTATTTCAATCGTTTTTTTAGCTGTTTGCCCAGAGTTTAGCTTTAATGTAGTAGAAAATCTATGCTCTTCTTTGTAGTATAGATTCAACAAGGTGTTGGGAACATTCCTCAGAGATTTTGGTCCATAGTGACATGATACCATCATACAGTTGCTGCAGATTTGTTGGCTGCACATTCATGATGCAAATCTCCTGTTCCACCACATCCTAAAGGTGCTCTATTGGATTGAGATTTGGTGACTGTGGAGGCCATTGGAGTACAGTGACCTCATTGTCATGTTCAATAAACCAGTGGTGAGATGATTTGAGCTTTGTGACATGGTGCATTATCCTGCTGGAAGGAGCCATCAGAAGATGGCTTTCATGTTGTTTACACCAAATTCTGACCCTACCATCTGAATGTCGCAGCTGAAATTGAGACTCATCAGACCAGGCAACGTTTTTCCAATCTTCTATTATACAATCTAGGTGAGTCTTTGCGAATTGCAGCCTCGGTTTCCTGTTCTTAGCTGACAGTAGTGTAGACAATGTAGTCTTCTGCCGCTGTAGCCCATCTGCTTCAAGGTTCGATGTGTTGTGTGTTCAGAGATGGTATTCTGCATACCTTGGTTGTAATGAGTGGTTATTTGAGTTACTGATGCCTTTCTATCATCTCAAACCAGTCTGCCCATTCCCCTCTGACTTGACTGACATCAACAAGGCATTTTCATCCACACAACTGCCACTCACTGGATATTTTCACATTTTGGGACATTCCTTGTAAACCCTAGAGATGGTTGTGCATGAAAATCCCAGTAGATCATCAGTTTTTGAAATACTCCGGCCAGCCGGTCTGGCACCAACAACCATGCCATGCAAAAAGTCACTTAAATCCCCTTTCTTCCTGATTCTGATGCTTGGTTTAAACTTTAGCAAGTCATCTCCACCACGTCTAGATGCCATGTAATTGGCTGATTAGCAATTTGTGTTACCAAGCAATTGAACAAGTTTACCTAATAAAGTGGCTGGTGAGTGTATGTTTACCGCAATAATTAAAAATACAAACCTTCTTCAGGCTATCCCCAGGAACACTGGGTTGATCCAATGTGAATCCAGATTTATGGGGATCCCCAAAGTGGCCACAAGATACGCAAATCCCCTCAAGCCCATGGAGCTGGGTGGAAACTTATATTGGTTCCCCTTAAAGTATAATTAAAGGCAAAACATCTTTTGTTTTGGATAGGTTGCCGAGGGATTAGAACTCCTGTCCATTTTCAATGCTGTCTGTGCTCCCATTAGGGACATTCACCCTCTCTATTTGTTCTGTTTATCATTATCATTGAAAGTAAAACTAAAAGAAAATCCCAAATTCTGGGCTGTCCCTAGAAAAGTAATAGAGGGGGAATCTTCCAACTGAGACACTAGTTCTTGTGGCCTGGGGGTCCACACGGGATTCCCAGAATTTACAGGGATTTCTTCTCACTTCCTGTTTTGGCTATGGGACAGGAAGTGAAGGTAAATCTCCCAATGGGGCACAGATGGCAAAAAAATGTACCAACAGGAGTTATAACCCCCATTACTCTATCCAAAATGTGAAAAAAAAGTTTTGCCTTTAGTTCTACTTTAAGTGCCCATAGCAAGAATTTGAGTTCTTCACTCTTTATTCCCATTTCTGCAGGCGTATGGGTCATCGAAGATCAGTAATCATCAGATGCCTCCCCATGAACAACAATAGTTGTGAAGTTACCTGGCATGTTAAGAGAAAACATGGGGGAGCCCAGCATAATATGGCTTCAATCTGCATTGACATCACTTGCCATGCTCCGACTAGAATGTATGCTAATTATTATTATTATTATACAGGATTTATACAGTGCCAACAGTTTGCACAGTGCTTTACAACATGGGGGGCAGACAGCACAGTTACAATACAATTCAATACAGGAGGGATCAGAGGGTCCTAATATGGCTTGATTTATTTATCTTTAGCTAGCATTGCAAAAATTATTTGCACCATGCTTGTATATTTAATTAAATAAACGTCACGTCAATAAAAATAAATATATAAAGCAATATTACTCCCTGTAATTAATTTTGAGGATAATAAATTGAATTACAGCAACTAATGAGCCACCACTTAAGAAATGTTGCTCTATTCAACCACGTTATTTATGTACCTTCTCAAGCTTTTCACCATCCTTTAATAATATGCAACTCTTTGAAATTCGCAAAAAAAGGGGATTATTGAAGTGAAGTGAAAAAGATGCGATAAATTACGTTCTTCAAACACGCTTTTACTGTCCATATGGTATCCTAAGGGGGTGGGTTTTGTTTGCCAAAATTCCTACAGAACTATTAGAAGAAAAAAAAAAACACAAAATCTGAGAAGAGGAAACAAAGCATTGTCATCACAAGAATGCAAATTACATTGCAAATTCCCAGGGGTGAACAGCTAACTAGGAAGCTTTGAATGTCTTCCAAAACCAAAAAAAAAAAGTTGTTTAAATTTTTCTTCAAATTTCAGAAATAGGAAAGCGTGACTTTTCATATGGCGGGAATGCAATCTTAATATTTTATTACAGTTTGAGACTAAAAAATTAAATAGTAAAAAAAGTGTTTATTTTAGTCAGGCAAATATAAAATATCCTTAGTAAATATTTCATATTTACGTCTTACATTATTCATCATTTCTGCAGAGTGATTTACTTATTTGCTGCAAGTAGCTATAATAGCCTGGTGTGAATGTACAGTACTTGGGTATCAGGAGTTCAGATTACACACAAAATGCTGAATGATTGAAAGGGGGACACACCCGTCTCCATTATTTCTGGCAAATACAAAACAGACAGAAGTAGGAAAAAAAAGTCAATGGCTAGTGCTGGACTTTCTTATTAGAAAGCCCAGCATGTTCAACAAAGTAAATGTCCCAAAATAACGTATTTCTGATTATTATTATTATTATACAGGATTTCTGATGAATTGAAAAATAAATATTTAACAAAGGTAATGGGAACCTTTTTATGACATATCCCAATTTTAAATAATTAAAATAAAGTCAATAAAAAAAAAAAAAATACAGATTCCCTTTAATTTATGCTCCGTGATATTCTTTAGATAGCAAGCTTTTTTTTTGTTGTTGCACCAGTCAAGTCTGCTCTTCACATTGTCTTGCAGTGTCAGGTGTCAATGAGTGTTAAGCAGTCAAGCGATTAGAACTCAGGGAAGAACGGAGGAGGTTTTCAATCTTCATTTTCTCAGTAGGACCTAAAATGAGGTCTGGTAGTCGTAGTGGAATTTCAGTTTTTTCTTTTTTTTCCCTCAGAGACAATGAGCAAGACATTGAAAGTTAAAAGCCCCATAATGGTGCAGTGTATATTGAGAAGAACAATTATGGAGAGTAACAAGTGCTTTGATTGTCTCTAGCTTCAGAAAAACAGTACATTTGGAAAAGTTTTATAGTGATTTTTTTACCAAAGAAAACAAGCTATTAGAGACAATTAATTTGTTTAAAGTTTAAAGGGTAACTCCACTTTCGTGGGGAAAAAAATAGCAAATAAAGAAAAAATATTATAGCGTGTACAATTGTGATACAATCGCATTGTAAATGAATGTTATTAAAAATTGCTTTTCCTTTTCAATCTGCAGCCACTGTAATTTTCTGAGAATGCATTGCAATATGGCTACCTGGAGGTGTTCTGTACACAGAGTACTGACCACTCCCCAGAAACATCATTTCCTGCTTGTGTGATTGGCTCACCAATTTTCATAGAAGTCTGCCTAAGATACAAGTCAAATTTCAGGCATCCCCTGCAACAAAAATGTCATTTTTGGAGAGATACTTTCAATAGGAACACGTCTAAAGGGATTCAGGCTATGAAGATTTCCTCATTAGTGCTCTCCAGCTGCACACCTGACAGTTAATTATGAAACCACTCCCATTAGACTCACTCAGTAGAGAAGCACAGAGGGATTTCTTCAGAATAACAAATTGTAGGAATCTGCAACAATGGTTGTTATAATCCTTGCAATGTACATAGATCACCCAGAGGGGAATTTTTTTTTCAACAAAAGTGGAGTTACGCTTTAATGGTAGGGTGTAACAACTAATATGATATAACTTTTGTGCTTGGAATTATTTAAAGTTTCTATTCAACTATTGCTTAACAGCTGATGTGTAAAAGAAAGCATGGTGCAGGGTCCACAGTATATTTTAACCTAAAATATATTTTTTAGTATATTTGGCATCACATCTGCATACAGGATTCTTAAATGCTTCTGGACTGTCCACTGCACATTTACTGAGTCAGGGCGGCTCGACTGCGTGAAACAACGCACCTGTACATTGTTTCCTCCTCGGGGTCTGGGGCATGCTCGCGTGCCACCGCCGTCTAGCTCCCGCTGTGAGTCAGTGGGAGCCAATCAGTGGGTCCAGCGGCTGCAACTAGGACCCGCTGATCGTTCACTGGAGAGGCAGAATGGTGATCTGCCTATGTAAACAAGGCAGACCGCCATTTCTGTCAGAGAGGAAGAGAGAGATCTTGTGTTCCTGCTAATCAGGAACACATATCTCTCTCTTCCTCCAGTTAAACCATCACCCACACATAGTTAGAAATCACTCCCTAGGAGCACACAAAACCCTTTGATCGCCCCTTATGCTAACCCCTTCCCTGCCTGTGTCATTTATATGGAACAGTGCATTTTCTTAGTACTGATCACTGTATTGCTGTCACTGGTCCCCAAAGAGTGTCATTTTGTGTCAGATTTGTCCACCACGATGTCGCAGTCCCGCTAAAAATCGATGATCGCTGCCATTACTAGTAAAAATAAAAATGCCATAAAAATATCCTATAGTTTGTAATAACTTTTGCAAAACCAATCAATATACGCTTTTTGGGATTTGTTTTTACCAAATATATGTGGCAGAATACATATTGGCCTAAATTGATGAAGAAATTAGATTTTTTTACATTTTTATTGGATATGTTTCATAGCAAAAAGTAAAAAAAATATTGTTTTTTCTTCTTTTTTCAAAATTGTTGGCTTTTTTTGTTGATAGCGCAAAAAATAAAAACCACAGAGGTGATCAAATACCACCAAAAGAAAGCTCTATTTGTGGGGAAAATAGGACACACATTTTGTTTGAGTATAGTGCCGCATACATGCGCATTTGTCAGTTAAATCAACGCATAGCCATATCGCAAAAAATGGCCTGGCCATGAAGGGGGTGAAACCTTTCGGAGCTGAAGTGGTTAAGCAAACTATGTTAAATCTTTGGTAATTTTTTTTATCTGAAGATCTTGCCACTGCACTCACTACATGCTGACTACATTTCTGCTAACTGTGAGGCAGAAGCTTAGCATTCTCGGCCTGCAGTAGGAAGTGCCGTTACTGGCAGGATCTCCAGGAAAGAAACTTTGCAACAGAGTTATAACAAGCATTTGGTCAAGAAAACAGGATAAAATAGGGGAATGATTTCAAACATGCCAAATAGGTTTAGGGTTTACATACTCCCACATATGTAAAAATTGTATCGACTCTGCCCCACTTAAAAAACAACAGGACCACTTTCCTTGTATAACTGGTAGACTTAAAGCGTTTGTAACCCCAACATTTCATATTCCCGATATGTATCTGCTGTATCATGTACAGTACTTGTATGAAAAAAGTATCCTGTTCTCTTTGTATCACTTCCTTTGTTTTAAATCCCTGGTTTTCCTGCCAGTCCTTCTGCTTTATTATAAAAAAAACTGACCACACTAAGCAGGAGAACACATCATAGTCAGTTCTCTAGTTGTGCTAGGAACGCAGCCTGCTCTCTAATGATCAAACTTGTTCTGGCATGCCTCCCCTGCACAGTCTTTCAGTGGGAAGCTCAGTGTACTATTTCTTCTCCTCCCCCAGCTCTTATGTAGCTGAGAACAGAGGGAACAGAGTGAATGATGACTTATAAAAAGGGAACAAAAGGTATTGATCATGTTTTTTAATATGCACACACAAATGTTTTGCCTTTAATTTCTATTTTTAACGCAATGTATTGATTTACAAGGTGATCGTTTACAATCACTTTATAGGCTTTAAGACCTATGTTTAAGAACTCAAATATTTTATATTAATTTTTAGCATGCACATTAATGTGCTTCACTGCATTTTAGATGTGTTGTTAATATCTCAGGTCAAACATCCCCAACATGGTTTGTTCCTTTGAAAAAGTGTGAAATGAGTGTTTGTTTTTTGTGCATTTAGTAGGTTTCTATGTACATGTACATGTAGTGTGTCACTTGCCATGAGAAGGACTAGAACCTTTATCACTTTTTACTACTGTCTGGAGTCACCAGGACAGAAAATGATTGCACATTTTAAAGTTAAGGCCTCATACACACGGACGGTTTTTGACGCCACGTTTTTTAGCATTTTTTGCAGCTCTCCGTGTTGTTCAATGGCCCCATAAAAACGTTGACGTTTTCGAGCTGTAGATGGCGTTGGCGTTATTAAGCTGTAAATCGAACGCACGTTCCGAGGCTGTAGCGTTTTGGCGTTTTTGATGCTCACTAAGGTACATTGACGCCGTAGTGACGTTAACCGGCGTTTTTAGCGCCAGTGTTTTCAGGTTAAAAAATAGCAGAGGAATGTTTTTTTTTTTAAACGCCTATTGACGCCGACGCTCACTAACACTGACGAAAACGCCAATTTTTTCCTGACGACGGTCCCGACATTTTGCTATTACGCCCATGTGTATGAGGCCTAAGAGTTGTCACCAGAGCAATAGGAGGAAGGAAAATTTGGGAACACCTGTTTCAGTGACACTTTGGTGAGATTTCCCTTTACTTTATTACTAAACTCAATTCTAGAAGAGAGAGATTGTATGGGTGTAGGTTTTCCAAAAAGAGTGTAACAATAGGACAGGTATTCAGCCCTTTAAGCACAACCTTTGGTAATTGCTTACCCTATGAGAACAGCTAGACAGATCTATGACCCTGTGGGATCAGCCACAGTCTTCCTATAATAGTAGTCAGATTCCTCATTCTGTGGGCAACTAATCCTTCTTGCCATGCCCAGTAGTAGATTTTACCCATCTCTTTTGTGACACTCTTCATCAAAAAGATTTCCTGCAGATAGGTAGCTAGAATTCTGGCCTCCAGCACATGCTCCCAACTGAGGCAAGGTACTTGATGAGATCACTCTAGGCAGACACTCCCTCCAGGTAGAAGCCCCGAGGAACAGAATAGATTACTCAAGGAAGACATCATCTTCAGGGCGAATCCCAGAAGGGACAAAATAAATAATTCTAGGCAGATATCCTCTTAAGACAGAAGTCAAGAATGGACAGAAACCCCTGTAAAGGTGCTCCAGATATTTATCATCTCACCAAACCATACCTCTGAACAAAGACCTTGGGTGTTTCATGGGTGAAATACATACCGATAACTCAGTGATTGCCCTCCCCACTCTGATTATTGGAACCTCCTCAACAAAAACAGACTCAATCAAGACACTAAGCTTAGGAGAACCAGTAAAGCATAGAAAATGGTACACAAAGCTCAGACTGGTTACAGTCTAGCTGCACACTAAATTGGGACACTCTAGGTATACACACATTATGGTACTTAAACCAATTTCACATTTCTTAGTTACTATATCAGCTATAGTCACCTTGGAAATCCAACATACTAGGCTCGCATCTAAATGGTACTTGTGTAGAAGGGGTCAGTTGATTGGTACCAGAGATGGAGACCAGAGATGGAGTAAAGGTACACAGAGACCAAGGACGTTGGCACAATTAATATTTGGTAAAGCAGAAGTAACATTTCAAATGTGGAAGACAGCAGCAAGGAGCTCACTTACAGCTCCAAACACTATGGTAATGGAGCCTCAATCTTACAGGTAACCCAGGTATAATTGCTCTTCACAACATTGGTGATACTTTAACACAGTCTTAGTATTTGGGAGGACACTTTGGCAGGCTATGCTACTGGAACAGCATCTGATGAAGGGGGTGGCTGACAGGCTGTACAGCAGTGCAGGCATTTTGGTAACCAGGTAGAGAGGTCTTCATCCCAACTCTCTAAATTTCCCAGATGACGGAGCTAGGCATGGGGTTCCTGCACTGTCCTTCCTCAATCTGTACCTCTCCCTAGTGCTAAGAGTACTGTCCCTAGTCAGGGTGGATCCTGTCCCTGAACTGTCCACTTCACAAATGCGCACCAACCACAGTTGGACAGTGCTATTTATTAGCATTGCCCTCACTAAAGATGACCGGGGAGGTCAGCCAGGGCAGCACTGTTCAAATGGACCACCGCTCCCCTGATGACACCTATGGAGGCTTCAGAGGAACAAAGCTCCAAAGAGACAGGGGGTTGGACCCAAAGAAAAAGAAGCCAAATTGCACTCAATAACTCACACAATATGACACCTCCTTATTGTCAATATTTATAATCTACTTTTTTTTCTTAAAGGAACATTTTATATGAGTACATTTTCCACCTTCTATTTTACCAGCTATATTATATGCAGCTATATTGCTATATGTCATAAAAAAATCATGTGCCCATTACAATATTCTTGAAAACTTTCATTACATTTCTGGGCTTTCAGTTCCAAAAGTAAAGTTTTAGGTAGAACCTATAGAATTCTTTAAAACACTAATAGACCTCACCTGGAGGTCTCATGACTGTGAGGCCTGATTGATTATTCTGAACGCATCAGTTAATTTTTATTATTTTAGCTAATAGACTGTTTGCCCCCTAAAGTAAGAGTGGAACCACTGATGTCCACTCTGCATGTAGATATTCATACCTATACAATACAATATTTCATGTCTCCTCGGTTGAGCACATTTAACAAGTCTTTGTTTTTGCCATTATTCAAAATATCAGGATCTACATGGCCAGTGTTAGCCTTTATAAGCATCCATAATATGATTTTCAGCAAGTCATATTTTTGAAAATGAACAAATAGATGCATGTATTAGCTTTGGGTAGATCGTCAGAAGGGTGAATGAAATTCTTCTACCACGGTCATTTATCACTGAGGCCAATAGCCTTCAGAAACTGTGTTCAGAATATTTCCATTTCCAGTGATGCTATTGCTAACAGTACATTTCATTGTACAGAGGAGAGCTCTGATCTTCACCAGATATTTTAGGTGCATCCTATGGAAATTCTGATCTATGCCAGCAGGCAGCTGGAGACAGAAGAGAAATGACTACTACTGTCCCACTGTTATTTTCTGAAAGATATGATCCATGAAGAATAGACTTCATTTATTATCTTTATGTATCTCTGCCAGTGTAAGCAGCACTGTAAAGAGTAGACTATTCCATCATGAATTTCTGTCTCAAATAGCTTACTCTTTATCTATTTATCGAGGAAGAGACATTGTTTTCATCATTAATTTAAAATTTCAGACTTTTTGTGCTTCATCCAACATCCCCTTACAGCAGATAAGATATTTTGCACTTGTGTGCTGTGTGCAGCTGCTTACGTTATTTTATGAGATGCTTGCACACAAAAATGGTTTGACAGAATGGCACATGTAACACAATTTATCAGATGTTCAACACCATCTATCCTCAGTTTTGATCACAATCAGTGGATCTATACCAGTCTTTTTTATTCTGAACAAAAAGCATTTGTTAGGCGAAAGTGATTCTTTTTAAATGTAGTCCTGTTATGCCAAGACAAAAAGCATGCCAAAGTAACTGATAAATAGTTCAATGGCTATTGCAATGATTGTACAACAACCCAATAACCAGCCAGTAAGGGAAAGGAAATGTGTCAGTAGGTTTTCCCACAGCTCAACAGAGTCTATACTGTTAGGGCCGGTTCACACTGAGGCGATCCTAGGCGATTTGCGATCCGACTTGTGTCGCCCCAATTCGCCTCAAATCGCCTGACATCAGAAATCCCATTGGAATGAATGGAGCCGTCTTAATATGCGCTACTCAAGTCCAAAGCGATTCCAAAAAAGGTTCCTGTACTATTTTCAAGCGGCTTCTAGGCGAATTGAGCCCATAGAAGTCAATGGAAGTTCGCTTTCAAGTCGGATCCCAGTCTATGAAGAAGCGACTTTCCAGGAAGAAAAACATAATTTTGCCAGAAGACACACCTCTCATGTCCCAGGTACTCCTGTTGAAATCGCCTGAAATTGCCTGATATCGCTTCGCAATCGCGCCACAATTGCTTCACAATCGCGCTGCTTCGCTTCGCAATCGTGCCGCTTCGCCTTTCCAAATCGCCTAGCAAAGTCGCCCCGAAGTCGGATCACCTCAGTGTGAACCGGCCCTAAGGGTAATGGTTCCTGATGATGGATCAATGTAAGGGTTTTGTGGCTTCAATTACCCCCTTTTCACCCTCTTTTCTGTTCATGTAAAAATGGCAGTGTTTTAAAATCATACCTATCTGAACTTGGTATATGCAGACAGCTCTGAAAGATTTATTCAGTGCATTCAGGGTACACCAGTGGCAGGAGATAGTAAAAAAACACATAATGTCCATTCCACTCATCTGACAACACCTTCATCTGAAAGAGAAATACCTAAAAGACAGTTAAGGCTGCCTCAATGGCATGGCATATTAGGTCCATCTAAAAACTCTGAACACAGCTTATTATTTTTCATTATTTATAGTTGTTTTTTTTTTTTTTTAAAGAGGAACCACTATTTTGGAAAGAAAGCATACCTAACTCAAGTCAAAAAATGCGAGGAAGGGAACAACCTCTGTTTTGCATTATACTTCCTGATTCAGAGTTCTAACCCCATTATTATTTGAGAATGTATTAATGAAGGGGGAATCCAACATTTACAATTTTGTGAGTCAATGTATTTATTGAGTTTTTCAAGGTTTTACACTTATCAAAATGAATGAATTAACACATTTCCAAAGAAGAGGCTAATACACCAAGGAACGCAGTCACAATAACTATCTCATACAAGTGGCAAAGAGCATTAAAACAGTACAATATGTCATATCAAAAGACATCAATATAGTATTTACTATCCATCCATGATTTCCACAATATGTCAAATAATGCATGTGTAGAATTTTTAAGGGAGTACATTTTTTCATATGAAAATTGGATGTTAATTAGATCTACAGCTTCAGAGGGGTTGGGCGCCATATTTTTAGTCCAGTGCCTGGCTTTTACCATTTTTGCTGTCACTAAGATGTGTAAAATGACAGTTCTGATACTGCCATGAAAGCCATTTATACCCAAGTGTAGGATGGCGAGAGCGGCATCAGGTTTAGTCAGAACACCTGTGGTCTCTGAAAGGATAGTGACATTTTTCTCCAAAAGCTGGTAAGACTTTTGCAGGTCCAGAAAATGCGAATGAGGTTACCCACTTGTCCACACCCCCTCCAGCAATGGGTAGAGTGGGATTTGGAAATTTTTGATAATTGATATGGTGTCAGATACCAATGGGTGTGCAGCTTTTGTGATTGTTCCCAGTGGGCTACACAGTGAGACATTGAGTAGTTTTGGCTGTTTTACAATGGGTCTCAGAGAAGGTTGTGTGGAAATTCTCTTCCCACTTTACCATAGTAGGTGCTTTACAGACAACATTTCCAATTTTCACTGGAAGTATAGTATGGGAGGAAATTTGTTCTAGCAACAACTGACACATTTCTGTTTTTTTGCTTTTGTGTCCCTGGAGACAAGAAGTGCAAGGGAATCTCCCAGATGGGAACATTGACGACATTACATAAGCTGAAAAAGTAATTTGTCCATCTGGTTCAACCAATAGAAAAAAAATAAATAAATAGAAAAACTCCATATACAAAATTCTATACCCACAATTGATCCAGAGGAAAGAAAAAAAACCCTATGAGGCATTGTCCAATTTGTTCCTGACATTGTCCAATTCTTTCCTGACCCCCCAGGAGGCATACAGATATTCCTTGGAACAAAAATCTATGGTTCTATTACCTATATATATATAATGATAATACAAACCTGATGGAAGTAATTTTGGGGTACCTATGATTAGTAACACAGAGAGTTTTCCCATTTCTTTAATGCTTTTCAGTACAACCTACCTGCTGATTAAACATCGTGCAGTCTAAAAATATGTTATGTTTTAGTAGAAAATCAGCAAGATGGGCTAGTTCCCCAAGGGGCTCTATTTAAACATGGGGTTTTCAATTTTCACTGTAGACCTTTCTTTGTTTTGTTAATTAAATTAAAATGTAGGCCTTATTCATGAAAGCTTTGCAGCTACACTCATAGAGCAGTTCTAGCTCTGAATTCTGTTCCTGCTTCATGAATTAATATTTGTGACAGCCTGTATTCACATAGCCGAGCAGAAAAAAATCTGACTGCCTGAAAGGGAAATGAATAACACAAGCTATGCAACAGGCAGGAGTGTGATCTCCCCCCATTATTGTGGTCAGCACTGCCTAAATTTTAGTCTGACTGCAAATATTAAACACTAAAATGAAAGCTGCAGAAGTAACGCTCTTTAAATACCTGCAAAATGGCAAAATAGGTTTGGCTCTGAAAATTAAAAGGGTGTATAAAGCAAAACAAAATTAAGATCATAAGAATGGCAAACAACTAAATTATTCCCAACAGGTTGCTGTCATCTTCTGTTACATAATTTCCTCAATAGTAGCAAGGCATTAAAATCAAACTATATATATATATATATATACTACATTTTCTTGCATTTCAGCCTGAAATGAAGACAGGCACAGTTTTTGTTTTATCCAGCTGTATTTACTAGTGCACTTATAACATCAAAGTGAAAGATCTAACACCAACATGCCATAAAAAAATAAAAAAAAAATAAAAAACAGAATCACTGAGTTGGAAAAAGGCTCACCCCCCTATGTCAGTACTTGTTGGATCACATTTTGCTGTAATTGCAGCCTTTAGTCTGTTGGGATATATATCTACTAACTTTGCACATCTAGACTTTGCAATATTTGCCAAGAAAAAAGGAGAATGTACTTGCATGGCCTAGTCAGACCTCAGACTTAAACCGCATTGAAAATCTGGGGAATGACTTGAAGCCTGCAGTCCACACACAGACACCATCACATTTAAGTGAACTTGAGTAGTTTTGCAAAGAAGTGTGGGCAAACATTGCAAAGATTTTTTTTTATCTTTTTCTTATATATTGTTTATTGTTTTAGTTCACAAAGAAGAATGATCTATTTACAGCAGCCCTTGCCTTCAAAGTACAAAACAGTCTATTTTCCCCATCATGGCCATACTTGCAGTTTGCTGTGCCTAGCCTTCTCCTTTCGTTTTGCAATTGTAGATGATTAACATTTTCATTTATAACTATAGGCAATTCAGCACAGTGACACAAGAATCATCCTGATATGGTCAAAAGGTCCTTTTGTCATCAATGCTTTGAAAGAGCACTAAATAAGTAAATACAAAATGACTTCATTGTCTCATATAAAACAACCTGCACTGTACTTGAATATGCTGTATTAGACAACACATTGAACAGTAGTCATCTTTATGAAAAACAAATCACCTAAGATCAACTGTTTAAATTAGAAGGGTTTTAAGAACTTTTTATTCATATCCTTTGCCCACCACTGTAGTTATATCATAGGCAACTTATGTTCATTCGCAATAACAGTATAGCCGCTGGGAGTTTTTTTTACAATTATGCTAGTAAGAAGGCCTCCTGGCCTGAATTGTTAAGCGGTTCCTAGACAGAACGCACAGATTAGCTTTGCAGGGGCAATGAGCCATACCTCTGACTTTACCCTGCTGTCTTCATGTTACGTTGGCACTAGGCCAGGAGTCACAATTTTCACTTTGCTCATAAGGTCTTGACTTATCATTGGTTCCAGGTTTAGTACTTAGAGGATCCCATCCAACACCTGAAGCCCATGGATATTGGCGCCCAGATAGTGGGAACTTGCAACTGGAGGTATCTTCCTGGACACCATCACCAATGGACCATCTCAAATAGACCATACAACACATTCAGCATATATAACAGCAGCCCCATTCCTGACTGCTGAAGGGTTTGTATGCAGATATCATAACATATCAATATGACACTTAGTTTTATGCTTTTAATAAAAAGTTGAAAGGTTTGCAGAGTAAAAGGCAACTTAGGATTTATGAATTACAGTTAAAAAGTAAAAAACATGGATTAATTAGGTTCCGCATAAAGAATTTGCCAAAAACATTGTTTTGACCCCACATAACGTTCTTGTTTATTGGGTGTCAAAGGCTGGGGATGCAATGCTCCTCATGCTGTACAGAGTTGATTGTCCTGATTACTTCTGCTTTTCTTTCCCAGATTCCTGGACCAAGGCCTCCTGCTTGTCCCCCAATGAGAAAGCATGTATATGTCTTACTGCTCCATCTTCCTTACCATTTTCTTTATAGAATACCCTAGCCTAGCTTCTCCCTACCCTAGGCAGACCCCTCCACAGAAAGGCAGGAGACTAAAACACCTAGGTGGGGCACACTATCAAGTCAGTAACCCTCTGCTACATGCTCAGGCCTGAACTGAAGGAAATATAGCGGAACTGGCATCCCTTTAGTTGTGAGGTTAATGTAAAAGAATGCAATTGGAGTTGCAATAAATACCATACTTTATACAACAGGCCGTATACTGTTAGAGACTCTGATACTTCCTAAATCATTACTGTTCCTTCCTTCATTGCAACCAGTGGTGAAATCATGAGTGCTGACAACCTGGGAGTGAGCTAATGTCACTGCTTCAATCATGTGACAGTGGTTGACTTAGTGGTTGACTGCTCACCGGGGAGCAGGTCACATGCTCCCCCATACCTGCAACCACCAAATAGTGTTGCTGGCTGAAATGGAGGAAGGAGTAGTGAGGGAGTTCAGGCCAGAGATGGGTCCTTGGCAGAAAAACTGTCAGTTTGCCCTTCATGGCAAAGCTGACAGTGCCTCCTTACAGCTTTTCTAGCATCTCTGACCCATTGATGCTTGGAGCAGCTTTCCAGCAACTGCTTGGCAGCTTGGCTGAAACATCTCTACTCAGACAAAAAAAGCTTAGAGCACAACTTTGTGAATGACAAAAAAATGACCCCTGTGGTGGGTGACCACCCCTCCCTTTCGCTCTACAGGGGAAAATGTGCACTAAGTCTAGGTGTTTCTCAACCCTTTTCTCAGTCACGGCACCCCTAAAAGTTCTGCAAAATCTCAAGCCCCCCCCCCCATTCTAAAATGTAAAAAAATGAATAATAGTTTTACATAATGCAGCAATATTCACACACAGGACACCCAACGTTAGAGGTGATTTATGCTTCAAAAGCAAATTCACCTTTGTACACTGATACTGAATAGTATTGCAATGTTCCTCTCCCTCATTCAGCTAATGTGACCCCAGTGGAGAGGGGCAGGAGAGGGGCAAATGAGGATGATGAGCAGACGCCCGACATCCTCCTTATCAACCAATGACATCATTGGATGTTGGGAATCCTGCGGCTGGAAGGTTGTATTGGTGCACAATGAAAATGTGTGTAACTGAAAGGCAGGCTTCATCTACCTGCTGACTTGTATACAATTTTTGGGCAATTTTTAGGCCTATTGCCTAGGCACCCATGAAGAAATCTGAAGGCACCATGGTTGAAAAAGGCTGGTCTAGGGGGTACATCATCAAGCTGCCTCCATCACTTCATCAAGCTGCCTCCATCTGTGCAACCAGCTCTCTGAAGTCTCTAATTTCTAAGATGCTCCGGCCGACAGTTGCATGTTAATGTAATCGTGCATGATGCAGGGACAGTAGCCTTGCATTGTACGTGATAACAGAAAGAGACTGCCCACAGCCTAGAGTGCCAGGAAGAGGAGTAGAGCACTGAAGTCTTCCAGAATAAATTATAAGGTAAGTATATGACCTTATTCCTCTCATTCCTCTACTCAATATACATAACAAGAATTTAACCCTTGCAATGTAGGGGCCCACAACAATAATTATTGTTCCTGGAGTTGGTTTTCAAAGAAAAAAAATCAAAAGGGCAGACTCAATGGTCCAATTGGTCTTTTCCTGCTGCCACTGTTCTATGTTTATGTGTTGAAGCTATTTGCCTTCACTTCCTGTCCTGGAGATACAACAGGAAGTGAGGTTAAACCTCTCCAAAATGCGGGAAAATCTACAGTTGTTAGAACAGGTGTCTTTTGAGTCTAGTATGATTTTAGCACTCTTGGAATCCGTGAATCTTGGAAGATTTCTCCACTAATATTTCTTCTGGTGCCACATGTAAAATGTTTCATTTCCCTTTACTTTCCTCCTTGGTGACCATCTCTCAGCATAGGCTTTCTATAAGCTATCACAGGGAAAACATTGTTAGTGAGTCTCATTGCTATATAAAGGAAAATGTACACATGTGTTGTACAAAGTTTTATTAGGCCCGCTTTAATGCTATGCACTGTTTTATTGAATTTGGCTTCATAAGTTCATTGCTCTTCATATCCACATAGCAGTATATTGGCAGCAAATGTATACCAGTTCCTTGTGCCGCTCTTGCACTTATCTCAGTAATTTATCCTGTAAAGAAGCAATTACCAGTTCCATCAAAGAAACATATTTTCAAATGAGCCTTTTTTTTTAACAATAGCACAGCAGCATTTCCACTTATTGTTTGCCTGTGTAACCAAGAAGAAATTAGTTTTCCTTTCCTGCAGCCAGTAAGGACCTTGCAAAACTGTTTTAAAATGGTTATCATCCTACACAGTATATTAAAGTAAACCAGTCGTTTTTACCAGCGGCTCATTGGGGCTGCTTGTAATAACAAGTCTGCATTAATGAATGCATATTTTTTACTTTGCAAAAATTCATTTAATTGGGGAAAGTTCAACAACGCCAAAATGTAGTCTGGGTTTTCTAGTCTGCCAAATGCGATTGTGGAATTATTGGGATGTAGTATCACAAATATATTCATGTTGGCAGAAGCAAACAGCTGTATGTGCGCTGTATATAAAATTTGTAGTCATATTATACTTTTATACATTTTGTGTCTGTGTATGTATGTGTGTGAGAGTATGTTTTTAGGCGATTGATTGTGATAGATAAATATATGAGTTAATAAAAATATCCTAAACCTTATAAGTGGGGAGTATAAATATTTTAACATCCCTGGCGGTATGATTATGTCAGATTTTTGCGTCTCAGAGCAGTACATTTTTTTGCATAGAAATTTGGCATTTTATATTGCAGGCCTGTAATTCTAAGGCCTCATACACACGGGCGCCTGAGAAAAAATAAGCAAAACACCGGGTCTGACGCTTTGGAAAAACCTGCGTTTTTTTCAGCGTTTTGCATCGGCGTTAGTGAGCGTTAATGAACGTCGGCGTCAATAGGCGTTTTTTAAAAAAAAATCAGTCCTTTGCTATTTTTCAATCTAAAAACTACGGCGTCAAAAAACGCCAGTTAACGCCGGTGTGGCGTTAGCAGGTGTTTTGCCGATTAGCGTAAAAAAACACCAAAACGCTACAGCCTCAGAACTGGTCCCGCATTCTAGAAACAGCTCACTAATGCCGATGCCCTCTACTGCTCAAAAACGTCCGCGTTTTTAGAGGGCCATTGAATAACATGGAGAGCTGCAAAAAACGCCCAAAAAAGTGGCGTCAAAAAACGCCCGTGTGTATGAGGCCTTAGGAATAACTCACTTAAGACCAGAGTCTAGTAGACATCCCGGGTATGATAAAATTTGAAATAAGAAAATCATAAACTATAATATATATGAAAAATATATATATATAATATAATAACTATAAATAATCAAAAATAATAATATAATAATAATACAATTTATTTAATAATGTAATTAGTCCAAAACCCTGAAATTTGCTCAGTTGCAGAATTGTCACTGTCGTCACTTTCAGTGTCTGCTGATAAATTTCCCCACAAATCAGTTTCGCTCAATTCTGCAAATGATTCTTATTTACTATCGCTGTTTTCTAGCTGATCAAAAAACGCGTTTGACGTAAAGGGACACTTTTTTCTGCCATGGACGTTCACAAGTTTCTAAGCAGAAAGAATGGCATATATAATATAAAAGTGACTGCAGGGCACTGGGTAAAGCACTAGGGACAAAGGGGATGTGAAATTATTTCATACAGTAATATAATCTTACAGATTACAGTGTACTGTATATTTGCTGTGTGTTTCACTTTTTGAATTTCCCGCCCGGCTCCGCCCCCCTGCGACGCGATGCTCGCAGGGAACGGAGCCCGGCATCACACAGTCATCGGGCATAGGACACAGGCCGCAGACACAGCGGGGGGGGGGGGGGGAACATCGCGGGATCCAGGGAACAAGGTACATAACCGAGCTTTGGATCCAGCGATGCAATCCCGAGTGTGGCTCGGGGTTACCGCTATTTGCAGTGATAACATACCCCGAGCCACACTCGGGAATACCGTCAAGCAGGTTAAGATACTTATATTGTGCCCAGCATATATAAACCCCATTCCCTGAATATCCAAACCTTATATTATGAATGAGCATGTTTTGATGCACATGGCGATATGCTAAGACCCGATGTGTAAATGCCTTTTATCTTAAAGCAGAAGTAAACACTGATGGGTTTTACTTCCTCTTTGTTCCTCCTTATTACCCTGCAATATAAAAGCATAATAGGCTAGTATGCATCGCATACTAGTCTATCATGTGACACTTACCTGCATTGGAAGCCCGTGCTGTCCCCGCTCCAGGAAGTGCCCATCTTCACCCCTCTTTCTTCCAGGGCCACGGACTCCGGCTCTATGATTTGCCAGAGCCGCATGACATCACTCCCGTGCATGCACGTGGGAGCCGCCAATCGCGGTATGATCTCAGTGAAGAAACAGCACGGAGGCCATTTCTTCACTGTACATGTGCCCGATGACGTGGGCACATGCAAGTACACTGTATATCTCTTAACTGCTTGCCGACCGTCAATCGGCAATTGACGGCGACAAGGTGGCGCTCCTGCGCAAATCGCCGTCATATGACGGCGGCTGCGAGATCGCTCTCAGTGAGCGCGCGCGCCGCCGGAGGCGCGCCCACGCACTCACTGTGTCCGGGGAGGGCCAGGGAGCGGGTGCGGCGGCTTCGATTGCCGCCGGCCACCCGCGATGCCCCCCCGGAGTGAAAGAACGGAGGTCCGTGTAAGTAAACACGGACCTCCATTCTGTGAAGGGGGAAGGGCTGTGATTCACAGCCTTCCTCTACACGGAAGGTGTGATCACTTCCCTTCCCCTGCTAGGGCAGTCCCCCCACAGTTAGAACACGCCCAGGGAACACAGTTAACTCTTAGAGCGCCCCCTGCAGGTTAACCCCTTCACTGCCAATGGCATTTACACAGTAATCAGTGCATTTTTATAGCACTGATCGCTGTATAAATGCCAATGGTCCCAAAAAAGTGTCAAAATGTTCCGACATGTCCGCTGAAATATCGCAGTACCGCTAAAAATCGCAGATCGCCGCCATTACTAGTAAAAAATAAATAAAAACCCCAGAAATGAATTCTCATCATCTGTAAACGCGACCACTTTTGCGCAAACCAATCAATAAACGCTGATTGTGATTTTTTTTATCGCAAATATGAGGAAGAATATAAATTGGCCAAAACCGATGAAAAAAATGTTTTTTTATATTTTTTTTGGATTTGTATTTTAGCAAAAAGTAAGAAATTTGTGTTTTTTTGCAAAATTGTCGCTCTTCTTTTGTTTATAGCGGCAATCAGAAATGACGCAACAGTGATCAAATACCACCAAAAGAAAGCTCTATTTGTGGGAAAAAAAGGACGCAAATTTCGTTTGAGTACAACGTCGCACGACCGCGCAATTTTCAGTTAAAGCGACACAGTGCCGAATCGCAAAACGGGCTCCGGTCCTAAAGGGAGAAATCCTTCCGGGGCTGAAGTGGTTAAACTGTGCAGGTCTAGGAGATATGCAGGGAACCTACAGGTAAGGCTTACCTGTAGGTTAAAGTGGTTGTCAAGAGTTGACAACCACTTTAATAAAACCTCCTAAATTTCAAGCAACCTTCTAGGACCAGTTCTTTTGTTTCAATGTACATTGGGTGTCAAGGATATGACTTTCTGTTGTCCTCTGCACCAAGTAAGATGTAGCACTATGCCTAAAGATCCTCCTTTCCTGAAGCAATGCATGTAGTCTGATATGTACACACACCTTTTTACTCTCTCTCTCTCTTGTGTGCACTGCTCATGTATTAGTCCAACATTACAAGAGGGAGGGTTAGGAGGATGGAAGTTGCATGGCTGCTATGTATACTCTTAGTGGCCAAAGTGGTCTTGGGCTTGAAATCAGCATCTTCAGACACATCACTTTGGTTCTGTTAGCTGTGCTGCAAAATATTCAGGCATCCCAACAAGTGTTTACCCTCACTTCAGCTCAGCTTCACCTTCCTCTCCTCATCACATCTTGTGTGCTGTGTTGATGGGCCCTCTTGAATTATGGGGACCCTAATCGGCAGCTGCACCGGCAATAGATCCCCCCTAAAAAAAAACGGTATATCCTAAGAATCTTTGATAGAATGCTTTACATATTTTGTTAATGTAGGATACAGTCGGTACGAGGGAAGCTAGAAATCTGTATGCTTTACTTGTACAAAAGGTTAATCAGCCTTTCAGAAATTGTGGACATTTTTCAATTTCACCTGACTAATAATGTTACTGATGTACCACTAACCTTCATAATCCTGGTAGACCTCTAGCGATCACAAAGGTCTTTAAGAAATGTAATTTTCAAAACTTCCAGGAATGCTTGAAATTCCCCTAGGTTGGTTAAGAGTTATTTTATTTATGAAGTGGGAATAGTGAGCACTGGGGACTTCTTTAATGTATTTGATACACCTTAACTGTAAGATCTGAGCAGATTGCAGCGCTGGACTTTCAACGCTTAAAAAGAGAAACAGAAATGTTGGATAATCTACTTCCTTTAATTGTATATAATCCACTTTTTACGTTTCATTTTGTATCTGTTTAAAATATATGTGTGTTTAATCATCTTTCTTTTACATTTTTCATGATTTTTGGCTTTGTTATGTCCTTGTGGACCTGCCAGCTTTTCAGATGTTACTGATGGCCATGAGTGATATGTACACACGTGTTCTCTCTGTGCACAGAGTGAAATGACGGCTAGAATAACCTTAGCCTGATTGTAACTACCAGTCAAGGTAATTTTAAGATAAGGCATATTTCTCATTAAATGTTTGAACATGTGGAAAGCTTCATTCCAGTAGTGTAAAGGTGGTTTTGGTAGATTTGGGAGGCTGCTGGGGTCTAATTTCCCATGTTCTCTGGTGTTAACATCTTTGTACTTTAGATTACCGAGTTTGCTGTCTCACCCTCTCTGTTGGATTTATTGGATTGGTAATGTATTTCATATGTGAATAATGCATCAGCAGGAGTGAGATGCCTTGATGGAGGGTAGGCTTAGCAAAGCAAGAGCTGTCCAGGATAGAGCTACTCTGTGAAGAACCATAGAAATAGAAAAAGGCAGCTGGTTATTCTGTCTAGTAGTCCACCCTTACCTAAAAGATGAACTCCAGGATAAGAAAATGTCTACATACAAGACCTATGTTAATCAAGCTTAAATCAAACATTAATCAAGCTTAATCTTTGCCTTTATACAGGATCTTCTTGTGATAAAGACTAGTCACTGCTGTCCTTTCTCTTTGTGCAAAATGACTGGTCTTATATCTGCCCATAGGTGTGTGCACAGTGTGTGTCGGGTGTACCTGGGCACACCATAATCACCTTGTGCGCATTAGCATTATCACTCAGTGTTCAGTCTGGGAGATGTTAGAGACCCTGCAATCCTCCACTTTCCGTTTGAGGAAGTCCCACAGATGTTTAATAGGGTTTAGGTCTGGAGACATGCTTGGCCAGTCCATCACCTTTACCCTCAGCTTCTTTAGCAAGGCAGTGGTCGTCTTGGAGGTGTGTTTGGGGTTGTTATCATGTTGAAATACTGCCCGCCCAGTCTCCAAAGGGACGGCATCATGCTCTGCTTCAGTATGTCACAGTACATATTGGCATTCATGGTTCCCTCAATGAACTGTAGCTCCCCTGTGTCGGCAGCACTCATGCAGCCTCAGACCATGACACTCCCACCACCATGCTTGACTGTAGGCAAGACACATTTGTCTTTGTATTCCTCTCCTGGTTGCCGCCACACACGCTTGACACCATCTGAACCAAATAAGTTTATCTTGGTCTCATCAGACCACAGGACATGGTTTCAGTAATCCATGTCCTTGGTCTGCTTGTCTTCAGCAAACTGTTTGCGGGCTTTCTTGTGCATCATCTTTAGAAG
>BLSH010464798.1:553955-584955 GCA_018402905.1 Glandirana rugosa
GAGTCAATTGTCATCCTTCCCACGTATAGAACACCAAGGTCTTTTTACAGGAATAGGGTAGAGTGTCTGGTCCGAGTCAGGAATGGTATTCGGTTAGCGTGTGACCAATTGAAGTGGGTGTCTCAGGTTTCCTAGGACGGTCCTTCCTAAATTTCGTTTTTAGGAAGAATTTCCCCGTTATTCATTTGGGGACGGATGTTGACAAGACCGAACATGTCTCTCGTTTCCTTGTCCAGGATGATGTCCCCGTCTATGTATCCACTCGCGTCGAATAACGATATCCCACACGTGGGGTTTGGAGTTTGTGTGTACGTATACACACACAGATGTATATGTCATAGAGTGTTTTCACTCATGTGGGGAGTGTAAAAACATCACACACATATGCATGTGTGTTTGAGGTTTGGGGTGCACACCCTATAGCAATAAGCTGCGCTCACCTATGTATCTGCCCCTGTAGTAGGACCTGTTCCTTTGCTCTCTGTACAAGCCAGAACAGTTGTAGGCAGGGGTTTACTTATTGCCCCTTTAAGAAGGATTTTTGCTTTAAATCCTTCCTGGCAGGATCCTTTGGACTCTGTGGGTGAAGTTAACCAGTGTGCGATTGGCTTATGGTAAGGACTGAGCCTGGTCTGTGAGATGGGATAAGGACATTTTTCTGGAACCACAAGATATGCACCCTTCCTACTGTTAACTGAGAGGTACACTGCCACACAAAGAGGACTTGTGCTGTGTGAGATGAGAAAATGCAATTAATTGAACTGAACCTTAATATAGTGGATTTGGGCCAAGCTTGTGGCTGATTTGTAGTGAGTGAAGTGGATTCCTGTTACCGTTGTTGTGAGATAGCACCTCCATTAGAGCTAACTGCTAGACTGGAGCATCTTATGAAGAAACAGACAGTGGGATGTAGGATCCCAGTGAATCAACTCCATTGCAAACCTGGTCAGGTTGGGGCAGGTGGGGAACAAGGGAAGTGCTTCTCCCTCTTGTTGGTGAGGAGCTGATTCTCTCCATGCAGATGACGGCAAGTGATCCAGGCCCCCTTGTTGCATGTGCCTCAGAGATTGGGAGGCTGTCTGAGCCCTGTCCTGCAACCATGGAGGAGATATTGGGCCCAACGCAAGAAGTTTCCCAGCTGGAGGAGAGTCGTTGCTAAGGATGTTTGGTGGTGAATGTTGCATCCAGGACCCCCATATGTGCACACTTGTAGCAGAAGTGGAGTTCTCCATGACCTGTGCACAGGGGAGGGCTGCCAGCCTTAGGACTGGGGGGGCAAGTCCAGTTAAGTGGCCCATTGAACCACCAAATCAGCTCACTCCATGCCCACCCGGTTTTATAATAGATATTGATGTTATAAAGCAAAACAAATATGATACAATGTGGTAACATAATTTAATGTTAATAGCAGCAAAGGAGGTGCAGCCTCATCAGTGCCCATCAATGCAGCCTCAACAGTGCCCTGCAGCCTCATCAGTGCCCATCAATGCAGCCTCACCAGTGCCCATCCAATGCAGCCTGCAATGCAGAAAGAGGAGAGCCGCCAGATTACAAAGAGCGGACATCTCCTGCTTACCTGGCGCGGATGCTGTCATACGAAGTCCCGCTCCTATAATAGACATCATCCATGGTAGGTCCGGCCCTGGGTGACCCCCTCTGCTTGCAGTTAGTTGGCGGCCGTGCCCCTGGCCCCTACTTCCTCCACAAAAAGAAAATATTGTCAGTGGGTAACGGCCGCCAGCCATTTTGGATGTAAGTTGGGGTGGCCTGGGGGGCAATTGCCACCCTGCCCCCTGGCCCAGCCCTCCCCTGCCTGTGCACTATGTGTGGCCAGTGTGTTAGGCCTGAGTCATTGCTGTTTTAGGTAGGCGCTGGTGGAGAGCATGTAGGTGACTCATGTAGTGAGACCCGCCTACATAGTGATTGTGTCGCTGCGACTTTTACAAAGTAATATCTGAATTTACAAAGGCATTAGTATGCACACAATGGATTTATATCCTTTGTGGCTTCTGAGGAATATATTTGAATCAAAGTTTTTGTGTCTGGAGTTCAGTTTGAAATATCAGGATTGGGTAGCCTGACCCATTTTGATTAATGACAACGTTTTATCTGTAGTATTCCTTTTTTTCTTTTTGTAATGTGAGAGGTATGATACAGCTGACTCATCCAACAGCCTCAACTTTCTTGCAGTTATCTGTGACTGGCCAGCATTGTTGTATATCGATAGTATTGATGCTGCTTTTGAATGATGTCAGTGTTCCATCCTTATTCTGCTGACCGGGCTGTTATAAAGGCTTTTGACAGAAAAAAAACCTTACAGTGCAGAGTGTTCCAACCACACGCCTGTGTCACAGAACCTAAGTAAGAGGAGAAACCTCTTCAAAATATGCAAGAAATGCAGTGGGTGTAGCCGGCTATGAACAAGATCTGTTCTCTACTGTGTTCATCTGTTTAAGTGATTCTAAACTCTGTGTGATGATTCCAAATTGGAAAAAATAATCATTTGTTCAGTGTATATAGAGGGATGAGGAATAAAAGCACTGGCAAGAATTTAGACTGAGTCATCTCTTGTGTCTTCATATTGAAACCTGGCCCACAGTTAACATATATGTAAACCCCAGTCATTGAAAGCTCATGCAAGCTTTAACATATTAATGCAGTTTCAGGAGTCATTTATATTTTGTTGTAATCTGCAGCTTTTATTAAAATAATATCTGATGATTCTGCCATGAAGGTCCTTGTGCAGGCTCTTGCTATTGTAGAATGACAACACTCCCTGCCTCCCAGTCCCGGCCTCCCAGTAGCTCTCTTGTGTTGTCAGGGTCATATTTTCCTCTGGTGGAGACTCAATCACTGGACTCTCCATTCTCAGTGTTCTCACCCCTGCCCTTCCTCCCCAGCCACTGCAGCAGTCACCCTGACAGGTACATGGCGTTTTTGGAATTTTTTTACTAGGTTTGGGGGAGCCTGATAAGTGACTTGTTCCCCATCAGGCCTATTTTACTTTTGATTGACGGTGAATGGCAGACGGCTATTCAGGCCAATAGTGTCTTTTTTTTTGTTCAAATGATTTTTATTGTTACATAACCGGTAAAAAACGTTACAGAAACGTCACAATGACCAATAGCTTACATGGTTTCACAAGCCATACAGGGAAAATAGTATATCTAACAATATGGTGATTCTCCTGGTACTCCGGTGGGGGAGCCAGATGTCTGGCATCATCGCACTCAATACGGTGGGTCGGCGAGTTTTGGTTGTGCGGGTCCTAGTGCAGGGACAGGTGGCCACTAGTGTCTATTGAATCTACCCACTGATGTGCGTTGGCAATCAAATGTAAGGCATTGGGTATAAAAGGGTAGCTAGTCTCACAGATCGCCATCAGGCTTTGCCTACCCAGTGACGAGTAATTTCCTACATTACTCATAATTGGGTAATGACATCACTTATATCCATTTTTACATCGGTTGACAGCTTTTCAGCTCTCCTAGCTAACAACTAAATGGGGTTGAGGATACAGCACTGTGCAGAAAGCTGTAACAGCTTCCCTGCACAGTCGTGCCCCCCTCTACCGGCATACCTCTGTATGCTAGATCATAGTTGGTCTTAATTACCACCAAATTCCTAATCTGAGAACTGGCGGTAATTCTCTAAGAATTTGTCACTGCCATAGACTCTTAGGCTGGAGTGCCGGCGGGGGAATTGAGAAGAAGAGGATCGGGGTTGCTCTATGCAATACCATTGCACAGAGCCAGTAAGTATGACATGTTTGTTTTTGTTTTTTAAAAAGCCAAGCCTTTAATACCACCTTAACCATTTGCCAACCAGCCACCGTCGTTTTACGGTGGCAGGTCAGCTCGTTCCCGCGAATCGCCGTTATGGTACTTTGCTAGTGGGAACGTGTGGTGTGGGCGCGCGTGCGTGCTCACTGGCTAGTGGGGGAGCCGATCAGTGAGTGGGGTGGACTCCCTAGACAGGCAGAGCAGGGATCTGTGAGTGTAAACAAAGCAGATCCATGTTCTGACAGGGGATTTGAGAGACATTGCCTGTTCCCAGAGATAGGAAACAACAATCTCCCTCCTCCAGTCAGCCCAGCCCCCATACAGTTAGAACCACCACAGAGGGAACACATTTAAACCTTTGATCGCCCCTAGTGTTAACCCCTTCCCTGCCAGTGACATTTATACAATAATCATTGGCTATTTTTAGCACTGATCGCTGTATTAATGTCAATGGTCCCAAAAAAGTGTCAAAAGTGTCCGATCTGTCTGATGTCCGATGCAGCAATATCACAGTCTCGCTAAAAAACGCAGATCACCGCCATTACTAAGTAAAAAAAAATAAAATAAATAAAAATGCCATAAATCTATTCCAATAGTTTATACTTTTGTGCAAATCAATTAATATATGCCTATTGCAATTTCTTACCAAAAATATGTAGAATACATATTGACCTAAACTGAGGAAGAAATTATTTTTTTTACATTTTTTTTTGGATATTTATTATAGCAAAAAGTAAAAAATATAGTTTCTTTTTTTTCAAAATAGTTGGGCTTTTTTTGTTTATAGCGCAAAAAATAAAAACTGCAGAGGTGATCAAATACCACCAAAAGAAAGCTCTATTTGTGGGAAAAAAGGACGCCAATTTTGTTTGGGTACAACGTCGCACGACAGCGCAATTGTCAGTTAAAGCGACGCAGTGCCGTTTCGCAAAAAATGCTTTTGTCAGGAAGGGGGTAAATTCTTCCGGGGCTGAAGTGGTTAAAGTGGATGTAAACCCAATTCATTAAATTTGACCTGGGCACATCTATCTGCAGCGTTTTCTTATT
Source organism: Glandirana rugosa (assembly GCA_018402905.1). Taxonomy (NCBI): domain Eukaryota; kingdom Metazoa; phylum Chordata; class Amphibia; order Anura; family Ranidae; genus Glandirana; species Glandirana rugosa. Next base: position 558,785 of record BLSH010464798.1, read on the forward strand.
TCTCTTCAAAGCATTGTGTCCTGTAGCTGTCTCTTGCTGCGTTCCTTTGTTATCAACCTGATAACTTTTGACAAGCTCTCCGAGACCCGGAGATAGAAGTGTGTGTCGGAGGAGGTTGCTATAAATAGATTAGCTAGACTGCTGCAAAATTCACAGGCAACCTCTGCCTGTGTGGGGAGGGGGTGTGTGCCTTTCCTTCAATCAGCTGTCTCACAGTGTCTAGCAATACTCCACTCCTACAGGGGAACGAGGAAGTGAAAATTCTAACAGAATGTGCACTTTCTAAACAGTATATAAGTGTGAAGACAGCAGATATGCATGTAAAACATATGTAGGGAGATTTGTTTCATCTCTGTGTGTGATCTGAGGCTGTTCACTTCACTGGGTATATGGAGAGTTTACATCCACTTTAAGCTTTGACAATCAAACCTGAAAGCTCATTTGTGCTGAGCTGCACCAAATTTTGCACACTCCAGTTTTAGTAAATCCCACCCAGTGCTTTAACAAAGCAAGTACCATCCAGCTATCCATCTTTATTTTAAGAATAAATACAAATGCAGTATTCCTCCCTTTTCAGCATTCAGACTTGTTTCGTGGTCTATGCCTCTCTCTACATGACCTATGATCCATACACAGTATTAGTGACAGGCAGTATCATTAATAAACCCTTTACCCTTTGAATGAACCACGAGGATGGAATCTTAATTCAAAAAAATGGGAAGAGGACCTTTGGCCCAGTAGCGGCCATATTGGCCGTTGTGACTGTAGGTCTACAACTGAACCCAACTATTATTAATAACATATCACAGAAGCAGGTCTGGCCCAAGACATTGTGCTGCCTGGGTCCAAGAATGAAATGCTGTCCCCCGACCCTCCCCAAAAAAAAAAAATCACGTCTACCAAAAGGCCCCCACATCCATTATTTTATATCATGATCATTAAAACTAAAATTAAATTTATCAGAGAGTCAGATTTACATGCAGCAGCACCTTGTCTATATGCAAAATTATATCACATACCATTATGTTTAATTCCAAGGGGTGGGCTAGGGCAGTATATAGACATGCTAGGGTAGTATATAGACAGGCTAGGGTAGTATATAGGCACGCTAGGGTAGTATATAGACAGGCTAGGGTAGTATATAGACAGGGTAGGGTAGTATATGAACAGGCTAGGGTAGTATATAGACAGGCTATGGTAGTATATGAACAGGCTAGGGTAGTATACAGGCAGGCTAGGGTAGTACATGGACAGACTAGGGTAGTATATGGATAGGCTAGGGTAGTATATGGACAGGCTAGGGTAGTATATGGACTGGCTAGTGTAGTACATGGACAGGCTAAGGCAGTATAGGGGCAGGCTGGGGTAGTATATAGACAGGTTAGGGCAGTATAGGGGTGGGCTAGGGTAGTATATATACAGGCTAGGGTGCAGTATAGGGGTGGGCTAGGGTAGTTTTGGGGCAGGCGAAGGGGGGGGGGTGTTGTTGTCATCATGACACCCAAAACTGCTGTAAAAAAAATCTTGGTCTTCAATTTGCAGGGTAAATAGAAGAGAAGAAGAGGTGGTCATGGTTCAATTTGCTGCTCCTCTCAAAGTGCTGCCTGGGTCCAATGAATCCACTGGGACCCATGATAGGACCCTGCACAGAAGGATACAAAAATAATGTAGCTCTCTTTAAATATATTTTATATCCCAGTAATTGAATCTATATGGTCTGTAGATGTTCAAGGGCACATAGATGGATGCTCATGAACATACACAGCAAACTACAGAGAATACTAACATAAAGCACTTTCGTTTGTTTTAGCGAGCGTTCTTTGTTCTGACTTCAGCGCATAAATAAAAGATTAAGGGTTTATTTTTGTGCTGAACTATAGAATATTTGACATGTTATTGCATGCTAAATGAACACTATGTGAAGTACGAACATCTGTTTTTGATGATTCAGAAAACTGAATTCCAAATTAATCAAGGGGAAAGATTATAGTGATATCCTGCCTTACTGACTTAAACACCCGCTAGTGAATTCTGCCCCTTGTGCGTCCTTAAATGTTATAATCATCCTTTACAAAGAAAAGCTTCATTGTATATGCATATTACTATATAAACACTTTCTCATATATATTTCTTGCATGATTACATTGAAACAGCTACAGTTCATGGAAATGTGTGATGGAAATGTAACGTTGGCAATGTACATAGCAGAAAGACAAGATCTCAATGTCATCCCCTGTCAGAATGGAGATCTGCCTTGTTTACTTCGGTAACATCCCCGTTCTGTCCCTGCGGGGAATGATCATGGGCAGCCGGTGGACATCGAGTCTGCCGGAGACCCGCTGATTGCCCCCCCCCCCCGCTGGGCAATAGGTGAGTGCCCTCAGAAGCCAGCACATGAATCGCCATACCAGTACGGCGATTGGAGCAGCCAAGCCACTTTGCCGCAATATGACTGAAATGGGTGGTTGGAAAACAGTTAAAGTGGATGTAAGCCCAATTCATGACATTTGTGATGGGCACATACTGTATATCTGCAGTGTTTTCTTATCTCTCTCCAAAGCACTGAGTCCCGAGGCTTTCTCCAGCTCCATAGCTCTGTTATCAGCCTGATACGTTCTCCGACACAGGAGATAAAAGCAGCCTGAAATTTGTGTTGTGGGAGATTGCTATAAATAGATTAGCAGACAGCTTGCCTTCTCAAAGCAGAGCTCTGTGCATTACTTCCTTCGGCAATGTGGAGGGGGGGGGGTGTGTGCCTTACCTCCAATCAGCTGTCTTGGCTGTATGCCCAGACTTCAGACTTAGTGCTGAACAGGAAGAGAAAATCTGTAACATGATGTGCACTTTTTAAAGGATATACAAAGCTGAAGACAGCAGGCATACATATAAAATGTATGTAGGGAGATTTGGTTCATCTCTGTGTATCATCTGAGTCTGTTCACATCCACTTTAAACCCTGTACACACCCTGTACACACGGGCAGAATGTTGGGAGACATTTGCCGGTACAAAAATAGAGGTTGACATTCTGCCTGTGTGTATGTCGGTCTGAATGGCCAGTTTCTGTCTGACGTGCATGCTGGAAAACCAGCAGCTGACCAACTCCCGGTCAGAGCTCTCAGCCAATGGCAGAGCGCTGATTGGAGTGTTCTGTCGGGGGGCCGTCCCCCTGTCAGAACACAACAGCTCAGCAGGGGAGAGATTGCTGTACTAACCTTGCATGGTTAGTACAGTATCTCCGACCGGAGCTGACAGTTTCTTTTCTGGTTGCACAAAAAAAAATAATAGTGTGTACCAGGCTTTAGGCTTTGCATTGGCAAGCAGATATCTCCCCAAGAACATTGGGTGAGGCAAAATATGCTTGACCTTACAGCAGGACTAAACCCACTCAGACAACTATTTCTTATTTTGTCCCGCTCTCCTCCCTCTTACATAAATGTATACAAATTTTTACCATTTTGGCCCCTTTCACACTTTTGCTACTTTTCCCGAGACTTTGGACAGCAGAGTTGCATGACAATTCATACCCCATGATTCCCAATGATAACCATTTGCACTGACTTCAAAGTAGTCCCTGCACTACTTTGGTCTGACTTTGATGCGAGTTGAGGCCCATAGACCCCAAGTTTACACAGAAATTCCCTGAAATTGCATCAAAATTGCGCTTGCAAAATCGCATCAAAGTCACGGGACTTTCAAGTTGCGTCAGTGTGAAAGGGGCCCGAGGGCCGGTTCACACTGCAGTGATGCGGGAACCTTGCAAATCCACACGGGTTCCCACATCGCTTGTCTCCTGGCGGCAGTTCACACTGCATTATGTGAACTGTGGGGAGTATCAATAGAAAGCTAATGACACCCCCAAATCAGTTTTCATATCGCAGTGTGAATTGCAAACTTGCACAGGACTCGGATTGCATAGTGTGAACCACCATGCGATCCGATTCCGCTGCTGCAGAAAAAAGGGTCCTGTGCAAGTTTGCTCCGATTGTGATGCAAATTCAGCAATACAATCTCCATGGCTGAATTTGCATCGCACAGAGATCCCATGTGACTCACACTGCAGTGCGGTGCAAATCATATGCGATCTCTGAGATCAGAGCAGTGTGAACCGGCCCTCAGTGTATTTTTGTGCTGCAAGACAGCACTTTGTGGTGTCCAGCCTGGGTCTTGCCCAGCTGCCCACTCAACCATACAGGTATTGTTTATATTGCCTCACTCTTGTCTACTTCTAATCTTTTCTTTCATATAGACTCTGCCGACTCCTAACTTTTTTACATTTTAAAGGGAACTGAACACAAAGCAAAATACCTGTGTAATAGCAGCAGTCATTCCCCATCCCCTACCATGTGTCACATACCTGGCCCAAGGCTGTTGTTCAGTTGAAATGCTTAGCATCACTTCCCGAGAACAAGTGCTCAACATATAAGTCTAGGCATGACTTCTACAGTCAGAGCCTTAAAGACGAATTCCAGATAGGGTCTTCATTGCATACTTACATTGGTCAAGCTTGACACATTGTAAGTATGCATATCTCATACCTGATGGACCCCTGAGGAAGCTAAGAATCACTGTAGTAGCCAGCTCTACTACAGTGATTGTTGCGATCTTCTTGGTTCCATGCCAAGTGGCTGCCCCACTATGTACTGACCACAGAGGGTCACTTACTCTGCATCTTTGGCATTTATAAAATACCTTATGAATATAAGGCATTATCTGATTGAACAAGGTGTAAAGGAGGGGTGGTGACATCACAATCAGGTATAAGATATATTGTTTCAATGAATATAAGGCATTATCTGATTGGACAAGGTGTAAAGGAGGGGTGGTGACATCACAATCAGGTATAAGATATTCATATTTACATTGGTCCAAGCTAGAGCAATATCCAAGCAGTCCCCGGCTTACAAACAAGATAGGTTAAGTAGGTTTGTTCTTAAGTTGAATTTGTATGTAAGTTGAAACAGGTACATTTTTTAACCACCTAACCACTTCCGGACCTCCCGCCATCATTATACGGTGGTACTTTGCTGTTGAATCCGTTGCTATGGTAGCAAATAGCTACCATAACCCTGGTATTTTTAAAAAAGGCAGACAGCTGGCTTTCTGATAAAAGTGGTCTCTGTGGCGGATTCGCCACAAGATCACTTTTATCGGGGGCGGGAGAGTGCCCCCCCACCGCCCTATGGTCATCTCCGCTGCTTACAGGACCCTTGCAGCGGAGACGATCCAATCCGTTCCCCTCCTGCACTGGATGCCGACTGAGGGTAAGATGGCCCCCAGCTGTCTCCATAACATTGCAGGGTGGAAGCTATGTCAAACGTCACTTCCGTCCAAAGCTCTTAAAGGAGACATTTTTTTTTTAACTGTCATTTTTTTCTTTTTTTTTTTTATTGCATTTTAGTGTAATTATGATATTTGAGGTCTTTTTCACCCCAGATCTCATATTTAAGAGGTCCTGGCATGCTTTTTTCTATTACAAGAAATGTTTACATTCCTTGTAATAGGAATAAAAGTGATCACATTTTTTTTTAAAAAAGGACAGTGTAAAAATAAAAAATGAAAAGTAAAATGAATTAAAAAAAATTGAAAGCATGCCGTCCCGCTGAGCTCGCGCGCAGAAGCGATCGCATACATAAGTCACACCCGCATGTGAAAACGGTGTTCAAATCACACATGTGAGGTATCGCCGCAATTGTTAGAGCAAGAGAAATGATTTTAGCTCTAGACCTCCTCTGTAACTCAAAATTGGTAACCTGTAGACATTTTTAAACATTGCTGATGGAGATTTTTAAGTGCCAAAGTTTGTCACCATTCCACTAGTGGGTGCAATTTTGAAGCATGACATGTTGGGTATCAATTTGCTCGGTGTAATATTATCTTTCACAATATGGAAAAAAATTAGGTTAACTTTACTGATGTCTTATTTTTTAACTCAAAAAAGTGATTTTTATTTTAAATTAAAATGAAAGGCGCTTGTAAGACCGCTGCGCAAATACAGTGCGACAAAAAAGTATTGCAACGACTGCCATTTTAATCTCTAGGGCGTTAATATGTGTAGGTCTAAATATAATGTTTGGGAGTTCTAAGTAATTTTCTAGCAAAAAATCCTGATTTTAACTTGTAAACACCGAATCTCAGAAAGAGGCTCGGTCCTTACGTGGAAGGATCGAGCCTCTTTCTGAGATTCGGTGTTTACAAGTTAAAATCAGTTTTTTTTTGCAAGAAAATTACTTAAAACCCTCAAACATTATATATATTTTTTTAACACCCTAGAGAATAAAATGGCGGTTGTCGCAATAGTCACACCATATTTGCGCAGCGGTCTTACAAACACTATTTTTTTGGGAAAAAATTAAAAAATTATGTAATTTGAAAAAAGAATGGTCTCCTTTAAGATCATGGGGTGGAAGTGACGTTTGACGTCGCTTCTGCCCTTCAATGCTATGGAGCCGAGTGGGGGCCATCTTGCCCTCAGTCGGCATCCATGCATTGAGGGAGGAGGAATGGATCATCTCTGCTGCTACCGACAGCTCCGGTAAACGACGGAGATGACTCGATAAAAGTGATCTTGTGGTGCATCCGTCGCAGAGACCACTTTTATCCGAAAGAGGACCGCCCGCCGTTTTTAAAAATACCTAGGTCATGGTAGCTATCTGCTACCATAGCAATGGTATTCCACGGCAAGTACCTCCGTATAATGAGGGCGGGCGGTCGTAAAGTGGTTAAGTGTAATTCTAGCCAAAAAAAATGTTTTTAAGCTTTTTGGGGATAGCATAGGGAAGGGTTAACACCTCTGTAATGTCTGTTTTGCTGTCTGTGCCCCTGTTCAGAAGATTGCACCTCACTTTCTGTCCCTGTGAAAATTTTGGGTTGTTGTAGAAACAAGGATTGCTGATAAAGCTTCAGTGGAGACACTGAATGAAAAAAAGCTGAAGAGCTCGGGAGGAGCCACTGTACTAACTATTCAATGTTAGTACAGCGATCTCCCCTGCTGAGCCATTGTGTTCTGACAGGGTAACACCTCCCCACTGATCGAATGCCGATTGGCAGACCTTTTTCAGTCATAGAAGCTGGATATTCGGCTCCCGTCCAGCCGAATGTCGGCCGTACACACGGGCTGAATGTCGGCTGGCTTCTATTGAACCGGCCGATGCTGCCCAATATTTGACCAGTGTCTACGGCCCGTTACAGGAATGAATTTCCCTTCCTAGGGATAGATTTTCTCTCACTTCATGTTGTCTCCCTCCATTTGTGAGTATGAGCTGTATGTAAGTCGGATGCATGTAACTCGGGGACTGCCTGTAAGTAGGCAATTAAGATCATGCCTGAAGTTCAGATTTATTTTGTGACAAATTCTCTTTAAACTATCTGTGGTCAACAAAAAAAAAAACGGAATTAGTAGTAGTAAGCAGTGAACTGTCATAGAAAGTCCGTATATGTAAACCCAATAACAAAAGTGCAATTTGTTCCAGCTTACCAGTCCCTATACTGTATATGGTGGCTACATTAGTTTTCTTTTTTTCAGGCTGAAAAAATTTTCTGCAAGGACAGAAAAATACCCGTTGATCTTGCTAGAAATGTTGTGTCCTTGTAAATTCCTATGCATTTAACTGAAATTGCTAACGATCTCTAATGTTAACAGCTCTCACCAGTTATCTTCTGTGAGCTACAGAACACCTCCTCTCCAGTTATGAGGATGAGAAGAGGGGGAGGTGTTTATTGTCTAACTAAGAAGGGCAGACTAGGTTGACAATGCTGTTCCTCCATTGGGTGTAGGCATCCTTGTATAGGAAGTTCAGATAAAAATGAAGGAAACTAAGCCTGAAAAAAAAATACATTCAATGCAGCCACTATTACTAAAGGCTGGAAAGTTGCAATATATTACATTTTGTTTCAAAGTAAAGGGAGACAGTACAGTTACATTAAAAATCAATACAAGTGGGTTCGGAGGATCCTGCTTGTACAATCTAAAAACAATGTAAGATTAACCCTAGGTTCACACCTATGCATTTTTTAGTGTGGAAACGCACTACAGTCCATTTAACATGATTTTCTATGGTACACGTTCACATCTATGTGTTTTTAAGCTGGTGCATTTTTGGAAAGGGTCAGTGACTTTTTTCCCGCAGCAGATTGTGTTTTGCATGTAATAGATTTCAATGGACCTGCACCAAAAATGTAAGTTTTGCGCTTTTACATGCATTTTGCATTTTTTTTCCTCCATAACACACTGTGTATAGCTGGTTGTTAAGGAGCGGGAAGCTGGCCGCTGCGTCCTCAACAACCGATGAGTCATCAGCTGTCGTCTGGGTTCTCCACTGACAGCTGAATGTGAAGAAATAAGAATAAAAAAATCTGTAAAATTGGCATGGGGTCCCTCCCAACCTATACCCTGCCCTTCGGTCAGGTATGGATTTTGAGGGGAACCCCACACCAAAATTGAAAAAAAAAATTTGGCGTGGGGTCCCCCCCAAAATCCATACTAGACCCGTATCCGTTCATGCAGCTCAGCAGCCATACCAGGGCACTTGCCCTCAACATGGGTGGGTGCTTTGAGGCAGGGAGGGCTCTGCCCCCTCCTCCCCAAAGCACATTGTCCCCATATTGATGGGGACAAGGGCCTCTTCCCCACAACCCTGGCCAGTGGTTGTGGGGGTCTGCAGGCAGTAACCGATATTAACCTTAAACACAAATAGAGGAAGCAAGTGTTAAAGCGCTGGGTACAGAGATTACTTATCTTTAAAATTTGAAAATCAGGCAGGGGGCTTATCGGAATTTTGAAGCCCCCTATGACAAGGGGACCCCAGATCCCAGCCCCCCCCCCCATGCGAATTCACCAAAATATGTAAAAAGTGAGTAAAGACGTAACACAAGTTTTTGACAAGTCCTTTATTACAAAATAAAAAACAATGTTCCCTGATGTAGATCCATTGTCAATCATGATGCCCACCGCCACTACCCCCCAAAAAAAAAAAAAAACGCAAACGGCATGAAAAAAATGCAAAAATGCGGGTTTAAAAATGCACGGCAAAATGCGCCGGAAAATTGCATCAACCGCAGCCGCATAGATGTGAACCTAGGGTTAAGTACACATTAATCTGATTAATCACATGTTTCTGTTCTGTAAACTGTAAAACCTTCGTCTTAAACTCATTTATTTATTCATTAAATAAGCTACCGGCGACTGTAGTGATTTCGCCGTCACAGCAGCTAGACGCTCAGAATGTGAACTAGAGCCCTCCAGAAGGTACATTGAGTTCCTTAAATCAGTTTCAATGCAAAATGTTCAAGTTTGACTTGAGCATAGATTTAAAAAAAAAATAGATAATGCTTTTTGACTAGAATTTCCTTGGTCATAAAGACTTAGAAAATGAAGGGGATAAAAGAATATGTGCTTGTTTACCTCCTAGGCAGCTTTCCCCATTGCAGTAAAGATTCTTTTATTCTGCCGTGCACTGTGAGTTTCCGAGCTGTCTATTCACTCACAGCCTCCAAGCAGGATTGGTAAAAGACAGGTACAGTAGAAAAATTGATAAACCATTGTCGCAGCCATGCAGCTTTGCTGAATATTAAAAGGGGGCCAAGGACTGAAATTTTAACATTGGCAGTCAGAGCACAGACTGGATAGGCAAAACCTTCCCCCTTTTAAATGCTTTCCATTTCTGTGCCTCTTTGTTTGAAAACAGACTTCCAGAAAGAAAAAGGAAAACTTAAGGACATGAGTGGTAAATCAATGTGAAGGTTATTTTATATTGTGGCTTGCATTTTTTTTTGCCTTGATTTATTTAAATATGAAGTTCAGCCACAGTTTTCTATTTTTTACGTGCTGCAGAGAGTATAATTAGAGTTGTTATCTGCTATAAATCACTAGAGGAATTACAGCTGTGAATGGAATACTAGACCATCTTTAAAGAAGGCTCTATTTAAGTCAACATACTTTGCAGGGATAGCCTGGGGATAATCTGAGCTTTTTACATTTCATACGGCTCCATGAAGGCATGCTGTCAGCCTGTTTTGATTAGCAAATTAATTACAACACAACAGCAAACAGTTTTCAGTATCTTACTGCAGTTTGTTTTTGGGTGTGGATATACATTGTATACAATGCCCCCCCCCCCCACCCCATTTTTTTTTCTGCCCATTGAAGCCATTCTTGACTGTTTATGCATTTTTGCTTTTAGTAATGAAATAAAATTCCCCTTCTGCACAAAGTTGACCTGCACTTTACCCATTCAGGACCAACAAGTTGAACATAATCGATTTCCAGGCACTCAACTGTGCTCCATTCTGCAACTTGGAGATTAACATAGTAGGAATGAGTTTTGGTTAGTTCCAAACTTGGGTTCAGACTGAACTCAGAAGGAAGATGCCTCTCATTCAACTGCCAAATTGACGTTGATCTAATATTTAAGTCAATGATGTCATAAGCATTCCCTGTCCCTTTGTTTATGTGCAACTGCAGGATGGGGAATGCCTTGGCCCCTGCTACTGCACAAAGTTGACCTGTGCTTTGCCCATTTAGGTCCAACCAGTTGTATATAATCAATTTCTATGCATTTGACCATTGCTTTGTTCAGCAATGAGGATAGTACAGATTAGGGATAAGCTTTGGTTTGGTCCAAACTTGGGTTCCGACTGAACCCAGAAGGAAGCTGTCACTTCCGCCCACTGCTGCAATGACATTGACCTAATATTTAGGTTAATGATGTCATGAGCACTCCCTGCCCCTTTGTTTATGTGCAACTGCAGGATGGGGAATGCCCTGGACCCTGCTCCTGCACAAAGTTGACCTGTGCTTTGCCCATTCAGGGCCAACCAGTTGTATATAATCGATTTCTATGCATTCCACCATTGCTTTGTTCAGCAACTTGAAGAGTACAGAGTAGGGATACGTTTGGGTTTGGTCCAAACTTGGGTGCAGACTGAACTCAGAAGGAAGCTGCACCTCCTGCCCACTGCTGCAATGACATTGACTTAATATTTAGGTCATGAGCATTCCCTGCTCCTTTGTGTGTGTGCAACTGCAGGTTTGGTAATGCCCTGGCCCCCGATTTTGCATAAAGTTGACCATTGAGTTGTATATAATGAATTTCTATGCATTCCACCATTGCTTAATTCGACAACTTGGAGAGTACAGAGTAAGGATACGCTTGAGTTTGGTCCAAAATTTGGTTCAGACTGAACTCGGAAGGAAGCTGCCACTCCTGTCCACTTCTGCAATGATATTGACTTAAAGTAGAACTATGGTCAAAATGAAGGATGAACAATGTTGAGATCTCTACCTTGTCCCCAGCTCTCGTGTGCACTTCCTTTAATGAGGTGACAAGTTTACTTCCTGGTTTTTGAATTGCCTGTGTTGAACAGAACACCTGTTGTCCCCATTTGCGTCTATGTCCCTCTCAGAAACGTCCTGACATCACTGGGGGAGGGGCTCCTATATCCATGGAAATCTCAGCCATTCATTCTACACAGAAGTCCTGATTAGGCTCTGCCCATGATCAGCCAGTGAAGCCCCACCCCCTCTCACCTATGTCCTGCCTTTACCTGCCCACTGCTCTGTCTATACAGCCAGCTCCTAGCTTGGATTTTGTTTTGCCGGTTTACAAATTACCAGAGGAGAGCAGGCAGGGAGAAGCACATAGATTAATAGATTGATCTGTGTGCAAAGTAACCTGTACTGACTTATACTGTCTTACATAGCACACACCCAGCTATTGATTGGCAGATGGGTGTGTGTTATGTAAAATAGGCTGAGCATCATAAAAGGCTGGAGGACTGTGGGATAGAGAATATACTTCACTGAAAGGAAATGACATCTGAGCTCCGCTCTGCTGAACTCCTCCTATCATCAATTGTAGTGTATAGCAAAGAAGAAATGAATAGGGGATTACAGACCACAATTGCAGCTACTGTACATGATAGGAAAATAATAATTACAGTTATTATGTTTATTACCATGTGTAACTTTCAAATCTTTATATGAGGATTTACTAAAATATGTATGTTGCCTTTAGTTGTACTTTAATATTTCGTTCAATGATGTAACAAGCATTCCAGTTCTTTTATGTACATGCAACTGTGGGTCAAGGAATACCCTGGGCACAGTTGATTGGACAGCAGTAGGCAGAAGTGACAGACCAAACCTGAGCTCACCCTTAGCACAGAGTAACCCCATGTAAGTTGCATTTGTGAATTCACACAGGAGTAAGGACTGCCCCCATGTGACAGCAGTAGGCACCTGAGCAGCCAATCGGCAAGCACCATAGCTGTCACATAATTTAAAGTGAAGTACATGATTCCACATACCTGAAAATACTGTGTGCTGTTTATTTGCTGTTAGTGGCTGAACAGAGTGGAGACACATTAAAGCTGAACTCCCGGTCAACAGCAAAATACAGAGTTGAAATATATATGTGGACTGTTTTACCCACCAGAGAATTGCCCTTATTTTGTAGCCAGTCTTGTGCAGCGCTGTGATGAGATCATCTCTCTGCTCTTCCCTCCTGGCTCATAGCGTTGGCTCTCCCTCTTCCAATCTGAATATGCTGTACAGGGGATTACAGGAGGCTGGTTTAAAACAGATATTTAATATATTTTCAGTGAATACATAAATTGATTAAGTGGTGGGTTTTAATAACCACCTGATGTTTGGCTTTAATTTTAAAGTCACTGAAGAATTATTTGCCAAAATAAACAAGAAAATTCATTAACAGATGATTTCCTTCATATTTGTATTACATGATCATTTAGAGCAGGGGTGTCAAACTTGATTTCATTGTGGGCCGTATCAGCATTATGGTCGCCCTGGAAGGGCCGGTTGTATATGTAAGACTAGATGTCCAGAGCACCACCCCCCTTACATCAGATGCCAAGAGCCCCCCCACCAGAAGTTAAGGTTTCCCCACCCTTCCTTGCATCACAATGGGGGCAGAGTTGGGAAGCAGAAAGAGCAGGGTCTAGAGGAGGACCAGTGGAGATCTGGAGTCTTCTAAATGCTGAGACCAGCGGAGGTGAAGATGAGGGGGTGCTGCAGCTGCACATAGTGGAGCAGGATCTGAAGGAGTTCTGTCCTCCACTCTGCGGCCGACTGTTGAGACAGGGGGTGGTGGAGATGAGGGGAGAGCTGCAGGAAAGGTGTGAGGGCCACATGAAATGACCCGGAGGGCCGGATTTGGCCCCCGGGCCTTGTGTTTGACACCTGTGATTTAGAGAGAACTATAAAAATGAACCCTTTAGTTGTATGTGTATCCAAACATTTATTATATGTTAAGCAATTGAGGCAATATTACCTAAAATGTATGTTTATTAAATCCCCCTGCCCTGCATAGTACAGATCTATCATCCTGACATGTTTCAAACACTAAAGGCTGGAAGGGAAGATGTTTTGTTTTGCATATGGGAAGGACCACAGGGAAGAACTTAGTAGTTTCTTAATTCTCATTTTCACCCTGTGACAGATTGTAGGTGGGTAGGTAACACAGGAAGCAGCAGAGCTAAAAAAAAATGAAATGGTTGTGTCACCCTCTTAGCTGTACATCACGACAAGGATGACTAAATAGATTTCACCATCTTTAGCAAACTTGGAGAGCAGCATACCTTAGTGCAAAAACTCCAGTTCCACTGGGTGCTGTGTAACTGGCTAGTGTCCTTGGTGAGGTTTAAAGTAGGTAGCAGAATGGAGGTGCAGGGTCCATTATCTGCCTGTGATACAGCCACTTCCTGGGTGTGTGTGTGATGGTGAGGGGGTGATGATGTGTTGATTTGTCTTGTTGGTAAGATTCTTTTAACCAGGAGATTTCTTGGCAGCTGTCCTTATGAAGTTTACCTCTGGTAACTACCACCATAGCATCTTTCTTTTGACCTTATCTGAAGTTGAACCGTTGGCCTCAAGCATATGCGCAGACCAGGAAGAAGACATTTTTCCCGCATGTGTGGGATAGTTTCTGGGGGACTTTAGTTTTTGGCAAGATCACACACATTCACTATTGCATCCAACCAGATCAACATGCTGTATATTGCAGATGTAGGGACAGTAACAAAAAGTGATCATAGACAAGCACGAAGTACTGAACTTAATTGTCCCATTTATCTAAAGAAAATAATTTGATCCTGGTCAAGGTTCTATGACATTGAAGGATCTCTGTGTTTAGTAGAGCGCCACTACTATTGGTTACTTCTTTTCTCTACTACGTGGCCCATAATTGTATGTTATACACCAGTCCATTGCATCATTTGCTTTAACACTGGGTTGTGTGGGGCAACCCAAAGAGATAATGGCTGGGTACTTTTCCAAGGATATGGGACATTTGGAGTCAAGCCCCTCTGGACACCTGTTCATTCAGGGGAAAGAAAGCTTCAAAGCAAAGTTAGATGCAAATTATTTTTAGTGCTACAGTTCCTGAACTCCTTATATATAAAACAAATTTTATGTCTAAAATTAAACTGAAGGATGCTGCTTTTTTACGGGAAGTCCTGCCATTTCAGCTTTACAGATCATGTCCCACAACTCAACTACAGGTGCAGCCAGTTCCTGGTGATTAAGAAAAATGTGTTTCTGCAGATAAGGAGGCCAGGAATTGGACAGGAGGAGAGAGAGGTAAATGTAAAATGTAGTTTAATATTCTGTATGTTGTGCTGACTGAAGGCTCAGAATATAGCAATATATTTTATATAATTTTAGTAATCTCTGTTATCTTACATTGCATGCATGTGGCATCTCTGCTTTGCTTGTGGAAATACAAGTTCTATCATTTTCTCTACAGGCATAGTTGGACCCAAGGGTGCACATTTGCAAACAGGACAAATAAACTTAAAGGTTTAGTACACCCAAAAATAATATTTCAGTTTTAGTAGATTCTGTAGACCTAAACCACACGGCAGTTTTGTATATTGTGGGGGCTGTATCTGTGAGTTTCTGGATCTGCATACCTATTATGGCCATTTTGAGGGAGTCCCACTCTCCTTAGTGATTTTAAAATGTATTATATATATATATATATATATATATATATATGGCAATGCAACAGAAGTTGTTTAACATGCAAAGATGGACAGGAGAATCCAATTCTCCCAGCTTGGCAGGAGCAGAATTAGATGGAACCTAGGCCATGGATATTGTGCTGCTGCAATATCCAAAATATATAATAGGCCAGGGGCTAATCACATTTAACAAAAATATAGCTTTTGAATGGACTGACCCTTAAAGCGGATCTTCACCCTCCCCTCCCTATTTTATTTTAGTCTCTGCTTATCGGAGGTTGCTTTCTTCACAATCCAGATGGTCACCCACCCAACGTATCCAGTGTTGTCCCACTGAGATCTATTTTGCTACCACTCAGTCCTGTGCCGCCATGTTTTTCTGTGATGTCTTTTGTAGGCGCTGGCTTTTCCGGGTTCAACCAGAGGGCCTACCGATGACACACCACTAGGCCCTTTCACACTCTTCCTTAACTGAATGAAGGAGAATGCCATCTGGAATATGTGACATGCATATCCCAGGAGTCAAAGGGAGCACAGTGCTCATCATTCTTAGCAGCTTAGAATGGCCTGAACATTGAAAAAATTGAAGATTGCCTGGAGGGTGAAGATCTGCTTTAATAATTTAGCAATTTCTTCACACTTTCTGCCTGGTCTAAATGTATGCTTTATTAGAACTAAGTATCAGTGGATAAAGGGACCCCCATGATCATTCCAAGTGGATATTGATGAATTCCATACCAGGTTTTGGTACCATGATGCTAAACAAATGCTTGTAATGGTGAGGTCAACAAGAAGGTTTCTGAATCCAAATCTGTAGAAGTTATGTTTCATTATTGGCCTTCTTATTCTTTGCCCCTGCAGATTGTTAATAGGTTGGTGTCAAAGATAAAGTAATCTGCCTGGTCCAGTGAAAACTATAGAAAGATATTTCTACAAAAGTTCACTAAGTATTAGGGACCTTGTGCCCAAATCAGAGACCATTAATCCCAAAAACAATCCCAGGGTACAGTAAAATGGCAAAATATCATTTTTTTTGTGAAACCGTATCACAAGCACATGGCATGTTGATGCAATGGTGTATACAAACATCAGAAAATGGCAATTTGACCACAGCAATGAATGCAACCTTCAGCAAATTATCCAAAAAAGGAAAATTTACCATAACAAACAATTCCAAAATGAGTTTAGAGGCAATTAGGTGAATACCATTTACTTAAGTAAATCTATTTTTTCATAATCTGTACAGCTGTCACTGTGCTGTCAGTAAGATACTGCAGCATCTACATTAAATGTAGCAAGAATATGAAATATAAATGGAATTGTCACTTTATCATATAAAACAACTTCCATTTCAATGCAAATATCCCCAAACCCACCATCAAATACATTTTCCTGGAGCAAATAACCGATATACCAGCAATACAAAAAGGTTAATAGGGTTTAAAAAAAAATATTGCATCATAGTGCTTCTCTAGCTAGTTCATTTAGAAATCCTATTTAAAACACAATATGATGTAGCAGCCAGGTCTCTGCATTATTATAATATATGCACATATAGACATTTATAGGCAGTGTGAGTTACCATTGGCAAGGCCAAAAATAGATTATTTATCCGGTCATAGACAGCAACACAATAATTTATCTTGCAATGGCATCATTTCACTAGCTTCGTAATGGACGGGGTTAAACTCCACAATCACTGTAAAATATTCATTCACAAAGAATAAATTGCTACATTGCATGCATCCACTTGTAATTCTGCATTGCAAATGGATTAATGTAGCTTTCATGTAATTGATCATTAAAATATGTTGGAATCGTCTCCATGTTTGCTCCCATATGGATCATAAACTAATTGCTAGAGCAATGTCTGCTCCCCACCCTGTTTGATATATAGATAGGAAATAAAGACTTGGAAGGTTTACTGCCTGAGAGACGTGGAATCTGCCAAATGAGCAGACATTTGTGTTTTCAAGGCCAAAATATGGGATCATCCAGTCCAGTTGAAAAGTTGCATAGTTGTAATCCCCAGTCTTCAGAAATTTTCATTCATACCAGATGTTAGGAGGTGCGAAGATGTTATTGTGTGCTAGGCATGAGAGGGACTTGATGATAGAGAAAACATGGAAAAGATGTATAGATTCCTGCGTTTGGATGACCTTGTAAAGGAAAAGTACAAATGGTTTTGGACAATTGTATTATTTTTTGTTTATAGGCTTTAATATTGTTTAACCTCTTAGCGCCGGTGCCTCCCAGCCCTTTAAGAGGTTCATGTTGCCGGGAGGCAGGGCAAGGTTTAAGATCACGTGGCCGGCGTGATTGGATGTCATATGATCTGAAAACAAGCGATCAGGAGCTTTTCGGTTAGGTGACGGTAACTATGGCACACTCTCAGCACAGGTGTATTGGAAGTAATTCACACAAATATGCGACCCCTCTGTGCTAAGGCCCAGGCACAGAGAGGCCCCATATTTGCCTACGGCTGGCGCCAATGGGTTGAATATCTTTACAAATTCCACGTTTTACAATTATACATTAAAGTATATGTGATCCCTCACCTTGCAAAACAACCCTTTCTGTTTAAAATATAAATTAAAGTCGAAACATGTGTGTATAGATATAAGAAACATTATATATGCATTTTTTCCGTTTTTGTATAAGTGATCACATAACCTTTGTTTTCAGCTACATAAAGAGCTCAGAGAGCTAGGGGAGGAAACACAACAGTACACTAATCTTCACAGTGAATGGCTTTGGGGGGGTTCTCAGCACAGCTAGAAAACTGGCCATGCTGTTCTTTCATGTTTAGTATGGTCAGTTTTTAACAGGAAAGTAGAGGGACTGGCAGGAGCACACAAAGGAAGCAATAAAAATAGAACAGAATACTTTTTCATACAAGTACATGGCGCTGCAGGCACTTATCTGGAATATTAAATGTTTGGTTAACATATTCAATAAATACATGATAAAGGATTCCCAGAGCAATATGGATTAGCTAAAGAGATAACTCGGCAGGTGCTGCTTACTTTGCAGCTCTCTTTGTCTGACTGAAACTTTAAACACAGCTGTGTGATGAAGGAAGAGTTACTGCTATGACAAACTGAGATAAGTCATCCATCACTTTCAATTTTGTATATAAATTGTCTCCACAGAGCCTGTAAACAGAATGCTGTTTTCAACAGGCTGTAAATAACTAAATCTCCATTACTAACATGTGCATTCCTTTTATCCTTTGTATAAAAAATTGTAATATACACAATTACACTATTCTTGGTTTGCATTGTTTACTTCTTCATCCGTCTGGGAGTGTGGTGTCTATTGAGCCAGAGACACAAAGACAGGAGATTTTTTATTATGGAATATCCGCACCTTCTTTATCAAGTGTTTTCTGACCTTTTTTACTGTGAAGGCACGTTTTAAAGTATGAGATCTTTTTCAGTGTGTTGGTGACGGATGATTGTTTTGTTGTGTACATTGTTGACTGGCTTTTTTTCCAAGGCCACTTTATTTTCCTTGAAGTTGTTATATTCCATGCTTTGTCTTTAGTGCTGTACTAGTATAATAATACGTTCAGATTCTGTACAGAAGGTGAGTCATAGACGAGTCGATTTGCAATATTGTTTATTGTGTAAAGGGACATGACTTTTCAACACCTGATGAGGGTTATTCTATGGCCTAAAGGAAGTCTATTCTAAAGAAAGAGCTGTTTGGCATGTCAGAATTCTCTAATCAGATACAATAACTGTTACTTTTGTATATTTAGATTTATTTGATAATATAATAATGCAGTCAGTGTGAGCATCGCTATTTTGGATTTGAGCCTCCAAACCAGTGTTAATTTTGGCAGCAAATTTCAATTTAGTTTTAGTCTTAGTCTTTTGACTAATATGCCATTTTTGTTTTTGTCTTATTTTAGTCATCTGCAATCTCCTGTCCTATATTTTAGTCAACTAAAATCTTCAGTACATTTTAGTTGACTAAAATCATTTCATTCCATGAAGGGGTGTACTTGGTCAATAATAATGTTTGGGTAGGGGGTTTGTGTCCAGTAACACTCACATGAATGGCAGGAATCAAGGTTTCCCAGTAGAACATTGGCGAAAACATCACAATTCTTTGCTGGCTTGCCTTCTTCCCATGCAGTGCATCTGGGTGCCATCTCTTACCCCCAGGTAAGCAATGCACATTCACCCAGCCAACGAATCCCAACCATGGCACTATCTGCCTGGAGTTTGCATGTTCTCCCTGTGCCTGCGTGGGTTTCCTCTGGGTACTTTGATTTCCTCCCACACTCCAAAGGCAGGCTGGTAGGTTAATTGGCCCTAGCATGAGTATGTATGAATGCGAGTTAGAGACTTTAGATTGTAAGCTTCTAGAGTGCAGGGACTGATGTGAATGTACAATATAAATGTAAAGCACTGCGTAAATTGACAGCGATATATAAGTACCTATAATAAATAAATCCATAAAATGATGTAAAAGAAAATGTGATTCATCAGACCAGGCCACCTTCTTCCATTTATCCAACATACAAGTAAAGATCCACTTAAATCACGCCTGCCCTTCTAGATCTCTAGACCGCGCCACAGAATGAGTGTAAAGTCACAAAGTAATTAAATTTAAATTTTACACATACACACAGAATTATATTAGTTATAATTAAGATTTGGATAAAGCTGCCACTTTATAAAATAAATCCAACTTTAGAATAATAAACACAGTACATAGTACAAGTAGCGCTTCAAGTGTTAATACTGATCCCTCAATTTATCTGATCAAAATAAATCAGATTAAAACAAAATATCAGAGTCCATATAGCCCTTCCACCAATGTGTGGATCTCTTATCCTTCTTTATACCACAGCACAGACACAGGTGCACCTCCACCCGCATGGACTTCTACTCACCAGAGCAATTTGCCTTGCATTCTCATGCTTGGCAAAAACAGCATGTGCAGAATCATATACTAAACGGTCCTGAACGAAATTCCTCCGTCAAATATCCCTCCGGAATCAGTATGTCACCATGGATTCACAGTGAGGGAGAGATAAGGAAAGGCTCCACATCATGCATTAAATTTAAAACACAGCTTTATTCCCAAATCTCCCCCCACACAAAGTACTCACAAACAAATCATGTCACACTAGTAGTGATCAGGGGAAGCACCAGGCAGCAGATGATTCAGCGTTCCACTCCACCTCTTCATGCTAAGACTGTCCTCACCCGACCAGCAGGGAAGGATGTCCCACCTGCTCACTCCAGCTCCCTCTCACCAAGTATCCGTGTAGCTGTGTACAGACGCGTTTCGTCTAATTGACTTCTACCTGTGACACGCTACACAGACGGAACAATCTTCTTCCATTGCTCTGTTGTCCAGTTCTGATGCTCACATGCCCATCATAGGTGCTTTTGGCTGTGGATATGGGTCAACAAGGATACCCTGACCGGTCTGCCACTATGCAGCCCCATGAACAACAAACGATGCCCGTTTTTTCTGCTTTCAATATATCAACTTCAAGGACAACATATTTACTTGCTGCCCAATATATTCCATAAACTTTCAGAAGCCATTGTAATGAGATAATCAATGATATTCACTTAAAGCAGAGCTCCACCCAAAAGGGGAAGCTCTGCTTAACTGCCTCCTCCCCCCCCCGCTGCCACATTTGGCATCTTCTGGAGGGCGGGGGCGGGAACGGATACCTGGTTCTGACAGGTACCCACTCCCACTTCCGGCTCACTTCTCCATGGCGAAGTGAGCCGGAAGTCTGGCCTCCCCCCCCCCAGCCAGCTCATTGAGAAAGCGCATCGGGACTCCAGCATTCCAGTAGGAAACCAGCTGCGAACCCGCAGGGCTTCACCGCCAGTTTCCCTTAGCCAAAATGGCGGCGGCAGGACCCGAGAGCTGATTTGAGAGTTGGCCCAGGTGAGGATACCACTGGATCCCTGAACAGGTAAGTACCCTAATAGTAAAAGTCAGCAGCTACAATATTTGTAGCTGCTAACTTTACATTTTTTGGGTAGGGAGGACGGAACTCCTCTTTAACTTGTCAGTGATCATAAAATTATGGTGAACAAAGGGACAAGATTGGAGGCAACAGTGGACTTTGACAGTACGTAATAGACTTACAACATTGTTATAAAATATCAATTTTTTAAAAAAATATAATAAAAATATAATAAATGCACACCACCAGTAAGGTAGGTGGACACAAAATACACATGACAAGATACATACATAAATGTGTGCTGAAATGAATTGCCGGAGAGTCAAAATGATGGTGTTAGGAAATGAGGTGGGCTCTATGTGACTTGCTGTGGCTTCTAATGCACACTATGAGAAGCTCACAGTGTGCACTGAGATCAGAGGAAGCGACTTCAATACAGGAGAGGAGCCTGTATTATAAAAGACTGAAGGTAAGATTCTAGTTCAGATTTATGTTAGCCTAGTGGTGGAGTAGGATGACGGATGTAAATGTAATGACCAGGTTCTTTTCGGAGCAGCCGCTGCTTGCTGTTGCAGGATGTGTAGCTGTGTTGAGCCTTTTGATAAACCGGCAGAGACTGCCTGCAGAAAGCTCACTTTATCACAAGCAGACCAACTTGTGCTGAGTTAAGGTCAGTGCCACTCACTTAGCTTCAATGTCCTCTTCTAGTAGCAGCTGCTGGTTTGGTTTCCTTTGAAACGAAGGAAAAAATATTTGGTCAGGTGAAAAAATAGCTGACGTGACTTGATACAATATAATCTCCTACCTGGCATGTTACCTTTTGCTTTGAAATCAGTTTAGGGTAACTTTGCATAAGACATTGTGCTATACGCTAAAAAAGCCATTCATCAAACGAGCGCAGGGATATTACTGGCAAACTCCAACCACAGTGGAAATACAAGAAAATATATATCAGCTCATTCTTTTCTGCTCTTCATAAAACATGATGTATTGATTCATTTCCAACAGTTTGGGATCGGAGGGATTTTTGTGCTTGTCAAAGTTATGCATTAAATGGCTTAAAGTGTGAACCTTTAATATGAATAAAATTTGCATGTAATATAGGAACTATTAACTGGAAACAATAAATCTTTTTAAGGCACTTTGCGGCGGTTTAAAAAAAAAAAATGAAGGTCATGTTATTACACAGTGCTATGGCGTGCAGATGGAAATAAAAAATGGTGATAATTGAGTGAAAATCAAGGTAGTGGATAGAAAAAGGAAAACGCTGTGTTATTAGAGACCAGGTATTAAAACATAAATCCAAATATGTGTTTAGCATATAGACACATTCTCTGTTAATCTAGAGCTGATTCCTAGACTACCTTTAATGTAGAGCTGTGGCCAGGCTAAGGGCATTCATATATTAACATATTGTTAAAGTCCAACTCCAGAAACTTTGAAAATGAACCCGTGCAGTGGGGCTAGTCTGTACTGCAAGGGTTAAGGTGTTACTAAACCCATAACAGTAAAATCAGTCTGCATATGCAGTAAAGCATGCTTGTTATACTCACTGTGGAGCCTAAGGGGTTAATCCTCTGCATTGTGTAAAACGGTTGTTTGATCCTGTATGCACAGATCCTCCTCTTCTTCCTCTGACTCCAGAAAAGGTCTGGATAAGACAGAGTTACTGGAATCACTTTGCACATGCTCAGTTTGGTGTGTATTGCTATGGAGTTTTTTTTTTCCTTGGGAGAGTGCATGTGATCAGCACAGGGCCAATCAGCATTGTCCAGACAGAGGGTCAGGGGTCCTGGGTCCTGATAAGACAGCTCAGGGCAGTATGACCCTCCCCTACAAACTTTAACCAGGAGCTGATAGAAGTCCCAAGACTGCTATATACTGATGATAAGAAAATGTATTTAGCAGGTTGTATTTACCAGAATAATTGCATTTTCATGTTCTGTGTACTGTGGGAGACCAGATATAGTGCATGCAGGGTCCTGGGTTTAGTAACACTTCAATGGCTTGTTTTGTCTAGAAACATTTTTAGGGCTTGTTTAATATAACAGTTTTTTTTTGGAGGGGGGCAGTAAAACTACATGACTGAGCCCTGATTTTACTGCCCATCAAGTGGTAGTAAACCCTTTTCATTTTCAGCCAAGGAAGCTGCCATCTTGGCCTCTATTTAATCTATAACTTCAATGATGCTGCACATGTGATCAGCTATGACACTAGTCATTGGATGGTTTGACAGTTTGTTTTAGAGTACAACCAATGGGAGTGTTACATTAAAGGCACGTGCTGGAAATGTAACTGGTTGTTAATCTGTTAAATGGATGGGTTTACTACCGCTTTCAGCGGTTTCCACTTTAGCTGTAAAGACATGAGCCATGGGTGTACAAATGCCATGGCCATGATGCTTGGTTTCATGAGAAGGAATTATACCCTTTGTTGTGTGATGCATTCAAGTCAATGGGGCCACGCTGCAGCCCATCTTAGAAGCAATGGAGTAGTCTCCCATTTAGGGAGCAATACAACACACTCCTCGCTGTCTGTCAAATGCTTTCTGAAGAACAATCTGAATGCAGATCACCTTTCAGAAAGCAACACAAGTGTAAAGCTGCCCAAATATGGATCAAAATTTGACCAGTTCAGCATGGACCAGACTAATTTCAATCTGTATATGGGCACTGTGGTTGTACAGAAGTCATTCTACCGATCAAGTTCTGTATAACTACCCTGCTGGAAAATTTCCTCTCAAACAGTGCTGCAGGCCATAGCCTGCAGCTCTGATCTGTGTATTCTGAAGGCAGGAAAGTCTGCCAGAATACAGTAGCTCAGCAGGGAGGATTGCCCTATCCACCTCAAATGTGTACATGGGGGAATTAGGTCAGTTTTTTTGGTGAACCAGCTGGTTGAACAAAAGAAACAGACCCACCTATGGCCAGCTTAAAGGGTAACTCCACTTTCATGGGGAAAAAATGGAAAATAAAGAAAAAATAATATAGCGTGTACAATTGCGATAAAAGTCATAAAAGAATGTTATTAAAAATGACTTTACTTTTTCAATCTGCAGCTCTGTAATTTTCTGAGAATTGCAATATGGCTACCTGGAGTTGTTCTGTATACAGAGTGTGTATTGACCACTCCCCAGAAACATAATTTCCTGCTTGTGTGTTTGGCTCACCAGTTTGCCTAAGATACAAGTCAGATTTCAGGCATCCCCTGCAACAAAAATGTCATTTTTGGAGAGATACTTTCGATAGGGACACACCTATAGGGATGCAGCCCAACAGCTTTCCTCATCAGTGCCCTGCTGCTGCCACAGCTGACTGATAATTATGACACCACTCCCATTAGACATTAGACCCACTTAGCAGAGAGGCACAGAGGAACAAGCAGTGATTTCTTCAGAATAACAAAAGGTAGGAATCTGAAACAAAGTTTGTTATAATCCTTGCAATGTACATAGATCACCCGGGGGGGGGATGTTTTTTCTCAACAAGAGTGGAGTTACGCTTTAAATAAGGCTTTACTTACCTGCTCCTCCACTCTGCCAGTAGATGGCACTCACCTATGCCCTGGCAGTGGACTGCCCCTCTGCCCCTATGGACCCTAGTCCTAATGATGTCAGGACCTTAAACTTCTAAGCATGGGGGAGAAAACACTGCAGGGACCGGTCTAGCAGTACTAGACCTAAATGAGCAATTAACCCTTCCTGCAAGGGATCATTTTTTACATTTCCTGGAGTTGAGCTTTAAGAGGCAGTAAATACATTCGGGGAAAAAAGACAGTGTCTGTGAAAAGGGTCCTCCGACCTGCAGAAGCTTTCCAATGCTTCCACGCCACTCCTTCCTCTGTCTGCAGGAGTTGAACATTGGGGTTGATTTACTAAAACTGGAGAGTTCAAAATCTGGTGCAGCAGTGCGTGGTAGCCAATCAGCTTCTAACTTCAGCTTGTTCAGTTAAGCTTTGAAAAATAACCTGCAAGCTGATTGGTGTCAATGCAGATCTGTATTAGATTTTGCACTCTCCAGTTTTAGTAAATCAACCCCATTGTCTTCTGGTGTCTAATCCTTGGGGGAGCTGTAATGTCACTTCTTCAGCCATGTGATGGTGCTCAGGCCAAGCAATTGGCTGCCAGACCCGAGAGCTGTTACCTGGAAGCAGAGGCATAACTAGAACCTTCAGGGCCCCAGTGCAAGAAATTATGAAGGGCCCCCCTGACCCCTGGCCAGGTCCCTTCCCTCTTCCTACTGATTCTGGGGCCCTTTACCCCCGTCGGGGGTCCCTTATTACAGTCCCACCGAATAAACGAATGGTTGAGTACCGAGCCTCCCATTCATTCAGAAACTGAAGTATAGTAAAAACAGTTTACTATACTTCAGTTATGAGTGAACCATTGGTACCAATTATTGACTCTGTCCATTCAATAAAGGAAGGAGCCAGTAAAAGACAAATTTACCGACCCGTTCCCATCTCTCCATCATGACACATCTTCTACAGCAGCTGGCAGGAGAGAGGAGGGGGGAAGACAGCAGCTCTGTGAGGGGACCAGGGAAGCACACAGGGACCCTGGGAACAGCAGAAGACAAGTAAACTGGATAGGAGGGATGGCGGGGGCAGCATATAGAGGAACCAATCTCCTCCATTAGGAGGAAAATGGAGGAGATTGGTTCCTTTAAATGCCGCCCCCGCCATCCCTCCTATCCAGGTGTACAAGGAAGGCACACGGGCCCCCTGGAGCATGGGACCCGGTTGCAATTGCAACCCCTGTAGTTACGTCCCTGCCTGGAAGGAGGTAATGTTCTAGGAGTTGGGAACATGTGACATTGTGAGAGGGAGTATTGGGATTTCTGTGAGAGGTAGCGATGAGCCGAACAGCCCTGGGTTTGGTTAGGTAAGGGTTCACCAAACTTCAAAGAAGTTCACATGCCGAACCTGAACCCTGCTGAATTTAATTGGAGCCTAATCTGTCAAATTAAAAATTCCCACATTCTGGGTTAATATGCAAGGGGGTGCAAACAAATAGCATGGGGGGGGGGGGGGTGGACACTGCCCTGGGGAACCAATGCAGAAAATTTTTTAAAAAAATTCCATGCAGCGGGGAGCAGCGATTTTTTTAGCACTGGCAGTTACAAAGGAAAAACGTTTTAAAATTGCCAGCAAATTACTTTGACAGCTGTCATTGCTTCTTTGTTAAAAAAAAAAAAGAGGACACCGGTGGACCTTTGGAGGGATTTGTGTGCTGTTTTTTTTTCTTC
>BLSH010464798.1:584965-622203 GCA_018402905.1 Glandirana rugosa
GAATCTTCAAATTGCAGGACTGTAGTAATCCTGATCCCAGGTATCCCCGTCTCCCCGTCAGGTGACGGTCCCGTATCCACTCACGGTAGATGACCGTCTCACCTCCTCGTCCATTCATTTCGGAATAAATTTCGCATTGAGGTGAGAACAACTCTTTTTTGTAGGGGGGGGGCCCACTAGATACATGTAACGTTCCTAATATTGTTTGAAACAAAGTCTAAGGATGGAAAACAATAAGACTTCTTTAGTGACGAACAAGGAGACACGGAGAGACGATTCACCCAGATTACAAGGCTTTACTTACCTGCTCCTCCACTCTGCCAGTAGATGGCACTCACCTATGCCCTGGCAGTGGACTGCCCCTCTGCCCCTATGGACCCTAGTCCTAATGATGTCAGGACGTTAAACTTCTAAGCATGGGGGAGAAAACACTGCAGGGACCGGTCTAGCAGTACTAGACCTAAATGAGCAATTAACCCTTCCTGCAAGGGATCATTTTTTACATTTCCTGGAGTTGAGCTTTAACAGGCAGTAAATACATTCGGGGAAAAAAGACAGTGTCTGTGAAAAGGGTCCTCCGACCTGCAGAAGCTTTCCAATGCTTCCACGCCACTCCTTCCTCTGTCTGCAGGAGTTGAACATTGGGGTTGATTTACTAAAACTGGAGAGTTCAAAATCTGGTGCAGCAGTGCGTGGTAGCCAATCAGCTTCTAACTTCAGCTTGTTCAGTTAAGCTTTGAAAAATAACCTGCAAGCTGATTGGTGTCAATGCAGATCTGTATTAGATTTTGCACTCTCCAGTTTTAGTAAATCAACCCCATTGTCTTCTGGTGTCTAATCCTTGGGGGAGCTGTAATGTCACTTCTTCAGCCATGTGATGGTGCTCAGGCCAAGCAATTGGCTGCCAGACCCGAGAGCTGTTACCTGGAAGCAGAGGCGTAACTAGAACCTTCAGGGCCCCAGTGCAAGAAATTATGAAGGGCCCCCCTGACCCCTGGCCAGGTCCCTTCCCTCTTCCTACTGATTCTGGGGCCCTTTACCCCCGTCGGGGGTCCCTTATTACAGTCCCACCGAATAAACGAATGGTTGAGTACCGAGCCTCCCATTCATTCAGAAACTGAAGTATAGTAAAAACAGTTTACTATACTTCAGTTATGAGTGAACCATTGGTACCAATTATTGACTCTGTCCATTCAATAAAGGAAGGAGCCAGTAAAAGACAAATTTACCGACCCGTTCCCATCTCTCCATCATCACACATCTTCTACAGCAGCTGGCAGGAGAGAGGAGGGGGGAAGACAGCAGCTCTGTGAGGGGACCAGGGAAGCACACAGGGACCCTGGGAACAGCAGAAGACAAGTAAACTGGATAGGAGGGATGGCGGGGGCAGCATATAGAGGAACCAATCTCCTCCATTAGGAGGAAAATGGAGGAGATTGGTTCCTTTAAATGCCGCCCCCGCCATCCCTCCTATCCAGGTGTACCCTGGAGCATGGGACCCGGTTGCAATTGCAACCCCTGTAGTTACGTCCCTGCCTGGAAGGAGGTAATGTTCTAGGAGTTGGGAACATGTGACATTGTGAGAGGGAGTATTGGGATTTCTGTGAGAGGTAGCGATGAGCCGAACAGCCCTGGGTTTGGTTAGGTAAGGGTTCACCAAACTTCAAAGAAGTTCACATGCCGAACCTGAACCCTGCTGAATTTAATTGGAGCCTAATCTGTCAAATTAAAAATTCCCACATTCTGGGTTAATATGCAAGGGGGTGCAAACAAATAGCATGGGGGGGGGGGGGGTGGACACTGCCCTGGGGAACCAATGCAGAAAATTTTTTAAAAAAATTCCATGCAGCGGGGAGCAGCGATTTTTTTAGCACTGGCAGTTACAAAGGAAAAACGTCTTAAAATTGCCAGCAAATTGCTTTGACAGCTGTCATTGCTTCTTTGTTAAAAAAAAAAAAGAGGACACCGGTGGACCTTTGGAGGGATTTGTGTGCTGTTTTTTTTTCTTCTTCTTTTAAAAGAAGCTGGCAAGGAATGTCATCTGCCAACAATTTAAACGGTTTATTTATTTATTTTTCTTTGTAAATATAATGTTTTGTGAATGTCACTGGTGAAGCCTATATGTACTTTCCATACTCACTGGCTCATTAAACCTCATATGAAGTTACCATGTTTATGTGATTTAAAAAAGTTACCATGTTTATATGATTTTTCAATCTTTTTAAATTTACATCTTTCATCTTGTTATGAAGTTCCTTGCTCAGGGTCTTCTTCCTTTAGGGATGACAAAGCTCTTTCCCCATCTCCCAATTATGCCCCTACATTGCCACCTTGTCACAATGGCTTTCAATGGCTACTACTAATGACCATTCTAATGCACATTATATGGGTATGGTCCACTGCTGACTCCAGCAGAAATTCTGGAGTATCCATAGACAGGAAGTGGCTGCAAATTGGCTGCAAGAGATTGGCAGCACTGATGCAGAAAGTAAGTGTTTTTGTTAACCGCTTCCCGACCACGTTGCATTCTTTTACTGCTACAAAGTGGTAGCACTGTGCAAATCACCGTATATAGGCGGCGATTCGTGCAGCCACAGCTGGCTTTTGTGCACGCTGCATAAGTGTGGCTGCTGGTTGGGTGGACTCGATGACCGCCGGGGACCCGCAATGCCTAATACAGAGGAAGAATGGGGAACCACCGATGTAAACACGGCGGTTCCCCGTTCTGTCAGGGGACATGAGAGAGATCTACTGATCCCTGTCATTGGGATCAGTTAGATCTGTCATGTCCCTTCCAGCCCAGCCCCCACACAGTTAGAACACAGTGAGGGAACACACGTAAACCCCTTTATCGCCCCCTAGTGTTAACCCCTTCCCTGCCAGTGACATTTATACAGTAATCAGTGGCTATTTTAGATTGGATCGCAGTATAAATGTCAATGGTCCCAAAAAAGTGTCAAAAGTGTCTGATTTGTCCACTGCAATATCACAGCCCTGATAAAAATTGCAGATCGTCGCCATTACCAGTAAATAAAAAACGCCATAAATCAATTCTCATAGTTTGTAGACACGATAACTTCTGCGCAAACCAATCAATAAATGCTTTTTCCGATTTTATTTACCAAAAATATGTAGAAGAATACATTTTGGCCTAAACTGATGAATAAATTAGTGTTTTTATATTTTTAGTTTTTGATATGTATTATAACAAAAAGCAAAAAATTTTGTTTTTTTTCAAAATTGTCGCTCTTTGTTTATAGCACAAACAATAAAAACCGCAGAGGTGATCAAATACCACCAAAAGAAAGCACTATTTGTGGGAAAAAAAGGACGTCAATTTTGTTTGGGTACAGCGTTGCATGACCGCGCAGTTGCCAGTTAAATTGACGCAGTGCCGATGAGCAAAAAGTGCTCTGGTCAGGAAGGGGGTAAATCCTTCCGGGGCTAAAGTGGTTACAGGCATTTGTTTATAAAACACAGTGCTTTGGGAAATAAGGCTAATATTAGTAGAGCAATGAATGTGACTTTCACCATTCACTGGTGGAACACATTCATCTGAATGATTCACTTAAGTTTCATAGGCTTACTGGTAATACTGCTATTTCTTTTTCGTTGGAGAATTGAAATGTATAGGCACAAAACATAGCCTTTGGGCATTCCCCGGCTAATTAATATAAAACACAGAACTACTAGTAACACATCCTATTTTAGAACACGAAAATAAAAAAACGCAGCACACCTTCCATACTATTTGCTCGTTTTTATCACTTCAAGGGTTGAAGAATTATAAGGAGATTCCTGTTCCCTCTCAACCATCAGGATAATGAAACAGAAGAATATTAACTAGTATTTAGAATCCTACCTGAAGAAATGCAACCTAAGTCTCTGCAGAGGTGTAAATTTGTAAGAATAAATGAAACCTTATCAGGGGAGGCAGAATCAGTCTGTGGACTCCTGATCATCTGCTGTACACTCCAAATCTGTCCACAAGTGCCAGACCCTCTCAAATTTCCTAGGGCAACCCCGGGACAAATAAGTAGCTTTGTATAGGGATATAACCTTATTGATTAGATGCTTCCAGAAGGGCAGATTAGGGTCTGTGTCTGTTTCTACTTGAGCACAATCGCCTTCCTGGCATAAAATAATAAGAGACCCAAAAGAGTACCCATCGCCCTATTAACTGCCAAAGAGTCAATTAACCCCAGGAGACAAACGCCAACTTTTACAGGGACTTGTATAGTAGTCAAGGTAGATATGAACTGGGTCACTTCCCGCCAGTAGTTACTAATCTGAGGGCACCCCTAAAAGATATGGGCAAATCCCGCAGGGCTACTAAAGCATCTCCAACAGCAAGAAGAGGAGTTAGGGCATATACGATGTAGTCATTGTGGTGTAAAATAAATTCTGTGCACTATTTTAAATTGGATCAACCGGTCTTTAGTCGATATTAGTGTTTGAATGGGCTGTCCCAGAGATTTTCCCAGTCTTCATTGTCCAAGTCCTGCTCCTCCGAATGCCACGCAGTAAGCGCGGGCATCCAATCCTACCTGAACAGAGGGCAGTAGTGATTTGTAGAGTACAGAAAGTTTTTTTTTGAGAGTAACATCCATGAGGAGAACCTCCAAATCATCCTGCTCCAATCTAAACAAAGAAACAAAGAAGACCCAAATTGCGATGCATAGATGTATCGGAGTTTCAGGAATCGGAAGAAGAACGCATTAGGCAGTGTAAATTTATTTTTCAACCTATCAAATGTAAATAGTGCACTCACATTACAAACATCTGAAAGGTATCTGATTCCTTTAGCATCCCAAAGACCAGGGTCTGGTAAGGAATGAAATTCTGGTAGATTGCACCAAAGCGGAGTTGATGGGGACCTTTTACCCCTCACCATATTGGGTTTAGTAATGACAGCATACCACACCTTAATAACTGCCCTCATAGCAGCTGTAAGGGGCAGCTGAGAGACTCTCAGACCCCTGTAGAGGAGATCACGGAGGGTCACATAGGATCCTGAGTGTGCAGCTTCTAATACTACTGAGGCATTTGTGTCATCAGAGATAATCCAGTTATGAGCGTGGGTAAGCATGGCTGCCATAGCCGTGCGCAGGGGGTGGGCACACCCTAATCACTGTGTTCTGTGTTGATTCCCCCTATTGCCTTGGCTTCGCCCCTGTGTTGCGCTCCTAGAATGGAGGGTGGGAGAAGGGGCTAGTAAATGTGTAATTTACCAGCCCTTTCCTTTTCTAAATGAACACAGTGAACACACTCACTCAGTGTTCATTCATAACTGAAGCATATGCTTCAGTTTGTGAATGAACAGGAAGCCACTCATCACAGAGCACTATCTTGTTCATTCACTCTCCAGTGCAGCTGAGGCTGCAGAGAAAGGCATGTGTGTTTGAGCTTTGGTGTGCACACTCTAATGCAAAAGGCTGCATACCTATGATGGCCCCCAGTAGTAGGTATGAAATTCAGGGCAAGCCAAGCACCCTTGTGTCCAAGGTCTGCATAAAACTTTCCTGCTAAATCTAGCTTGGCGGATTGCCATAAGAAGGAGCCTTTACGCAAATCTAGTTGTTAAAAAAAGGACTTTGGTAGCCAAACTGGGGAGTACCAAAGGCTGTATAATAGAACTGGGAGGATTTTCATTTTAATTAAATACTGCATGGGGTTTTTAACGTTCACAGCAACCCCTCTACTGACTTTTATATACTGTACCAAGATACTTGGAGATTTTTTTTCAGACAAACAAGTGGAAGCTCTTGTTTGGAGTTTACTTTCTGTCTATAGCACATTCCTTGTCCACCAGGCATGTGTCTCTGAGGCTTTCCTATCAAACCTTAATCTCTTTGTATTGTACTTTTATTTTAAAACCAGGAACAGGAAAACCACTAATTAATTTTCGTATAAGTGCTTTGCCCCTAGCGTGGCTTAAATATACAGACTGGTAAATGGTCTTGACTTCAACCACTCCCGACAGGCTAGAATTTAATAACATTCCAGACTGAAGATATATGAGAATTATAGCTGGCTTAGTCTATTTTAGTATTATAAAAATATAGGCTCCTGGAGAGTCAGAAGGGCTCGAGAATTTTATTGAAAGGATCATTTCCTGTGCAGTGAATTATCAGAGTGTGGACAGATCCCTGTATGTTCCCTATATTCATTGTAACCTACTCCCCCTTTGAAAAGAAAAGTCCACTTTTTTGTAGACTTTGCCTAGGGCTGAACATTCATATCGAATAGGCCTGCTATATATAGCACTTGCCTAAATACACCGTATGCGCTATGCCACCTTCCCTCTGGCCCAAATCTTTCTTTTTCCTGGGACTTAGGTTTCAGGAGAGAAAATCACATCATCCATGGCTTGCTTTTATCAAGATTACCAGCTGGAGATAAAGGAGGAACTATAGTGATGTTCTTGATTCACATAATAACCTGAGCATCCCACTGGGAAGGAGACTTGGGGCAGTCACAATTCCTGCTATGGGGCTTAATAGCAAATGTTTAGCTCCAAGATATAAGATCACATAGCCTATTTCTTGTTTTGTAAATCCATGTAGTATTTATCTTGCGTATTAAAACCTGTTGGAGAGGCATGTGAGAAATAGGTAGTTATATTCAGTCGGTACAAATGAGATTTAATTTAAGTTGGCCAGGCACAGCTTGAATTTTTGGCTGATTCTTCCTGAATTGGCTAAAATTTGAGCTGTGGGCGACCCTGTCTTCACCCCCCAGGATCGATAAAGCTCAAGTGAACTATTGAAGTAGCCAGGAGTAAAATTGTTGGTCAACGAACAGTGCTGTAGTTGCTTGAATGCAATAGTTGTCAATGAAGATTCCTCTATGTAGCTGTGTGTGGCTAACTTAACCACTTCAGCCCGGAAGGATTTCACAGGTTAGGACCAGAGCACTTTTTGTGATTCGGCACTGCGTCGCTTTAACTGATAATTGCACGGCTGTGCGGCGTTGTACCCAAACAAAATTTGCATCCTTTTTTTTCCACAAATAGAGCTTTCTTTTGGTGGTATTTGATCACCTCTGCATCATTTCTGATCACCGCTATAAACAAAAGAAGAGCGACAATTTTGCAAAAAAAACAAACAAATTTTTTACTTTTTGCTAAAATACAAATCCAAAAAAAATATAAAAAAAAATTTTTTTCATCGGTTTTTTGGCCGATTTATATTCTTCCTCATATTTTTTGGTATAAAAAAATCGCAATCGGCGTTTATTGATTGGTTTGCGCAAAAGTGGGCGCGTTTACGGATGATGAGAATTAATTTCTGGGGTTTTTTTTTTACTAGTAATGGCGGCGATCTGCGATTTTTTAGCGGTACTGCGATATTGCAGCGGACATGTCGGACATTTTTGATACTTTTTTGGGACCAATGATATTTATACAGCG
The DNA here is from genome assembly GCA_018402905.1 of Glandirana rugosa. NCBI lineage: Eukaryota > Metazoa > Chordata > Amphibia > Anura > Ranidae > Glandirana > Glandirana rugosa. Next base: position 592,377 of record BLSH010464798.1, read on the forward strand.
ACCAGAAATTTAAATGTCCACTGATTACTGTATAAATGTCATTGGCAGTGACAGGGTTAACCTGCAGGGGGAGATCTAGGGGTTATCTATGTTCCCTGAATGTGTTCTAACTGTGGAGGGCTGGGCAACCATGGGCATGAGAGATCTAACTGATCTCCCATGCCCCCGCTAACAGAGCGGGGAACCGCCGTGTTTACATCGGCGGTTCCCCGTTCTTTGCCTGTGGCCGCTGATCGCTGCTCGCCGGCGGACATCGGGTCCGCCCGAGCCGCGGGCACACTCCTGAGGAGTACGGCGGGAGTGCGCACGCCCCCTAGCGGCCACTCGCAGATCGCCGCTTTTTTATGGCGTTTCACGCCCAGCGTCCACACTGTCGTAAATAAACGGTAGGCGTTGTGGAGGTGGTTAAAGAATTATCATGATTTTTATATATATATATATATATATATATATATTCAGTTTCTGCACTACATCCCATCTTTCTAGGTGTCCCATAACACTAGCTGTTATGTCACCCAGGGCGCTACTCTTGGCTCATAGATGCCCGGTGCCATAGGAAGCAAGATGTGCCAGCCTCCCATCCCTCTGTATTCCTTATGCCAATGCTTGCCTTGGGAAGTGCTGGGAGCTGGAGACAGGTGCTTGCTATGAAAGCAGCCATCTCCATGCTAGGTGCTGTGTCAGGCAGCCATGTACCAAACTGGGAGGCCTTGTCTAACAACGTAGCTATTGCTACAGGACACCTAGGACAATGGGACAGAGTACCATATTTTGTCCCATCTGGAACTGAATAGTACAAAAATAAGTGATAATTCTTCTTTAAGTCTTTTTGGGGTAAGGTCCTATTTTTACTTATAACCAAATTTGTATACATAAAGTAGGACCTTCTCCTATGGTTGTCCCCTTATCTGTGCAGGGTCTCTTGGCAAAAAAAAAAAAAAAAGTAATCCTAAACCATTACCTTGTAGTAGGTTGAATAACCATTTCACGCCACCATAAAGAATATATTCCACCCATCTCAGCTGAATGGGCACACGTAATAAAAGTCATTACCTTTATAGTATAGTATACTTATAGTAGCAATTTTAAATTAGTTCTTTCATCCTGATCTTGTTGGATGGTCCATAGGGACTCAGACATATTTAAAGGACTACCATAACTGAAGATTCTTCCTACTTAACAACATGGTACTGATCCCATCAGGGTCATAACCTGGTTTTGGACTCGTAATCATTTTCTAGCATTACAATTTTTTTCCTCTACTGTAAAACAATGTTTTAGCCTTTGCATTTCCTTATGCTACTAGTGGTTATTTTATTAATGCTGATTTTCATACATATATTTACTCATATGTACTTCTGTACACCAGAGCATGTTGTAACCATAAATGATTAAGGCTGAATTCCAGGATAAGAAAATATTGTCTAAATGCAAGATCATGTATTCTAATTTGAATCTTGGTGTGCTTTGTGCACTTCTCCCAGATCCGCACAGTAATCCAGCGTGAAATTTTAACTCTGTACAAGAGCTTCCTATAATAAAGACCAGCCACTGCTGCTCTCTCTCATTGTGCAGTGTGACCGGTCTTGTCTCCACCCCCTGTAGTTTTCTGCAGGTAGCCTGTAGCAATTGACCCTGCTGAGCCTCTCCCATAGCTCTGCTGTCAGCACAGGATATGTGCAGCACAGTAATGATGCCACTGTTACCTTTATAAGGTAATAACTGAGAATGCAAAGGCATTTGGTGCTCACAAAGTGGATTTATATTCTTTGTGGCTAATAAGAAATGTATGTATTTCAAAAGTTTTTTTGCCTGGAGCTCAGCTTCCATTGTTGCTATATCAGCCTTTTCCTTCTCCTTAGCTATGTTTCCACTATGCAATGTCTACCGAATGTGTAATTTATTAATTTGTATGACAAACTTAATAAAAACATATTCAATCCAAAAAAAATCAGTATTTTATATCAGAATACAAAAACATCATAAAGTGGGTTGCAGTTTGACTAATATTTAAAGAATACACCATGAAGTAACTTCTCTAAAACAAGTATTCACCATCTTATTCTGATATGATGGAGGGCGGGGGGTGTTTTGCTTCCCAATGAGTTCACTCCAGACAGGAAATAATCAGGGCTTCTTGGCCCACTTTTATTTACAGAAAGAGAGTAAAACGTTCAAAAACTGTAGACCTCGAAGAGGTTTCCACCATCACTTTCAACACAGGGAGAGCTTTAAAGTGGTTGTAAACCTCAGACATGAAATATGAATAAAGCATATCCTTCTATAGTGTGTACTTGTCTCAATGAAGTGTCATTTCTGTCTGCTGCCCCATTCTTACTGACACCAAGAGAAAAAGGGTGACAGGAGAGGGAGCTCCAGCACAATTTACAGCCTCATCTCTGTTCCTGTGTGCTGTGTAAAGGGGGCGTGTCCCTTCCCTCCAATCAGCTCTTAGAGCTCTCCTCGGTGATCTCTGCAGAGTATAACTTCAGTTCTCCACCCCCTATTTTCTGATAGCTTGGACAAGCTTTATAAATTTTAGATTTTGAATGGATGTAGAGAAGAGAAGACTACAGACAGCCACAACATATGTAGGAGGATTTGTTACATATCTGTGTATATTTTCCCGAGAATACAGAGCTTTGACTTCTACATTTTGGTCTTTACCAAGATGACGACGGCCCGTGGAGGGGAAACGACATGCATAGCAGCAGCAAGTGTTCGCTGGAATGTATTTCGGTCACACTTCTGGGTTTTTAGGTAAAGCATGTATTCCCCACAACAGAACCATGCTGTGTTATTCCAGCAAACACCCCAGTGACTCCCACACTTGCATCTCACATCAAATGAGTGCTCCACAATCCTTCCCCCCCATTGGGCCACTTGCATCATTGTGGTAAGTGCACATACAGTGAAATTATGTTCACAATACAGCTAACATCTCTGGATCCCCTAGCTCTTTGCTAGTTAATGATGTAGTCACTCATCGTTAGCATTTGTAGAGTAGTACAGATGTAATGATTTTGACTGTTGGGGGTCCGGTATTATAATGCAGCATGTGCATTTGTTCTTGTGCCTTGAGTGTGTTTTTATATTTTTGTGGTGTTCATGTGGTTGGTGCATTGGTACACTTCACTTCACCTCTTAGCCCTCCCTCATTCCATCCCATGGGAGGGGCCATGGCTCTCACGTCATGGGTGTGTCTGTAGGGTGTGTTTGTAGGGTATAAGTACTCTGAATGAAGCTATTTCAAGCTAGGCTCTGAAGAAGAAGGCCAGTCCTCAAAGCACGTCAGCCTGAGGGGTCTCATCCAGGACCCCCTACTCCCAGGTTTGGTGATTCAAGCAACCGATGAGAGATAGCCACACATGTGGCCTGCCAAGAGTGTTTTTAACTTATGTTTGTGAGTAGACATCTTTATGATTTTATTCATATCTTTTAATAAATCCACTAGGCCAATTCACGCTCTCTTAGCTCTCTCTGAACTCTCTGCACTCTTGCAGCTCCCTGCTGCACTGAGCCCAGGTCATAACATATGCACGGAAACTTCTCTTTCCTGGGCAGAAGCCCTGAGCTATGCATAACCCCATGCCTATAAAAGGTGTACACACCTGCAGACAGACAGTTTGCTGGTCTTCAGTAAGACCTGAATATAGGATTTAAGGCCTCATCTCTCCCAAGACTATTTGAAGCCTCCCAACTCCTGAACCCAACCTGAGAATTACAAAACCTGGAGAGGCAGCAACTGTGAGAACCCTTTGCATTCTTTTAATCCTACTAACCCCAGTGGCAGAGTACAGGGTCACAGCATCACAGTATTTATTTAATCACTTCAGCCCCGGAAGGATTTCCAGCTTTAGGACCGGAGGCCTTTTTGCGATTCGGCACTGTGTCGCTTTAACTGACAATTGCGCGGTCGTGCGACGTTGTACCCAAACAAAATTTGCGTCCTTTTTTTCCCACAAATAGAGCTTTATTTTGGTGGTATTTGATCACCGCTGCGTCATTTCTGATCGCCGCTATAAACAAAAGAAGAGCAACAATTTTGCAAAAAAACCCAAATTTCTTACTTTTTGCTAAAATACAAATCCAAAAAACAATTATAAAAAAACTTTTTTTTTTCATCGGTTTTGGCCGATTTATATTCTTCCTCATATTTGTGATAAAAAAAATCGCAATCGGCGTTTATTGATTGGTTTGCGCAAAAGTGGTCGCGTTTATGGATGATGAGAATTCCTTTTTGGGGTTTTTATTTATTTATTTATTTTTTTACTATTAATGGTGGCGATCTGCGATTTTTAGCGGTACTGCGATATTTCAGCGTACATGTCGGACCATTTTGACACTTTTTTGGGACCATTGGCATTTATACAGCGATCAGTGCTATAAAAAATGCACTGATTACTGTGTAAATGCCATTGGCAGTGAAGGGGTTAACCTGCAGGGGGTGCTCTAAGGGTTAACAGTGTTCCCTGGGCGTGTTGTTACTGTGGGGGGACTGCCCTAGCTGGGGAAGGGAAGTGGTCACAGCCTCCATGTACAGGAAGGCTGTGATCACAGCCCTTCTCCCTTCACAGAACGGAGGTCCGTGTTGACATACACGGACCTCCGTTCCTTCACTCCAGGGGGGGGGCATCGCGGGTGGCCGGGGGAGATCGACTCCGCTGCACCCGCTCCCTGGCCCCCCCTGGACACAGTGAGCGCGCGGGCGCACCTCCGGCGGCCCGCTCGCGCTCACTGTGCACGATCAGGCGGCCGCCGTCAGATGACGGCGATTCGCCTTACAGAGCCACTTTGCCGCCGTCAAATGCCGATTGGCGGTCGGCAAGTGGAAAAAGAAGCTAAACTAACTTCTCAAAAACAGCAGACCTTGTAGGCACATCATGAGGCGGTATGTATTAAAAAAAAATACCAAAAAATATTATACATTAAAATATAGCAAACATTGAAAAACATTAAAAACCACCCTTCGCTTGCAGGGAGTCAACAGATACCCAGTCTTATTGTATGGAGTTTGCGGGCCACAGTATATCATAAATTATGTTGATGTCCAAACAATGGAGTTAAAGTCCTCCTCTTTACAGTATTTATTACGTTTTTGCTAGGGGTCCCATTCCATAATATGTCTCACAACAAGTAGGCACATTGTGGTAGCTAATTTTATTCCTATCTGGCTATATCGCTACCTGTACTAGACAAGTCACGTCTGGCTAAGTCTGAAGAGCCGAAACGAAGCGGTGACAAGCGAGCGTCTCCTTTTTTTCGCATCTGGATACAATTGATTAAGTGAGTGGCATTTATGTTAAATATCACTTTTTACATCAATGCCCTGTTCTGCAAACTTGTTAACTGCTCTGTGCAGATCGAGATGTTATTTAGGAGGCAAGCTTTCTTTTGTTTAGTTCATTTCATGTATGAAAGGGGTAGACAAACAGCACGACGCAGGAAATTAAACAGATGTAGGCAAAAGTGAATCATCACATAGAGCTGAGCACATTTCTGTAAACACTGTTTAAGTTCAGCACATGACTATTTAATACATAAATAGATGAATTAAATTTAGAATAACGTAAACATAGTGGAAAATTGGAATTAAAGGGAACCTGTCACAACTGAAAAGAAGAACCTCTCATTAAAACCTAACTGAAAGCTGAAATGTAGGGTTTAGTCACTCTTGTATACACCTTTCAGCAGAAATGTCAGCTGTAAAAAAATTCTGTCAGTTCCCTGTGTGTGAAATGGCATAGCATGAACTATGACCTGGAGCAGCACATGGCTGTTCAGAGCCAGTGATCTGTGGTGCGTGTTAGGATTGTCAGGAGGAAACACAATGAGCATGCTCAATACCAATAGCTTGCAGGAACCTTTAGAAACATATGAAGTTGCAGAGATGCTGTCAATTTCAGGTGTTTTTAGGCAAATGTATTAAAAGGAACATCCATAATCATTTGCGATTTTGGTAGCCATTTGGTAGTCTTCTGGATGCTCCAGGATCATAGAAACATAGAAAAGTGACGGCAGAAAAATTTTTTATTTATTTATTTTTTTATTTTTTATTTTTTTTTATATATTTTTTTTTTTTACATTAACCTTGTTGTTTGCCTATGGATTTATGTTTATCCCAAGCATGTTTAAAGCCATTTACTGTTGACTGTCTCACAACCTCTGTTGGTAGTTTATTACAAACATCAACCACCCTTTCAGTAAAATAATACTTTCTAAGATTAGTTTTGAACTTCCTCCCAGTTAGTTTGAGGTCATGTCCCGGTGTTCTTGATTTTGGTTTCATATTGAAAAGACTGCCCTCCTGAACCTTATTCACCCCCTTGATGTATTTAAAGGTTTCAATCATGTCTCCCCTCTCCCTTCTTTCCTCCAGACTGTACATATTAAGTTCCTGAAGTCGCTCTTGATATGTTTTATCCCCCAGACCTTTCACCATCTTTGTTACCCGTCTCTGAACTCGTTCTATCTTATCAATATTTTTTTTTTGTGAGGTCTCCAGAACTGGACACAGTATTCTAAGTGAGGTCTCACTAAAGATCTATATAGAGGAATCAGAACCTCCTTCCTGCTGCTGGTGATCCCTCTACTGATACTGCTGGTGATCCCTCTACTGATACATCCCAGAATTCTATTTGCTTTTCCCACTGCCTGGTTACACTGTTTGCTCATTTTGCAATCATCTGAAATAAGCACCTTGATCACCTTGATAGCCATCACAACGACAATTAAAAAAAATTGTTTTGTGGAAAAATTATTCATATCACTGGCAACTGGGAATATAATGAAAACTTGTAATACAGGCTGTCCCCTAGTTACAAACATCCGACTTACAAAGGACTCCTACTTACAAACAGAGGGAGACAACAGGAAGTGGCAGGAAATCTCCCCCTAGGTAGGGAAATTCACTCCTGAGAGTTATTATGGGAAAAAGATGTCTCCATTGAAGCTTTATCACCAAGGTTTGTTTCCACAACAACCCAAAATTTTCAAAATCCAATTGGGACAGGAAGTGAGGTGAAATTTCTGAACAGGGACACAGACAGCAAAACAAACATTACAGGGGTGTTAACCCTTCCCATGTTATCCAAAAAGCTTAAAAATATTTTTTTTTGGCTGAAGCTACACTTAAAAAATGTACCTGTTCTGACTTACAAACAAATTCAACTTAAGAACAAACCTACAAATCCTATTTTGTTTGTAACCCGGGGACCGCCTGTAGTGCTATATTTTAGATTCTATTGGATACTACTCGCATGCTGGGCTCAGTTGGTGCTTCCTGCGGGTTCACAGGCATCCAGTTCTAGGGCAGATCCCTAAGACTGCTGGCATCAAAGTTTCAAAGTTAAAAGCGTCTACAACGTAAGATGCTGTTTACCCAAGGAAGCAATCATTTACTGAATGTAGTCACTACAAGCCTATGCTGTCTGAGCTTTCTTGGTTGGATTGCATTTTCCACCCTGAATGTTATTTTAGGGTATGGTTAGGTTCCTCCCCACTCCCGCATTCATAGGCAGAAACACATATGGTTATGGAAAAATCCTTTGTCCAAAAAAAAGAGCTTTTGGTGGTCATATTTTGTCTGCAAGATCAATTGCAACTGGATATCTGTGGGTAAACCATGAAGAAGAGACTGAACAGCCGCACTCTAAATCCAATGTGTATATTTATTGATAACAAGGTACAGGTACAAATAAAGTGGAGGTAAACCACAAGTCCCAGCTTATGCGTTTCACACCGTGGGCTGGTGCTTACTCATAGCAATAAATATGCACTTTGGATTTAGAGTGCTGCTGTCAAGCCTCTTCTTCATGGTTTATGTGCATTCATCAGCCTGCACCTACTCAGCGATACACAGCTGATCCATCGATCCAGTCTAAGGATTTTCGGAGCGGTGAGTGATCTATTGTCTATTGGCTGGATATCTGTGGGTACTATCTGTGGATACTTTTAGAACAGGTGAACCTCAATTAAATTCCTAACTCTGCAGGTCTATATATGGCTTTTATAAATGTTTGAGAACTGCGGAAGGCAGTGCTTGTAATCGGTAAACAATGATTGAGTTTTCTGAAGCTCAAATTCAGCAGCAGTCAGAAAATATTTTTGCAGCCATTGATATTTTTGATTGGGCAGGATGCACAGGATGAATGCCAAGAGAAATCAGGTAGTTTAATATACTTTGGTTACGCTCTATCTACTTCCCTTAAAGTCCTATGGGGGGTTTCTTCTTCTTTTGGTAAATAGTTATTCGGGATGTGGCAGTACAGTCACTAGACTACAGTTCAACACTAGCTAAGTTTTTTATTAATGTCTAAAGAAAGTGTACTTTGAAGACAATGTTACTGGTGGCATTGGTCGTATTCTTTGAATGCCCAAGTTCATTTCTCCCCTGCCCGCTATTGCATTCTGACAGCCAGCATCCTGCGGCTGACAGAATACCTGAGCAGTGGCTGCATGTGATTGTATGCAGTAGCTGCTCAACCAACAATTTGCCCCCAGAATGAAAGATGCCAGACAAGAGGATGCCAAAGGAGACACCCAGGGCTGGAACTTTGGCCAGTTCATCAGGAACCATCTGAACGTTACTCCATGTATTGGCATGTTCAGTTTGTATCACTGCCATTTGTAATAAATGTACAAATTTCAGAGCTGAATTCAAAAACAGTTTCAAGCTCCATTTTATATTGTTTTAGTATGAGCGTTTATTTATCAGATATCTTTCCCTTGTGGATCTTCTCGCCTTCTGTTGAAAACCATAGAGTTGACCTGCTGTTCTTTACTGACAGATGCCTGTGTCTCAAATTTGGGCATCTAATGAACTACATTTGATTATAGTAGCCTCTTCAATGTCATGGCATTAATATTGTCTCTATTCACTTGGTCTCACAGGCCACTTTCTCGCTCATATCATATCTATCATATCTAAGAATTAAAGTGGTTGTAAAGGTCAAGTATTTTTTTACCTTCATGCATTATATGTATGAAGGTAAAAAGCCTTCTGTGTGCAGCTGTCCCCCCATCCTCCCCTTATACTTGCCTGAGCCCCATCTCGATTCAGCGATGTGCACAATAGCAAGGGCTCTCCCTGTTCTCTTCCTCCTCCATTGGCTTCCGCTACTGTCAATCACAGTCAGTGAGCCAGTGAGTAGCGAGTGGGCATGGGGCCAAGCTGCGGTCCATGTGTAAATAGACACACAGAGCAACATCTTGGGAGCAAGCCTGCTTGGGTGCGCCCATAGAAAACTGCTTCCCGTGGGCACAATTGGCAGGAGGGAGGGGCCAAGAGCGCCAATGTGGGACCCAGGAAGAGGATATCTACCTTTAACAGCTTAAGGATCAGAAGGATTTCCCCTTTAATGACCAGGCCATTTTTGTGATACGGCACTGTGTCGCTTTAACTGATACTAATAGAGCTTACTTTTAGTGGTATTTGATCACCTCTGCATTTTTTATTTTTTGCACTATAAACAAAGAGTGACACTTTTGAAAAAAAAACAACTTTTTTTTTACTTTCTGCTATAATACATATCCCCAAAAAATATAAAAAAACAAATTTATTCATCAGTTTAGGCCAATATATATTCTTCTAGATATTTTTGGTAAAAAATATTGCAATAGGCATATATTGATTGAATGGGCAGAAGTTATCGCGTCTACAAACTATGGGATAGATTTAGGGACTTTTATTTTTTTATTATTGTTTTTACTGCAATGGTGGTGATCTACGTTTTTTAGTGGGACCGGGACATTGCAGCAGACAAATCTGACCTCAAATTACACTTTTTGGGGACAAGTGACATTATTACATTGATCAGTGCTATAAAAATGCACTGATCAATGTATAAATGACACTGGCAGGGAAGGGGTTAACACTAGGGAGCGATCAAGGGGTTAACTGCATCCCCTAGATGGGTTCTAACTGTAGGGAGGATGGGCTGGTAGGGACATGACAGAGATCGCTGTTCCCGATGACTGGGAACAGAAGATCTCTGTCATGTCATCTGGCAGAACGGGGATCTGCCTTGCTTACATAGGCAGATCCCCGTTCTGCCCCTGTACACCTCGATTTCTGGCAGTCATTGAGTCCACCAGACCCGCAGGCACACGCTCTCTCCCATGCATGGCCCGCCGTACCGCTACAGCAATTCGTGCAGAAGAGCTGACCTGCTGCCGTAAAACAACTGCGGCTGCTTGGCAAGTGATTAATAACTTTAACTTAAGAAGGCAGGTTTAACATTGAATGCTAACATCGGGGATTTGTTGGGATGTACCTACATTCACTGTATAGATTGAACATAAACTTGAGATAAACTTTTCTGCCTTATTTTGTATTATGTATTGCTATTTCTTATATACAGTTGGTTATGAACATAGTTACATAGTTGGTAAGGTTGAATAAAGACACTAGTCCACACAGTTATGTGTTTCCCATACCCCTGTATATTTTATTCACTAAGATGCATATTCAAGAGTCTTTTAAAACTATCAATACTTCCCGCTGACACCACTGATTGTGGAAGGGAGTTCCACATCCTTACCGCCCTTACAGTGAAAAACCCCCTACGCAGGTTAAGGTTAAACCATTTCTCCTCCAATTTCATTGAGTTGCCCCAGTTAGCACTTCATGATTAGCAGCAATTAGCAGCTCCTGCAAAGATACTGAGCAAAACCTGTAAGTGCGCACTGGTCGGATGTACCTGTGCCGTCATTGTGATATTGGCCAAGCTGGACAACTGGCCAGCATTGTAGGGGTACAGAGGGATGCATGTGGGCTTGATCCCTGAAAGCATCAGGATTTTTTAAGTTGGTCTCAGCAGTGGTCAGGTGGTGGGGGGGGGGGGTAGGAAAGATGACATTAAGTTAAGACCTAGTTAAGTTAAAGCAGATGTAAACCCTCACATATACCCAGTGAAGTGAACAGCCTGTAATGATACACAGAGATTAAACAAATCTCCCTACATAAGTTTTACATGTATATCTGCTGTCTTCAGCTGTATATATCCTTTAGAAAGTTCACATCGTCTTACAGATTTTCTCTTCCTGTTCAGCACTGGGAGTAGATTATTGCCATACAGCCAAGACAGCTGATTGGAGGAAAGGCACACACCCCACCCCCCTCCACATTGGCAGAGGAAGGAAGGAATGTGCAGAGCTGTGCTCTGACAAGCCAAGCTCTCTGCTAATATATTTATAGCAACCTCCCACGACACAAATTTCAGGGTGCTTTTATCTCCCGTCTCTATGAACTTATCAGAAGTTATCAGGCTGATAACAGAACTAAGGAGCAAGAGAAAGCCATGGGACTCTTGGGCTTTGGAGAGAGATAAGAAAACACTGCAGCTATATCTGCCCAGCTCAAATTTCAGGAATCAGGTTTACATCCACTTTAATAGTCTTAATGACCGTATCAACAGCAGAAAAATGAAGGGGAAAAAAAAATTATGCTGCCACCTCCTTTAAGAATTGGAAAGCCGCAATATATAACATTTTTATTTTAGTATTTAATAGATGGTTAGGTAAAGAAAAAGTTTGGTACTGCGGCAATGTTCTGAATTTGGGTTGAGGCTGTCATACCTGTCCCTGTCATTATCTAAAATACATTTGTGATTATACTTGATCTACAAAAGATATCTGTTAAGAAATGTTGTATTATTTGTTATTTCTTTGAGAATCTCCAATAAAATTGTGATATAATATCATAAACAGTTATCTCTATAATATTTAACATAGAGGCACACGAGCAGGACATGAGCAGGCTAAAAATGACTTTTTCCATGTCTACCTTCACAATGGTGTTCCTTAGTAGAAGTCCATTTTTTACTGCATTAGAGGTATTATTTAAGAGCAGCCAAGCTTACATACGGTTCCCAATTTTTGGTGAAATGATCAGGGGCATAGTTATTGTTATTTATGGATATTAGCCTCATTATGATTATTCATTTTGTGCTGACCTTTCAACGTGTTATGAGATGGTATGGGATGAGGTGATTCATATCCCACTGTCCATACAAGCAGCTTTCCCTGTGGGCCCATCATATCTCAGCCCGATGCAGCTTGCAGTAAAATAGAATTTCATCACATTATTCCTTAGGCTAAAACACTCAAGCTTCAGAGCATGACCTCACGTTCGGGAATGTTTTCCTCTCCAGAATACACTCTTCTGCCTCTCTGGCTTTTTTGAATACCCTGATGGATTCCAGTCTTCCATCAGCCCCCCTCCTCCTCCTTGCATTGGTAAAACGAATAAATAGCATACAGCACAAAAGGTAATCCTAATTCCCCAAACTTCTGGAGGAACAACCTGTGAACCTCCCAGTTCTCTGCTGAGCCAGAGGAGTTTATGGAAGGGGCAGCTGAATAAACATGGAATATGTAATGTCAAAGGAATAAAATTTACTTGACGATCGCTTACCCATGCACATATTGTACATTCACTTTTTACAACATTTCTTTCTCTTGAAATAAAAATGTTTCTCCTTATGAAACCTTCAGCAGACAGTATAATAATTATGGTGTTGATTTACTAATGGGGTATTCTGTTCACAGAATCTGTATTTGCTTCAAACATATAATAAGTGTAGGATAGGTTACTGTTGATTGCCTTTGCTAACCTCTTTTTTAAAATGCTAGTTATCTGGCTGTTACTGGACTCAATGGTTGCCATAGGTGGACAGAATTTTGGCTGGTTCAGCAGGGACCAGTCACCAGTTACATTTGGATCCATGTGTGGTCACTTGCAATTGACAGAAGTCAATCTAATGAAAAAAGGAAAACGTTTTTGGACTTTAAATGAGGCAGAATGTAGAAACTAGGAAAAAGATATCTTGACACTTTTATTATCATAAACATGTATCATATCACATTGCAATAAATAAGCATATGTGGCAATGATTTCATAATAAAATAGATCATCAAGTATTGCAGTTCATATATGTACATAAATAGATGAGCAGTACGCCATAGTCATAAAAATTCATATATATACAAAGATGAATAAGCGGTACACAGCAGTAACCCAGTGATCAGTATTCATACATAGACATAAATGGATAGGCAGCATATTACAGTAACCCGTAGGTAAGATAGTTGTGCTCCATAGGATACGATAGGTAGAAATAATATAAATTTGAAAATATATTCTAGATGAAAATGCAGGTATATATTTTAAAACATGGCAGCATTCTAATGCTCAGCGCGTTTCGTCAATCTAAGGTCGGAGGTATACAGTTCCAATGCTGCTGAACCAGCCGAGATTCAAACCATTAAAGGGCAAGCTGAATGTACCAAGTTGATCGATCTACTTGGGTACAACCAGCCTGCTGGATTCACTTGTGATTATCTATATAGCCGCTAGCGATAATCACTGTCTTCCCTGGGAAGCCACCCCCACCTGCTGGGAAAAGACAATTGCTGGGCAGGAGGGATTCCCCTGTCAGCACTGTCTGTGTTGATGGGGGAATTGTGCAAATTTCTTTTTTGCAAACCGTGGTTACAGGAAAGAAATTCACACCATCTATGGCCTGCCTAACAATGCTGAATGCTGGAAAACTGTTCACAATCAGCATCTGCAACCAATCGGCTGTAGCCGTGTATCAGTGTATTCTGACAGTGGAGTGGAGTCCCCATAGTCAGAATACAATGTCTCTGGGGAGGATTCCTCTCCCCACCTTGATTGTATGGATCGATTTGTCTTTTTTTAGATCAGCCAGCTGGCTGAGTGAGAAAAAAAAGAGTACTCTATGGCCAGATTTACTGACCTGGAATAAGCATGCTGCAAGTGCAGCATCTTTTGGGGAGGCTAGCAATGGCAATCAGCATGTTCTCCCAGTACAGATCTGCTTCAAAACCTAACTTTCAGTTTGGATCATGTATATACATTCCAGAAAAGTGCAAAGTCTTCAGCTAGGTTTTCACATACAGCAGTGCCTTCCGCACCACTGAAAAGCGATGTGGATTTTCAGAGGCATTTAAGAACCACAGCTCTGCAACTGCATGCATTACATTCAGTTTCATTGCGTTTGCAGCGCAGCCCGATTCACTGGAATGGGTCTCATTTGATGGCGGCACTGCCCTTTGAACGTGTGTGTATGTATGGGACGGGAGAGTCATTTTTGTAATGTGTACATCACCATCCAGCTGCCTTTGCAGCCTAAGGGAGGGGAGGTAGTAAAATAGCGGCTCAACCACCAGTTTTGGCTGTCCCCCAACTGCACGTGTACATGAGCCCTTACCTGTATTGAGAAAGATATAAAGAAAAATACAGCACCAAAGATATTAGTGGAAAGATTGAGGGATTAAGAGAATGCTGCTGCTAACTAAGTCAGTGGTACACCGATAATATACTTGTAAAGGAACCAAACCTATTACATCCACTACTAAACCTAATGGCAAAATATGGTGTGTGCAATGCAAGCCAATTCTATATAGACATGTCCAATGTGTCTAAGGCTCCATGCACACTGGCTTAAAAAATGTTGCTTCTACAGGAGTTGTGTGTTCTGCCTGTAGAAGCAGCTCAATGTTATCCTATGTGTCCATACACATGAGGACAATTACAGGCATATTTTGAGCTCAATGTTTAGAGGCAGGAAAAAAACTCTTCTGGATCACATTTCTGAATGGAGCTTACTGGCAGAAAAAATTTAAAACTCTCCTAAACTTGTCTAAACTTTGTATAAAAAATGCTCTATATGAGCGCTTTTTACTCCCAAGAAAACAGACTTTTTTTTAAGTCCAGTGTGCATGGAGCCTAAAAGTAAGACATCTAGGTGCGAACGATTATTAACCACTTCAGATCAGCGCTATAGCCGATTGATGGCTACAGCGCGGATCTACTTTGCCGGGGCGTGGTCAATTGACGTCCATCCCTTTGCATGCTCCCAGTGTGCTCTTGCAGCCGCCGGTGGCGTGTGCTTGCGCCCGCCGCACGCTGCACAAGCGTACCCATGGGTCGGACAGACTCGATGTTCGCCAGAGACCCACGATCACTTAATAGAGAGCCAGAATAAGGAACCGCCGATGTAAACACCGGGGTTCCCCACTCTGTGAGGGAGGCATGACAGATCTACTGATTCCTGTGATCGGGATCAGTTAGATCTGTTATGTCCCTGTCAGCCCCACCCCCACACAGTTAGAACACATACAGGGAACACATTTAGCCCCTTGATCGCCCCCTTAGTGTTAACCTTTTCCCTGCCAGTGAAATTTATACAGTAATCAGTGGCTATTTTTAGATTTGATCGCTGTATAAATGTCATTGGTCCCAAAATAGTGCCACCCCAATATCGCAACTGATCAATACATTTTTTATTTATTTATTTATTTTTGGATATGTATTATAGCAAAAAGTAAAAAAATGTTCTTTTTTCAAAATTGTCACTCTTTTTTTGTTTATAGCACAAAAAAATAAAAACCGCAGAGATGATCAAATACCACCAAAAGAAAGCTCTATTTGTGGGGAAAAAAAGGACGTCAATTTTGTTTGGGTACAATGTTGCATGACCGCGCAATTGTCATTCAAAGAGTGACAGCACTGAAAACTGAAAATTGGTCTAGGCAGGAGTGGGGTTTAAGTGCCCAGTAAGCAAGTGGTTAATTAGCAATAAAACAATCAAAGTGCAAGTAGTAAAAAGTGCAAATAATCTGTGCAAAGCAAAAACGTCTACTGTGCATCCATAAAGTGCAAAAAAAAAAATCAAATGCATAAATATACATCAAAAAAGCCCATTCAAAAAAATCACATAAAAAAGTCCAAAAAGTGATCCAAGATGAATATCCTATCCATGTGAACTAACACCCGATGTTCTCCTTGGCCATTTACTCGGAAATCACTCAGATCACTAGGGTACCGCTCCATGAGGACGTTGAATGACGAAACTAGTAGAGCGGGGCTCGGATGCTGGGATCATCACGCTTGCTGGGTCTGCACTCGTGGCTTTTTCACAGCAGCCAGAGGTTATTGGCACACAATAATAGAAAGTGCTTATTCCCTAGTGTCGGGTTGACACTTGTAACCTGTGAGTGTTCTGAGATGTTTGAAATAAATAAGCAATTTTAAACGTTTTTACGCTATGGCGATTTCCCTTCCCCTCCCCCATACAAACCCCATGCATGATTTGTCACATTCGAGCAAGGAGTCGGGAGTAGCAGTAGATTTCCCAGCCAGATTATTTTGCACAGAGCGCTTCTGTTGGTTTAATACTTGACCAGCCATTGTTTCTGGTGAGTGATCTCGGAGAAAATCGCGAAGGAACACATCGGATGTTAGTTCACGTGGATAAAATATTCATCGTGGATCACTTTTTGCACTTTTCTATGTGATTTTTTGAATGGACTTTTTTGATGATTATTTATGCATTTGATTTTTTTTGCACTTTATGGATGCACAGTAAATGTTTTTACTTTGTACTGAGCACTTTTTTTGCACAGATTATTTGCACTCTTTACTACTTGCACTTTATTGATTGTTTTATTGCCAATGAATAATCGTTTGCACCTAGATGTCGTACTTTTAGACACATTGAACATGTCTATATAGAATTGGCTTGCATTGTACAAGTTCGCACACCATATTTTGCCATTAGTTTTAGTAGTGGGTGTAATAGGTTTGGTTGAGGCATTATAAGAGTGCGCTGCTCCTCCTTCCTTACCTGTATTGAGCCAGAGCTATGTTTCTCCAATCAACAGGAAGTAGGAGTTTTGTTGATTGGAGAGCTCTAGCTGTAACTTAGCAAGGATTGTGTCAGAACTCTGCAGAGAGATCACTGCTTCCACACAGAGAGCAAGAGTCCTTCTATGAAGCATGCTGGCAGGGAACATACTTTTCTACTCAAGCTGTGGCTGCTTTATAAAAAAAAAAGTAAAAACTTTGCGTACCTTTTGTTTTTAAACACCTTCAATGTATTTAACACTGATATTCAAAAAGAAGGAAAAAATAAAAAACAGTATTTCATGATAAAAAATGGCAGTTGTTTATGGTACACTATGTTTTAGAAAACAGAACAGTAAAGTTACAACAATGCCAAATACAATGGAACCTCAGATTACGAGCATAATCCGTTCCAGGAGAATGCTTGTAATCCAAATCACTTGTATATCAAAGCATGGTTCCCCATGGGAAACAATGGAAACTCAGATAATTTGTTCCACAGTGACTGCTTGTCTATGCAGTACTGTATGTGACCAGAGGTTCGGGGGCGCTGGTGTATGCAATATCGTATGTGGCCAGGGGTGCGGGAGCGCTGGTGAGGCTCAGAAAAACATTTGAAAACGCTTGGGAATTGTTGACACTTTCAGTATTTCCGAGTGCTTCCGAGCGACTCCGAGCCTCACCAGTGCCCCCGCACCTCTGGCCACATGCGCCATTGCATGTACAGAGGCTTAATCCTGCTCCTGTTTTGCAAGACAGCGCTCGCAAACCGAGTCAGGATTTTTTTAAAAGAACTGCTCGTTAACCACGTTACTCGCAATACGAGGTTTCACTGTACTTCAATATTCTTCCAAGTTTCGATGCTTTTATATACTTTATTTCATGTTTTTAAGCGGTAATCCGGTTGATGTGTTTTTCTTTTAGCTGGCAGTAAGTAGAAACGTTCTTTAAAACGAATATATCACAATCGAATCAGCTTCTCATAGGAACTGTTGGCTCTTATCTTGACTGGACAGCCCAATTGAATTGAATTAATATTGAGCAGTTTATTTAATAAACATGGGTTAGAGCAGCACAGGCTATATAATGTCAGATTTTTGAAGCCATTGTGAGTTTCACCCAGTCATTTAGAATCTAGAAATTTGAATAAAATATGTAATTCAAGGTATCTTTTTAGAAAAAGTGACATCTGGTGTCATGAAGACACCAGTTTTTCCAGAACTATAACATGCATAATTCTGAATCATTTGACCGTCGGTGAAGAGATGACTTGGGGTAGGACATTAAAAATTTAGTCGCTCCAGGCAATTATTTTATTTTTTATCAGAATTTATAAAAATATGCAAGCCATGCCTGAGAAAGAATATTCTTATGAAGTCCACGGAAATTCTGTCCCTGAACAGCACAATTACGATTGCTGGATATTTTATCTACAGAAGCATTTTGCAGTCAGTCTTTTATCAATGTAGCAGCTACATAATCTCACTTATAATATCAGATATCTCCTGTTGCCTCTCAAGGATAAGATGACCATTTTTTGCATCCAATTGCAGTCTTGCAGTGATGTCATTAACATTCACGAAAGTCATAAATATTAATGACATGACACGTATATGACAGGCAATGAGCTTTCGTCTATTATGCAATAATACATCTGAAAAAGGCCTTTGTTAAGTATGATAATTCACTTTATACTTGCAGAAGCACAATGGGAATAAAAGTTCAAAATAGTCAGGGCAGATCATTTAAAATGCTCTATAATTTTGTCTAATGGAATCTCGCATAAAATGACCCTACTGACTATTTCAAGACATTCTAGACACTACCAAACTGGCATGGAAGAGCAAGGTCATGGCACACTGCTTCATTGGAACATTTATCTACTGATAGCATTGGAACTTTTGCATTATCTGGTTTTTCATACTGGCACTTCAGCAAGAGACAATATTAGACACTGTGCAATGACCGTCAGCGCACAAGTAAGGCCAGCTGAAAGTGCTTTGTATATAGACACAGCCAGACATAACTAATTTTCTTCAAAGCTTTACAAATGTATTTGTACAATTAAAGGGAATCTGTAGTCCTATTTAAAGAGGAGTACCCCCCAACCCCCATTTTTTTCTTCTCCCCTGCTTACCTGATGCTGAAATGGCCTCCTGCTGGGTCTGTGCTGCCATGTTCCTTTGTGACATCATTGGGAGGCTGAGCCGTATTTTCCGGTTCTGGTACAGACTATTGATGAGGTGCTGCTAGGCCCACCTCTCTCCTCCTTTAGTGAATGGGGTGATGTTTGGGGCTTCCATTGCCTCCTGAGATATGAATGTCACATATCGCAGGAGACACCAGGGGCACTAATGTCATTCATCTAGGCCAGTGGTCTCTAAATTGTGGTTCGAGGGCCGGATGTGGCCCTTTGCTTGCTCTTGTCCAGCCCTTGAGGCACAATTCCTCCTACTGACCCCAAGGATGAGGCAACATTGTTTTCACTGACACCTACAGTGGTGCACTGTTCCTCCCACTGATACCAATGATGATTCTCAATAACACCAAGACGGGACACTATTCTTCCCACTGACACCAATGAATGGGGCCCTATTCCTCCCACTGATACCAATGATTGGGCACTATCCACACATTACACAGAGGACATGGAGCTTTGGAGTCACGTGACCACATAAAACCCATCAGTGTACATATGACTCTGACAGTATGACACTGAAAGCCAATAATAAGCCAGCCATACTAAAAAGGTTCATGACCTTTACATTGTTATCTTAAAATTGTGAGGTTCTAAAAGTGTCTAATATACAGTTTTTTCTTCCAAAGGTCACTATGCCAAAACACATTTTGCCTTACAGTGCTCATTTTTAAAATGAAAATAACAAACATGTCATATTTACCTGCTCTGTGATTTTGCACAGAGCAGCTCCAATCCTTCTTTTCTTGGGTCCCCTACTGGCACTCCTGGCTCCTCTCCCCACTGAGTGCCCCCATAGCAAGCCACACTGGTGCGTGCTGTCTCTGCTTGTCCATTGACACAAAGAACTCTGCTTCCTCCTCGCTGGCTGTGATTGCCAATGGCTCCCGCTGCTGTGCCTGAGCCAATGAGGAAAGAGAGAGCCTCTGCTCTCGTGCAATCGCTGGATCTAGACAGGGCTCCTGCTACTGTCAATCAAATCCATTGAGGGGAAAGTGGAAGGTGGGGCTGAGCTACACCATGTGTCTGTCTATAGAAACACACAGCCTAGCTCATGTGCAAGCCTGCACGTCTACCCCCATAGAAAATGGGCTCCTATGGTGAAGAAGAGAAGGAGCCAAGAGCAGTGGCAGGGAAACCCAGAAGAGGAGGCTTGGGGCTGCTCTGTTAAAAACCCTTGCATGGAGCAGGCAAGTATAATAACAATAAAAAAAGAGTTTACAAAAGCTTTAAGGTCTACACATGCAGTATTATTACATATCTCTCAACTGTCCCTGATTTTGAGGGACTGTCCCTGAATCAGAACAAAATCTCTCTGTCCCTCTTTCCTCCTCATTTGTCCCTCATTTTGGTCTGATCTATATATTTATATATAAAATGCACTACTTATCTATCAATAAGTGTTTTACAGTGCTTTCATTCAATTTCTAAATTGCTTCATTTTTAAATTCCAAAAGCCAACATAAAGCAATAGTAGTGGTAAAAAAGAGCTTCTTAGTTAAACCAATCATTTTATCTTTGTACAATTTTCCTTTAAGGGGGTGTGCCAAGGGGTGTGTCCTTTACCTACATACCTTTGCTAATAGGTGTACCACATTTCTATTTCAGAAAGTTGGAAAGTATGTTAAAAAATACCATTGGCATATTTAATATAGATACAAATGTATTTAAAAATATAAAATTTTGACCATGGACCTATTAAAATAAAGTCTTAATCACACTAAGCTCCATATAGCTGATGTAAGTACTAGTACCCCTCTTTAGTCTCTCCTTAGCTTGATATGGCTGATAGGTAACACTTAGCTGCTCAGCCGTTCTTAACTTTCAATAACAATGTGAGCCAATGTCAACCGCTATGGAATTAAGCAAACATATTGTTTAGCGCATTTTAAAATCTGTCTCCAAATGAGAACTTTTACTTGTGTACACATTTTTGAAAGTCACACTCTGCCTTTTTAAATGGGTTCAATTTCGAGTTTAGTGGCTCTTTCAAGTATAGCAATTCAGACAACAAAGAGGAAGTTGAGGTAGGAACTTTCACCGCGGCACAGAGATTCTTCTAATCTTAGCCTGGAAGGTATTTTAATATTCAATGTAACTTCTGCTATAGAAATGTACTTCCACCACAAAAAAATGCACCTTTGGGTTGTCCCATAGCATATGCAGCTGAGATTCAACCAGCCCATATGTCCTGCAGCAAAAGCTTTTAATCTGTTCTCCCAATCCTTGTGCAGTCTCTCCAGGGATAACAATCCTGTATAATATTTTAAAATTAATTAGATATACATCATTATTTCAGACAATTTAAGTGTCCCACGTTTTTAAAGGTTCGTTCTATCCTGTGCATATGCCGTTTTAATTAATGGAAACCAATTTAACTGCTAGACAGTAAACAGAAAGTTTAGAGTGCTAAAATAATATTGGATATTGTTCGGTGTTTACCCGCTCGTTAAGAAAAAAAAAAGACCTACGGTTTTCGACTGTTTTTATTGCTCTTTTTAGCAGAGCGCTAAGATCGAGGAATATTTTTAATGAGTAACAAAAGTGGTTTTATACTGTATAAAGTATGACCAGAAGAAAGATATTTGTGTGTATGTGCGATGTATTTAAAACAGAACCTCAATAATAATGAGGTAAAAATAATAACCCATTAAGAAAACAAAAAAACAAAAAAAAACAACTGTTTTTGGTGCAATATTCACATTCAGTCCAGAGCTGTCCCCTGCAATGCTTTTTTTTCCACCACTAAATCTCCACAGTCTGATGTTCAGTACCACTTTCTTTGACCCTAGGCTGTGATGAACCCATCCCTGTCTGTGACTGGATAGTGAAAGGAGAAGCAGCGCAGTGATCAGCACATCTCTTTCACTCCTCTCTCTCCTTCTACCAACATGCTCATTGTCAGCACATATACTGATTGGCTCCTTGTGCTGCTTATCCCTGACCCCTTATCCAGGCCTGACAAGAGGCTAACACCAGGTCAAATTCAGGTTCTTACTCAGCTTATATTTAAAAAGATATCTCTAATGACGTATTAATGATTACAGGACTGCATCATGTGTATATTTTATATCTGTCTGTTATATTTAAAGGGAAACACCGAATGCAGTACTTTTTTCAGCGTGGTGCGACACAATTCGTTGCCCTGTACCATGCTGCAGCCCATAGAACTTAATGAAATGTCACTGTGTAACATTTCAATAAAGTTTCCTAAAAAAGTAAACATTGGGATGTGCCACGATTGGCATTGCTGCCACCAGCGGCTGCTTTCTAACATCCCCCACTGTCCTGAAAACAGCACTTATATTTTTAATCCCCTCTGATACCTCCTCCTGCAGTGGCAGTGGCCTAGGAAGCCTCACACAATCTGATCTGATGCAGATCGTGGAAGACTACCCTGGCCACTGCCAGGACCTTGGTTGATGTCCATCACGCCCCACCTCCAACACTCCCAGCAGAGTTTTATGCAATTAAAAATATGAGGATGCTTTTCAAGAGAGTGGAACATCAAAATGAAGGAAATAAAAAACGTATTGGCATGTGAGTATGTCTACCTGCTATGTTTATCTTGCTGTGAAAGAGGTGATGACAGGGCCATAGGTTGACATTTGAGTCTGTTCAAGCCCACAGAGGAGCCAAAACAGGATCCAAGGACTTCATCAGCCTTGCTTTCGCTTATAGTCCCCCATCAGTTGGATGATTGCTATTACAATGAATACAAGGAGGGAGGTTTTTTGAACTGTGTAGGTAGAGGATGCTTCTAGGTATAAGACTAAAGTAGTATTTATATGTGGGGCAAATGATTTAGAACCTGAGATATTTTTTCTGGAGTTCTGCCTTATTCACTGCTGTGCGCCCAATAACAGACTGACAATGCATAAAACAGACTTGGAGCAAATAGTGGTTATGATGCTTGGAATAGCCAGAGGGGGGTTAATTGGAAAAACATATTATTATTTAATGCATTTACATAGGAAAGGGGAGGGCTTAAAGCCTTAAAGGGGGCTGCATTCACTATATCAGGAGTCCCACAGTACACAGAACATGGACATGCAATTATTTTAGTAAATATAAACTGCTAAATACCTTTTCACATCAGCAGTATATAGCAGTCTTATCACTTCTATCAGTGTCTGATTAAAGAGATTTCATTCTACTGTGAATGTTCTATGAGGCTGCAGGACCCCTGGATAGTCCTGATTGGCCCTGTGCTAATCACAAGCACCGTCCCAAAAAAATAAATAAAAAACTCTCTAGTAATACACACCAAACTGAGCATGTGCAGAGTGCCCACAAGGCTCTTTACTATCAGCAGATAGATTGGGGACTGTGGAAGAAGGAAAGGATCAGAGAAGACAGGATCAAACAACCTTTTTGCACAATGCAGACAATTAACCCCTTAGGTTCCACAGTGAGTATAGCAAGCATGCTTTACTGCATATAAACACACTGATTTTACTGTTGTTGGGTCTAGTAAAACTTTAAGTAGTGTAGTGCAGGCAGGGTAGAAGGTAGGAAGAGACTTACTAAATGATTAGATCCTGAGACCTATATGGTTTTTGTTCTTTTTTTATACCTAATATGCACATTTTAGCTCACCTTTAAACAGCTGTAATTACTTTACTAAATAGCTTTATAAATTCTGCTGTGATGTGGAGAGCTTCAACTGCTGTGTTCTATTTATCTCACTAATAACTCCATTTATATAGAATGAAAGATTTTTGGAAGCCAGGGAAGCAGCATATGGTTGAGATTACTTGTTCCTGAGCCCTTTCTTCCAATTTTATAACCGTACAAAGGTCTGCGTCCCTAAAACTATAAGGTGAAAAGGGGAAATGCACATTTCATCTGTTTCTGAAAAAGCCTGAAAAATAAACTCCTGCCAGTAAACAAACCATGTTACTCCTTACCTGTTTGATAGGACAATAGTAGGTGTTTGCATAGAAAAGGATGCATGATGTAAAATTGAAACATCTCCGATTACCATACTGTCACACATATCTGCTGTAAGATAAGTCATCCGTGAAATCCTCTCTCACCCCGTCTGTTAAATGCCATGACACAAACCTTGACACTGAGTAGCATATGAATGCTCTGGACCAAACAGGAGTTGGTGGTGCATGCTGGTTAGGTTCTGCATTAGTGAATAGAGGCCAAATGTTAGGCAGCATATACTATATGGTGGCTGCTTAATAAATATTGATGTACATAGCTATACTAAACAGTTAAGCTGGCTATACATGTGTCAGTTTTTTTGTTCAACCAGTGGATTGAACAAAAAAACCGGACCCGATTCCCCAACATTCGATGTGGATGGGGAAATCCTCCCTGCTGTGTCATTGTATTCTGACAGCAAGTAGACTCCCCACCATCAGAATACACAGATCAGAACTGCAGCCTATTGCTTGTGGCACTGATCGAGAAAAAATGTACTGACAGGGTGGTTGAACAGACGTCAGTCGGTAGATCAGTTCCTGTTCAACCACAGTGGCCACATATGGATCAAAATTCTGTCGGTCCCTGCTGAACCAGCCAAATTTTGACCCGTATATAGTCAGCCTAAGACATAGATTGAGTCAGGATGGGGACCTTGATAATGTTGCAGCTTCGGACCCCATTCCTTTGATTGATATAGATAAGAACTATACCAGGTACAGCTACCCAACTAGGATTGACTTACAGTACAGTACTGGCATAACCCTTCTTGATCAGCTATCAACTACTACAAGTATATCCTTCCTTGTGACATGACAGTCACGGGCACAGCTTGGACCACCACATCTGCCTTTGGTTTAGTGCAGGAGCATGAATATTGTAGATGGGCCCCAGAATAGTCTCCAGGGCCAGGCCCTAGGCTCCTGCTTTGGTTGCCTTTTGAATGATATAGTGCTGCACACAGTCATTGTAGCAGTTTTATGCACATACTCTTATCAAGGTTTATCAGATGCTTTTAAAGATATCCATAAACATTAAAGAGTCTGCCCACCAAAAAGGGATTCTGGATTGTTAAACCAACTGTCAGTTTCCTAAATCTATTGGGATCTCCACTTTTGAAATCTCGGCACTTGTTTCCCCAGTTCTGCATGCCAGCTGTGGCCACTATGAGGGTTTCCACGTTCCTGTTGGAGTTTTGATGTATTTTATATTATTAGGAACACATCAGGAGGAAATAGAACATGCAAATGTTGATGGGAAAACTCACAACTCCAGGCGGACAGGTACAGAGTAATGAATTATGACATAAGGATCCCACTCTTGGACCATCCACAGTATATAAGACATCAGAACTGATATAACCCATTGAGCTTCACATGTAAATGATCAATTTTGGGCTAACTGAATGTTTCAACCCATATTCAGTTCCTCGGATTCTGTTGAGTGTTGTGAATGTACTACAGCATTTACAGAATATCAACATGGGAAACTCAATCACCTTAATCCAACCACCAGGGTATCATGAATGTGTCAAGAGTTTCCATGAACATGATGGACAATCAACAGCTGCTTTGACACATTTATGACACCATTGTATTTAGGTGACTGAGTTATCCATGTGAGTATAAATGTTGGGATATGTTCTTGACAGTCATTTGAACTATGGAAGCTGCTATGATAAGTAGAACAAAATTATAGAACAAGTTCATTTGACTGTGACTAACTACTACTAGCTATACTATGATTTGTATGAATGAGAACCTTCACGGATAAGACTTTTCAGCATTTAGACCATTATTGAACAGCCTACCACCATATCTCTAGCTGCTCTAAATCATATGTCCCCTCTAAACAGCATAATAAACAAGCAAGGCTCAAGTCTAAAGAGAAACCACTACATTAAATGAATTTTTTATTGCAAAAATGTTATGGGGTATACTGAACAATAATGCATTTAATTAGATGCACAAAATAGCAAATATGGACATTTTACTTAAAATACAATATTATGCTGTGCATTCCTATTTAATCCACTGGGGTTTAAGTATCATGTTTTAATAATCTTTTTAGATGGTTTCAGCCTTTTTGTGGTTTTGGCTCTCTATGAACTATACAACTTTCAACCAGAGCTAATTGCAGGCATTTTCAAGTGCTTTGGGAATATGGGGAGCTCATACACCCAACATAGGTATTTGAATGTTCTTACATATGTAATGTATATGTATATCCAGGCGACAACTAACGTAACACAGACAGCTAATAAAACATACCCCGCCCTTGCAAATAACATATAAATCAAGTACTGCCCTAAGGCTGGTTATAACATCATGAACTGATGCTGTACATAATTGTCCTCCGATAAAACATTTCTTAAATGTATATGAAAGGCTGCAGGAATAAATTCCTGACAACCAGTATGTACATTAATCTCTTTTTAACTCCTTCGCATCTCTTGGACTGGGCTATTACATTCAGGGGGCAGAAATGTCTACCTGATCATGTGACCACTGTGATTGACTGTGACAGCGGTCACACAATCTGGAGCTGGTCCCTCAAGCATTACTAGAGATTGGGAGCTGTCTTGGTCTCTGTGCTAGGACTGTGCAGTGAGGGTGCTCTCAGCACAGAAACCTTTGCCTCCCATGGATGCATATGTGTAGCATGGGGGCATTAAAGCCCACACTTTTTTCTGCCACACATAAGCAATAAGCATTATTTGGACAGCTAGTGGTTAAGATTAAAAATCCTTTTATAATTAAAAAAATGTCACTGACCTTCAGATAGGTGACATTGCCTAGGGTGAGATGATGCCATCACTCTGCTGCAGACAGGAGAAAGCATTTCCTTAGTCTCCTTATTCCTATTAAGCAGACAACAACAGTAGTTGTAGGGGGCTGATCTACCGTATGTCAGGCATTTGTGAAAACAGCCAAGAACTGCACAAGCACCAGGATCAACATGACTGTGGCATGTCAGTACAGGAAATAGATGCTAACTATATAATACCTTAAGAAAATGTTGCCTTCTATCTGTAGAGGAAAGCAGATAAAGGCATTGTCAGGGGATTACTTTGATCTCTATAGGTGAGAAATACTGTATCTATAAATGATACACTTAGGCCTTGTTCACATGGGGCATATGAATCTATACCCCATGTGAGGGCCATGTTTGCCCGCACAGGGATGCACAGGTTTTCCATGCATCCTTGTGCCCACAGTCCCATTGCTGTCAATAGGGATGCAGCTGCTGCAGAGGCACAGCCGCTGCTCCCAATATGACATCCATGAGGGTGTTGGTGAACGGCACAGAATGCATATTACTGAGGATACATGTACTAAAGATAACAAAATATACACTATATTACCAAAAGTATTGGGACACCTGCTTTTATACACACATGACATTTTGTGTCATCCCAGTCTTAATCCGTAGGGTTCAATATTGAGTTGGCCCACCCTTCGCAGCTATAACAGCTTCAGCTCTTCTGGGAAGTCTGTCCACAAGGTTGAGTGTTTCTATGGGAATGTTTGACTATTCTTCCAGAAGCGCATTTGTGAGATCAGGCACTGATGTGAACGCACAGTCTCTGTTCTAATTCATCCCAAAGATGTTCTATCAGGTTGAGGTCAGGACTCTTTGCAGGCCAGTCAAGTTCCTCTGCCCCAAATGTGCTCATCCATGTATTTATGGACCTTGCTTTGTGCACTGGTGCACAGCCATGTTGAAACAAGAAGGGGCCATCCCCAAACTGTTCCCACAAAGTTGGGAGCATGAAATTGTCCAAAATGTCTTGTTATACTGATGCCTTAAGCGTTCCCTTCACTGGAACTAGGGGGCCAAGCCTAACCCCTGAAAAGCAACCCCACTGACCTTAACCTGATAGAACACCTTTGGGATGAATTAAAGCAGAGACTGTGAGCCAGGCCTTCTTGTCCAACTTCAGTGCCTGACCTCACAAATGTGCTTTTGGAAGAATGGTCAAACATTCCCATAGACACACTCCTAAAAGTTGTGGACAGCCTTCCCAGAAGAGTTGAAGCTGTTATAGCTGCAAAGGGTGGGCCAACTCAATATTGAACACTAAGACTAAGATTAAGACTGGGATGCCAGTAAATTTCATGTTAGGTGTCCCAAAACTTTTGGTAATATAGTGTATCTGGTGCTAGGTTCACCTAAAATCACTGAAAGCGGATTGGTTGCAATGCTGTATTATTCATTACACTAAAAATTCCATGAAAAACTCTCTCAAAGCAGAGTCACAAGACTCCAATTTGCAAGAATTGATATTCAGAATGGAAGTGCTGTAGTCATGTTTGAATACTACCATCACTTAGCTAACATGCCTCCTGTAGGGAGCGCAATTTGCTAACTCCTAGCTGACAGCTAATTAGTGGTCAGCAGCCAGGCACCATGGTTAGCAAGACTCATCATGGCTTAATGAGACTCACTAGCCACAGAAGGTATGCATAGCAAATTCTCACATACCGCCAGGTCCCCAAGTGAGAGACCACTTTAACACTTTGTGAATTCTTGATAAATCAAGCTGAAGGTCTTTGTGCTTTTATTACATATTGAATAATCCATTAAATCTCATGATTTGACATCTTAGAGCTGTCTGATTTACTAGAGATCAAGAACAACAAGGGCTGCCTGCCCTGGGGGTGTGGGTGGAGGTCACATCATTGTGTTTAATACATTTCGGCGAATAACCATTTCTTTTCTGTTACCTGAAAAAAAAAAACTGCTACCGTGGTACCAGGTTTATAGATTAATGTCACAATGATTCTTGTAGCATTACTTTAATACAACTTACATGACCCATCCTGTTACTTGCTCCTGTATAGCTGTCAACTATGGCAAAACGCAAGCAGAAAGAGAGATAAACACAAATTTGCGCTACATTTTGAAATATAGTTAAAAAAAATAAATAATCAGCAGGGCTTACATAATGAATTCTGAATAAATAAGTATTAAGTATAGTGTACTGTATGTTCATGATATACAAATTAATCGTAAAATAAAATCATTTCTTTTTTCTGGAGTTTCGGTGTTGTTTTAGGTCAAGTTTCCTGCCAGTTGGAAAGCAGCTTAGAATGTCATCACTGCATTGAAATCTGTCGACTAACACCCTGGAGCTGGCTAGGCAGGCAGGTCATCAGTCATGGAAATAGACATGAGAGTGGTTTGTTAAATGAACTGACAAGCTTTGCAATACTTCTGTACTCAATGCAGAAAAATTAGGAATGACCATAGGAAAAAGGTGCTTGGTACAACACTACAGAATATTATACAGTAGGTGTTTTTTTAATCAAAACTGGAGCTTCATTTTGAAACATATGAAAACCCAATCACTAAAATATCATTTGGAGGATAAGTTCACCTTTCTGAACGTATTAAATGTTACACTCATATTTAGGGTGTAAGGCCTCGTACACACGGTGCGACGGTCGTATGTCCGGATGTCCAAAATCATATGTTGGCTGTTGTGTCTCGCGTACTGATGTGCACTAAGGGATCGTGCGACCAAGCCTAACGTGGGGACGTGCTACGAGCATATAAAGAGGAAGTTCAGATGAATGTGATTTGTGAATTAGGAACGTAGGTTTCCCAGAATGGACACTTCCGGGCATTCCTGACTTCGGAGCATGCGTGTTTTGCACGTACAGCTTTGTTGGCCCAACTTCTCTGTACACACGAGTCAACAGTTGTACAAACACTTGTTGAACAACAAAAGTTTTCTAGTCTGCTCATTAGGGTTGTCCCGATACCACTTTTTTAAGACCGAGTACAAGTACCGATACTTTTTTTTAAGTACTTGCCGATACCGATTACCGATACTTTTTTTTAATGTCATGTGACAGTGGTACTGATATGCATCACTGATGGGCTTTGATAGGAGGCGCTGATGAGGCGTAGACTGTCAGTAGTTTTTCATTTTCATTTTTTTTTTCACAATTTTGTTTTTTACAATTCATTTTCATTTTTTACAATTTATATATATTTTTTACAATGCTTTATTTTTTTTTTGGGGGGGGGGGGGTAGG
>BLSH010464798.1:633264-644956 GCA_018402905.1 Glandirana rugosa
ATATATATATATATATATATATATATATATATATATATATGTCAACACGAGTATTCAAATGTATGGGACCGTCTTAAATACTAAAGAACCGGTAAAAATATATATATATATATATATATATATATATATATATATATATGTCAACACGAGTATTCAAATGTATGGGACCGTCTTAAATACTAAAGAACCGGTAAAAAGCCCCTTATACTTACTCTCGTGTTTCCCGCGCTGCGAGTACCCGTTCTGCATGACGTATATATACGTCATGTCAGAACGGGGAAGCTCCCACCCGGCCGTATATATACAGTGGCCGGGTGGGAGGTGGTTAACAAAGCAATAGTCGTCTTGGAGGTGTGTTTGGGGTCGTTATCATGTTGGAATACTCCGAAGGGAGGGAATCAAGCTCAGTTTCTGTTGTCATTATGATTTAAAAAGAGTAAACACAGTTGACTGATGATTCAGAAATGTTTTTTTTTTGTGCTCTCATTCATATTCCCCGAAAAATGGCCAAGAAATCATAAATTCTGCCAGGGTATGTAAACTTATGAGCACAACTGTATATATATATATATATATATATATATATATATATATATATACACCATATTACCAAAAGTATTGGGACACTTGCCTTTACATGCACATGAACTTTAAGTCTTAGGCTGGGTTCACACCATTGCGAGTTGGATGCGGCTTCTCCGCATCCTATTCGCAATAGCAGGAGATTTTGACCAACTCTCCATGGAGCCGGTTCACATATCTCCGATGCGGCTCCGCTACGAATTTGCACAGGAACCCTGTGCATCTTTTGGTCCATTTCAGGTCCGAGTACAGCCAAAAATCCGGGCTAAAATTGGAACTGAAACAGTGAACCAGGACACACCGGACCCCTGCTGTGAGCCACATCAGTATCAGGTGTGAACCCAGCCTTAGTCTTTAAGTCTTAGTCTAACATGACTGGTGCGCAGTCGTATTGGAATAGGAAGGGGTCATCCCCAAACTGTTCACACAAAGTTGGGAGCATAAAATTATCCAAAATGTCTTGGTGTGCTGACGCCTTAAGAGTTTCCTTCACTGGAACTAAGGGGCCAAGCCCAACACCTGAAAAACAACCCCACGCCATAATCCCCCCTCCACCAAATGATTTGAACCAGTGCACAAAGCAAGGTCCATAAAGACATGGATAAGCGAGTTTGGGGTGGAGGAACTTGACAGGCCTGCACAACCGGATGGAACACCTTTGAGGTGAATTAGAGCGGATACTACTAGCCAGGTCCAACATCAGTGTCTGACCTCATAAATGCGCTTCTGGAAGAATGGTCAAACATTCCCATAAATACATTCCTAAATCTTGTGAACAGTCTTCCCAGAAGAGTTAAAGCTGTTATAGCTGGAAAGGGCGGGCCAACTCAATATTGAACCCTATGGACTAAGACTGGATGCCAATAAATTTCACGTGCGTGTATATATATATATATATATATCAAATAAAAAGTGCTAAAGAAACTAAAAAAAATCCACATACCAAAAATGCCACAACATTGGTGGGAGTGGAAGGAATGGTGCCCCAAAAGGTTAGATAAAGTCAAGCAAAGGGCCACATTTGGCCCACAGGCTGCAGTCTGGAGACCGCTACTAGAGAGTGTCCATTGAGTGACAGCTCTGAGTTTGCTGGGGCTACTGACATCACATTTAAGATGGCAGTGCCCAGCAGCAGTCTCAGAGCTTTTGTATGTTCACACAAGAGAGACTTTTAAAGGCAAATACTATGCATACAATACATAAAATACATAAAATGTACCTATAATCTTATGAGAAGGTTTTAGTTGAAATGGATGTTGTCACAAACCCACAGACATCAGGTATTGGAACTGGTTGTGGTAGGTTAAACTGCACAGTTCTTTTATGAGAAAATAAACATTTCAGCCTGTGGGTTCTAAGCTCAAGGCAACAAAAAATACATAAAATTATAATAATATTCTTACGTCATCTTATACAATCCATATACACCTTGCACGTATGCTTTTGCATGCATAAACTGCGTTAATTATTAATACAAACATCTGGAATGTATTTGTAGGTTTTGGGTGGATTTGCACTAAGGAATTCATCTGGCAACATAATTAAAGTCTTACCCGTTATATGCAAATGATCAGCGCTATGATTCACTACCTGCGTACAGCTGCTTATGTTTTAAACACATAGGAGCTTAACAAGCCGTTATTCGTCAATTAAAAAATAACAATGCACATCCAAAACAAAGGACAAAGAAAACACGATGGTGGCTTGTCATTTGTAGCTTCCTGCTGATGAGCAAGCTTTTAAGATGTTATTTTTTCATTTGTACAAATGCAAATTTGTAAGAAGACAAGCATGAGAGGTTTAGGTTATTTTTCCCTTTATTTGTATATACCATTAAAACAGGAATACTTGCTATATGTGTACTCTTACCTTGTAAAACCCATTCAGTTTAAAATAGAAATGGAAGGCAAAATATTTGTATATATATATATATATATAACATTATAAAAACATTTTGTTCTTTTTTACTTTTTTAGGGGTTAGTTGTATAAAGGGCTTGGAGAGGTGGGGTTGGAGAAATAACAGTACACTGATCTTACCAGTAAATGCAGGGGAGGTGAGTCAGCATTGGAAGTTAGACAGGCTGTTCTCCCAGCACAACCAGAAAGCTGACCACGCTGGGAAGGATGTGCGCTCATGCCTATCGTGGTCAGTTTGAACTAGAAAAGCAGGATGACTGGCAGTATTACCAGATAATTCACACAAAGGAAGCATACAGTAGGTACTGAGTGCTTGTACTTGTCAATCTGGCCTTTTGTGTATGGGCCCCTATGTTTTACAAATCTTTATGGTTGCTGGTGGTCTGGTCTCCTGGAAACCCCAGTTTCTGGGACTTGTAGTCTTCAATTGTCAATTCCAATCTTTTAAAAATACATGGGTGATGTGTATTTTATTTAAGACCAGCTTTAAGTTACGGGATTCCCAAGTCACATATATTTGTATCTGTTAAAGCTGAACTTCAGGAAATACATTTTTTCATAATTACATTGGGGCAGCTTTCTCCATATGAGTATGCATATCTGATAGCCACTAGGGATTGCTATATTAGCCCACACTACATACAATGAGAGCTGTGATCTTCTGGGTTCCATGCGAGCACAGTGATCAAAGCGCACTCACTTGGCATGTCCACCATTCATAGAACATCTGGCTTTTTTCAATCAATACAAGAGTCAGAGAGGAGGGGTATTGACACCATGATCTTCATCTCATCCATTCGCAGAATGCTTTGTATCTATTGAACAAAATACAAGGTACTCTATATATGGCAAAATTCCGAAAGAATGGCTCCCTGTGGTCAGTGTGCAGAGGAGAAGCCCCTCACACAGAACCTGGAAGAACGATGCTCTCACTGCCATCTGAATATCAGAACTGAATTCTTACATCAATCCAAGCTGGCCCAAGCTGGTCTCAATGGAGCCAGTTCACACACCTCGGGGGCGGCCGCGGTCCGCACTGGAAATGGGTTCTGTGTGCCTTTGGCTCTGTTTCAGGTCCAAATTCAGGCAAAAATTTAGACCTGATTTACACCTGAAACAGAGGACAGGGAAGCACTGGACCCCCTGCTGTGAGCCTATGTTACCCGCTGTATGTATGGCCATCATTACATGTACATGTGATTTAGAACATTAGTTAAAGCCCTAAATCTTGATATAATTTACCATTATGGCCTCTATTGGCCTTTTACAGAGATCGGCTGTTTGTGTTTATCCAATGAAAAGGAAATAAGAGGAAAATGTTACCTTGCCAACCATATTCTTTGTTCTTTCCTACAACTTAATCTTGCTCTTGGAGTATATGCATTCAAGACATGCTTTCTTTCTGGTTACATGAGAACTATTCATTGATCTGTGGATATGTCTGTACTTGTTTCCAAAATTTTCCGGTGCTAGCCTTGGTCAAAACATCTGTAGCAACCTTCCCCATAGCCTTGTTTTCTGAAGACATATCACATGGGAAATAATGACTTTTCCGAACGCTTTGTACTCACCACAAATGTGAATTAAGCCAGTCAGAGAAACACTGCTTATGTGAATGATAGAAGTACTTGGCTAGACACATTAAATAGCTGTTTTTATTTTTCGTATTATTCCAGCGTTGATTGTCATTTATCACTCTCTGCTCCAACCTTGGCTTCTCATTCTTTCTTCATTAGTCATCCTATTGTCAGGCATTACCTAGCAAAGATATTATCTAACAGTAATGAAAGACTGTGCCAGGGTCATAAAGAGAATGTCACAATGTGAATAGCAAAGTCTGCAGCAAATTGTATGGCGGCTTCACAAGCATTTCTGAAAAGATTTCTCAGAATTGATGGCTACTGAAACAAAATTTCAACAGATGCTTTAGGTAGAATGTTTAATACTCTTTAGTTGTTTTCCATGTTGAAGGAAGTGGGTTTAATTAGAAATGGTGGTTGAAGGAAAGAAGCTGACAGGAGCTCTATAGCTATAGGGGTCTTCTTACTAAAATAACTGAAAGTCATTGTTTTTTAAAAAAAAAATGGAATTGTTGATGTCAGAGAGGTTAAGGAAACATTCCATTCAGGATAAACATTGTCTGGAAATCTACATATCAACCTTTGTACACCTGGATTTTTGTTAATGTAGAGCAAAACGTTTATGAGCATTTCTTATTACTATCACTCTCCATGATGTATGATGTATATTATAGTGATATTGTATGATATACACTATATTGTGAAAAGTATTGAGACACCTGCCTTTACACGCACATGAACTTTAACTACCTCCCACC
This sequence comes from Glandirana rugosa, assembly GCA_018402905.1. Taxonomy (NCBI): domain Eukaryota; kingdom Metazoa; phylum Chordata; class Amphibia; order Anura; family Ranidae; genus Glandirana; species Glandirana rugosa. The sequence continues at coordinate 638,104 of BLSH010464798.1, forward strand.
CCCATTATTGTAAAATGACAGCAAGTGGGATCCTCTCTCGTTCTGTCATATGACGTTGCCCCAGTGTCACATCTCTCACGTGCCCATGTGCTCCTCTCCTCAGGCCTCTAAAGTTGAGTTGCCACCTCATCCCTTTAAAACCAAACACATATTAATTACACAGGTTCTGTGGCTGATTAAGGTGCTAATTAAACTCACTTGGTGCCTTATCTGCATTAAATTAACCCCAGAACATATGTATTTCATATGTGTTCGGGTTTAAAGGGATGAGGTGGCAACCCTACTCCAAAGCAACCGATCAGACACAGATCGGTCTGCTTCACTGGCCGGTAACAGGCCAGTAAATAAACTACCAAAACTGGAAGTGACAAAATCCTTGCCGCTTCCGATTTTTGATGTCACAGAAGAGGTGAGGGAACTTTTGTTCCTGCCACTCTTCTCAGTGAATGTGACTAAGGTGATCACATCCTTACCAGGCTCCCCAAACACTTGTGAGAGCCTGGTAAAGTGGCTGCAGGGGCTGGAAGGGGTAACCCCATTCTGCTGCTTATAAAAGGGAACAAGTGGCTGCATAGCTGCTCCAGTCACTTTTATTTTGTAGGGAATCGTCGGCACAAAAAATGATATCTCAATAATTTCTGCAGCGACTGAGATATCACTGTTCCCATCCATGGACGTATGTCCATATGGGGTTAAACAAGTAGTGTTTATTATATCTAATAAGTATCAATCGAAAAAATCCTGGAATTGGCTGCAACACTTCATATTTATTGATCCTTTATGCAAACGACATTACAGACAGTGTAGGGTACAGTAAAAGTTGATGCGTTTATCGCTGTGGCTAGCGCACAGCTAGCTCACTAGGCTATGAGTGAGCGCTAGCCACAGCATGAAACACGTCATCTTTTACTGTACCACGCACTGTCTGCAATGTCTTTTGTATGAAGGTTCAATAAAAATTAAGTGTTGCAGCAAATTCTGGGGGTTTTTTTTGATTGTTTATCTGCAGACGAGCTGTGGATGGATTCAGTGGTGAATTATATCTAATAAGTGTTGGGACATATTATCCTGCTTTAAGACTTGGTTGTCCTTCGGCTGCAGAGCACCCAGGCAGGTTTCAACCAACCAGTATACACTGGGCAATATACCTGAAATAACCCTGAAAAGTACCTGAAATAAATAAATAAAAAAAAAATATATATAGTACACCATAGTGTTACCTGTGGTTAGGGACGGATGTCCCAGCCTGGACGCAGTCAGCTGTGTTCAGCTCAGACATCTGTCCCTAACCACAGGTAATCACTTTGTGTGTGGCTACATGTGAACAGCAGTGACCACTGTCAATCTGTCATTAGTATATGTAGGCTGATTAGCATGCACCTGTCATTTCAGTTGCAAGAAAACTGATTCTTCCACTGGAATCTGGTGTATGTGGCTAAACAACCGTGTGAAGGAGGCCTAAAGGTGAATTTTATTATTAAATTCTGGTCATTTTTAGGGTTACCACTGACAGCTCAAACACATGCTGGGAGCTTACCCTTTTATACAAAGGGGGATGGCTTTATTAATTTTTTTTTAATTATTATTATGGCTTGACAGATCAGGGACAAAGGCTATGCATTCTGTATTATAAATTGTTTCTTGTTTCTGCCAGCAAACCTGCAAAGCTTTATGCCTAAAGTTTACGATTTGCAAATGTTTTGGATACCAAGAATTTGCCCTGAAGCTATGGTAGCTGTGAACCACAGCCTTACTCTTGGGCCCCCTCTGCTTCTGGGTTTCATAGTAGTTTCATGATCTGCCATGGCTACTGTTACATTCTTGGACCTGAGTGACTGCAAATGGTCATAGACAACACTGACACAGAGAAAAAGAACATAAGAGAGAGACAAGGATTATGAGCAACACAGTTTCCTTTTTAGACACGTCATACATGAGGCTCACAGTGCAACTATCAAACACTATCTGCAGTACAAACAAAGAAGTGAGCAAGGGAAGATTAGTGTATTCTGTGCAACTTGTACAACATGAAAAGATAAGTTGACATTGGAGGTACCCTTGTAATGGAATCAGGTGGACAGAAGGTAAGGATGTTGGGTTAATACAAGACCTCCTAAAGGTCTTATTATTCACAAATGAATATTTTATAAAACTGGAATTAGGTATAAAAAAAATATCAAAGTTATTAACCAGCCTCCGTATCATATGGTAATGACAACTACAGCTGTCTCATCAGCTGGGTGCTTGGGGAGGACACACCAACGAGCCAAACCGGGGGTGCATGACATGTATCCTCAAGAGTGGCAAGCAGGTCTGGAATTCAGGGAAACAGGCTCTTAAACATTTACCTTAGTGATACAGAGAGCAAGTTAATTGGCTAATTATCTGTTAATTAAGAGAAATCCCAGAACTCTAGCATGCTATCAGCCCTCGAGGATTATGCCGTGCACACCTGGCCTTTTTGAATTCAGAAACCTTCCAGAAATAAGACTTCTATTTAAAATAGATGAGCAGTTCGTGTTTCAAAGTGCAGCTCCATAAATATAACAGCATCATCCTTGATTTAAGGGAAATCACATTTTAAAGTAGAATTTTTGCCAAAAATAACAAGATAAAAATGAATAGCTCAAAAATATAAAATACAAAAAAACAGCTTTTGATGCAATATTCGCTTTCAATATAAAAATTTTCCCTGCAGTATTTTTTCTGCCTGTAGTTGTCCTTATTCTGATGGCCAACATCATTCAACCAACTTTCTTTAAGCCCATGTCATCCTGTTCCCACCCCAGCCTGTGACTGGACAGTGAGAGAAGAAGTAGCACAGTGATGAGCTGATCTCTCTGTCACTCTGTTTCTCCTTCTATCAGCATGCTTCTTGTGAGCACAATAATTATTTGACTCCTTGTACTGCTTCCTCTTCTGCCACAGCAGAGCTGCTGTAGAGGGACTGCAAGAGGTTGATACCAGGTCAGATTCAGTTATTTGTATGTAATAAATACATTTAATAATATATTGATGATTACAGAGATGCATTAATATGCCATTTTATAATGTCCTTGAATTCAGCTTTAAATATATTTTCCTACTCACAAATTAGATTTCTGTGGAACATAAAGGAGATTATTTTATCTGTAAAAGTATATATGAAATAAAACATAATTTCTTAATAATTAGGGTTTAAATAATTCAGTCACATTAAATTAGACGTAAACCCAGTTGAGTTATAATCATTACCATATTAATGTAATTTCAAATGTAATTTAAAATCATTTTAAATGTAAAGCTTTTATTACAATAATAATGGATGACCCTGCTACGAAGTTCAGGCAGTTCCTGTTATAGAGTGACAGTACTCTATTTCTGTGCTTCTGTGTTGTCTCCCTATCACAAAGGCTCCCGCTAGAGACCATACATGGACATTTCAACTCATAGTTGAAACAGTGGACCGGTATAGTCTACTGTTGTCACCATCTGGAAACTTGCCCCGAGAAATGCCATGCAGGCATTGCTGGGCATGAAGTGGCTGTAGAGAGGGTACAGGGATTTTATGCCACAATTGTGTGGCAAATCTAGTATATGGGTGCTCTATTTGCCAGCGATGTTTTGTACAGAAAACACAGCATATGCAGATGCCTCCTGGGGTAACTGTGACAATCCCAGGAGGCAGTGGGAGCTGACCTAGGTCACAAAGAAGGATCTGTCTTGCAGCACACAAATATCCAAAGGTACACATTTTAATACATTGTTTTAATTGTAAGAGGGAGGGGGGAGGACCAGAAAGAAAAATGTTATAAGGAGTTAAGTTCTACTTTAATTGTAGATCAGTACTACAGTGAACTTCCCCAACCTTCTGTTGATGGAGGGTTAGGGGGTGCTAGGGTACTGCAGTTGGATCTTGGGTCATGGATACTTCACTTAGGCCGGCCTAAGGTCGGCTGCCCTTCAGCATTAACCGGCCAAGATATTAACTGTTAATGGGCAGGCTGAATGTACCAAGTTGATTGATCAATCAACTTGGGTACAACTAGCCTGCTGGATTGTCTTATGATTATCGCTAGCGGCTGCTATAGACGCTAGTGATAATCACTGTCTTTGACAGATCAGGGACAAAGGCTATGCAGACAATAGCTTGGCAGGAGAGATTCCCCTGTCAGCACTGTCTGTGTTGATGGGGGGAATCGGGCAAAGTTCTTTCCTGCAATCCGTGGTTTACACTGTGTATGGCCTACCTTAGTAATGATATTAAAAATAAGTATACATTAGCTAGTAGCATCCCAGTGTTACTACAACTATAGATGGTAAACATATAATATAATGACCTATATTTTACTATTATCCAATAAATCCAAACTGCAGGAACCACGATAGATGTGCTATTATCTCTGCTCCTCTTGGGTATACCATTTGTTTGCCTGTACTTTAAACGGCATAAAGATTTGCCCTATAGTGTTGCCTGTTGGTAGAATTCATATTATTATTATTATACATGATTTATATAGCACCTACAGTTTACACAGCGTTTTACAACTTGAGTTTCCACTATACTTTTGTTCCCTGCTGACAAAAGAAAGCAGCTCTACATATTTATGCCTTTGTGTATGCTTTCCCATTCACAAAACACTGCCTTTGATGATGCTGTAGCCATGCGCAAGTGTCATTATTGTAGGCCAGAGAGACTGGATGCTGTCACCTGTACTGTCCCTCCATAGGAAGTAAGTCTTGTTGTATAATTACATCATAATACTGAATCCATGATATATATATATATACTATCCTCCAAGGTGAATGTGCAATGATGGTTTAGCCAAGACAGTGCAATAATCATGTAAGAATTTATCATTACTCTATATCCACCAACATGCCAATGTATTCAGACAGGCATGTACAAGAGTTAAGAATACATTCTGATTGGTTGCAGTTAAGAAGTTCTCTTGTGCAGTTTTGTCAACTTGTAAAATTGTTACCCTGTTTCCTATCGCACCATTATACTCTTTGTAAATTTTGCTTCAGATAAATGGTGAAGGGACAGTATTCCTGCAGGTTCATTGCACAGAGTCAGTACCAGAACTATGTTCCTCTAGTCATTCCCTCCTCTCATTGCACCCATTCTTGCCACCTATAGTTAAAAGATTAACTGAACTTTCTATACAAGTAACACCTGAAAACTGGAGCAATATATTTGATAACATACATAGGGGCTCCCTGAACGTTTCCACACAGGAAAACGGGTTCAAAATCCAGACAAGATGGTACCGTACCTCAGACATTTTACATACAATAGACCCAAATGTAACTGACAGATGCTGGAGATGTCTCAGAGACAGAGGCACATTAATACACATCTGGTGGGAATGCTTGGGGATCCACCCATTCTGGAAGGAGGTACAACAGATAATCCAGAGAGTCACAAAGTACAAACTGGAATTTACCCCAGCCCAATTTTTGCTCCATCATTCCTCCTTACCGCACAAAACCTATCACAAGTCCCTAGACAATGTTCATGCTAAACGCTGCTAAGCTATGTGTCCCAGTACACTGGAGAACAAACTCTACACCCACCATCAGAGAATGGTTCTTAAGGATGAACAGAATAGCAAAGGTAGAGGAACTCATACACATAGCTCGGGACACACACAGGAAATACATCACCAAATGGGCTTGCTGGCATCATTATATCACCACCTCAGAATACGATCGGTACATGTTCCCTTCCACCCCGGGATAATTAAGACTCCAGCTAGGTTCTCATCAACGCCTAATCTTGAATGATGTCCAACCCAAGGCAACATAAAAGAGGCTATGACACGGACGCAAGGTAATATTTGAACAGACCCTATGAGCAACACCACAGGTGATAATAACTACATAGATCAGGGACAAGGAGAAATGGTCCAAAAAATGAAAGCTTTACCCCCCCAAACCACCACTCCACTAAGCATCTAACTTGGACACACCATCCAAGACTCGGTATTAACCACGCAACTCTAATAAAAGAAAACTGAGATAGACAGAGGGGAGAGGGAGAGGCGAAAGGAGACACTGACACTACTGCTAATCTTTCTTCTTCCTGACACCAATTCTTCCCATCCTTAACTCTATCTGATCATCCCCACTCCACAAGAAACCCTATATCATATACGATATTCCCTCTCACAATGCCTTTAGATATAATGAGACACGAGATCACCAGCCCCAACACCATGACAACCCAAATAACTACCACAGATAATGATTGAATAGCCATAGTCATGAAGTAGGTAGGAACCCGGGTCGCCCCCACAGTATTTTCCCAGTCGGGGTGGCAGGCAGACCCTACTTGATAGCTCATTATATAAGATATTGGCAACAACAGGCTAATGTACTCACACTCACCCTATTGAACCCCAATAAGTCAAAGATTTGGAGGCACCACACATCATGGTTTCTGTTACTCTTCTAATTTCCCGTAAGTCCGGATTGGACTTCTCCACTTTCTCTTTCCACTACCTAATTCCGTTTTACATGCAGTTTCAGAAGAAAAGCATAGGACCAACTGCTTGTTATCACATAAATGTAATGCAATTAAACTTGCTTAACGTTGTTCGTGATCTACACTTACAGATCAATTTTGTAAGCATGTATTATGTGTCTTATGAGTTGCATGCTTTTAAACTTCAATAAAACATTTGAAACAAAAAAAAAAAGATTGACCAAAGATATCATTTAGCTACTGCTTGATTCAAAAGGTTTAGAATATCAGGAGCAATGAAGGCAAGATAGAAGATTGTTGGAGGAACTTTATGGTGCTGCAAAGAAATATTGGTGGAGGTAGCTGTTACCAGGTTATGGAGGCCTTCTTCAAAAGGCTGACATA
>BLSH010464798.1:660082-676062 GCA_018402905.1 Glandirana rugosa
CCATCTACTTTGTGTATCCCCGCATAAATATATTTTTTTATCGTATAGACAAGTAGGTGACTTTGACGTACATTTAAGTAAGACACGTTTACCCCGTTTTAGTTTATAAGAGTCCGATATAAGAGACGTCTAACCATTACGCACTTACTCCTTTTATTGTGTGATACCGAAGATCTACCCGGACTTATAATACTCTTTATTCATACGAGTAGTCGAGGCGGATCACCGATATTACGTCCTAAAAGACGGAAGAGTGTAAGACAGACGTCTCTTATATCGGACTCTTGTAAGCAGAAAATCCTGCATTATAGCCACTAGGCGGAGCTGATGAGCATACTTATTTCTCATAATATTCAGGCCCATCTAGAAGCCATAGTGTGTTATTTTCCTCATTCACGCATTACCAATCTGCAGAGAATATAGCCTGAGAATATTTGATTTTGCCCCATTTGCACAGAATGAATTTACATGCAGTTTCAGTGGATGAACAGATATGCTATTTTTTTATATAAATACGCCCCTATGTGTTTCATCTACCTCTTTAACTGGGAGTTTCCTTTAACAGAGCTCCTGAATTGTTTTTCCATTCCGATAAATATTGTTAAAAAGATGGTTTACATTTAAATCAACTATTCTGTTTTAGCCATGTTTTGTGCCTTTGTTGAAAACATTTTTCTTCTATATCATATTTGTGCTATGGTTGTAGTTTAGTCTGTGAACTCACTGCACCTTGTTTAAAGAGAAGGCATTATCTACTTCATTAAAGCGTATGCAGTGTTTAGATGTGTCATTCTGTAACGTGGTCACGCTGCGAATTAGACCGACAAACACAAAGACGCTCTAGAAATGGAATGACCTTTGTATGTATGTAACTTCCCTTGAATAAAAATGCAGTTGTCTTTTTTCCAGGTTAAATTTCCTGGTCTCATATTCCAAATACTAATTTATTTCTCATACTAAAACTCTTGTCCTCAATAACAAATTTATATTAATGTTTTATTATGGCAAATAGTGAACTTACATCAATCTCAACCCCTCGTTGATTTGCAGACTGGTACAATGTAAAAGCAATTCATGTTATATGGCTGTGTGTATGCAATTATGTCCTATTTTTCTTCTGCATCCTAAACAAATGATTCTGTGGAACAGCCATTATGTGCTTCTATTCTTATATTATACACAACAAAGTGATAACACAGATTGCAATGTTCTCCTTGCATTGCTCATTTTGATGTGAAATTACAACTCTCAGTGTGAAATTGTGTTATGCTATCACCATAAAGACATAATAGTTTTAAATGGTGGCATCATATTTGTGCTTTAAAAAAAGAGAGAAAGTGAGTCTTGTCCGCAATGTGTGGTCTGTATAAAATCAGTATTGCAAAATATTTATCAAGCCCTTTTTTATCAAGCATTCTACAGGATTTTGCTGCCCATTGTAGCAATGAAATGTTGCACCCTACTCTAGGTGCTAAGCCCTGGACTTGGGCATAGATTGCAATGGGATTCACTGCAAAGTATTGCTATGGCTTTATGTATGTCCATGCCCTTATGCCACTTTGCAGTCTAGCCAAAGACCAGTTCATCAGGAGAAGACTGGAAGGGTGGAGGAGGCAGGAAGTATAATTTATTCAAAAAAGTACTGATATAGAAACATTTGGTGAGATTTCAAATTACCATATGTGGATGGTCTCTACACAGATTCTTCGGTGGACACTCTCGATGCTTCAGGGTGCCCATTTCTTGGCCCCATCCTGAGTTGTGGAGAAGGTCAAAAAGCTTGAGTTTTCATACACCTGGGTTAAGTCATATCCAGAGGCGCCCATAGATCTATAGGATTTATGATTGATGAAACTTCCTGGAAGCTTGTAAAAGAGGAACACGTTACAAGACATTCTATATATAATGTACTTTATTGAACACCATAACATCATTACTGAATACAATAAAGGACTGATATCCTCTACCTCCTTTACAAACTTCAAGGACGTTCCAGTAAACATGTATCCAATAGATCTATGGGCACCTCTATATGGCACAACCCAGAGTTTTTTTGAAACTCAACCTCAACATTCACCGCACTTGCACCTTAGTTGGTGTCATCAGCACAACCAGCAATGTTTCCTTTGTCACTGGCAGCACCAATGGATCCCATGGATCCCAACCTAGAGCTCTTAAACAAGTAAGCTAAACATGTACAATAATTGAGTTAACTGTCATATGCTTTAATGACTTAAAATAATGTTACTTAAAATGGATTATAACTTAGTGACTTGAGCCTAATATTCCCTTTGTATATATTTTAAGGAAGTGTTTCCTAAGCTATGGGTCAGGACCCAGATTGGGTCAATGACTTCTTGGTGATGGGTCACCACATGACTTTATCAAACTCAGCCTAGTTTGTCTAAGAGCAGTGGCAAGTGATACAGTACACTTTATCTGTCTTTGTTTAAATTGTATGCTACTTCCATTAGAGATGTTGCCTATATGCATTTATTTCTAAGGGATAAAAACATAATAAATATTCCCACCTACAACACCACCACCCCACTCAAAACCTGTAAAATAATAAAACTAATATGATTGACAGCACAGTCATTTTAGGAGGACCACAGTGCATTTGAGGCAGAGGGTGAAGGGAATTAAACAGACAAGGTTGGAAGGTGAAGAGACCCCAACACTAACTGAAAATTTCAGAAAGAACATATAATGAAGAATTTATTTCTCTCAGCTTTACTAAAGCTTACAGAAGAAAAAAAAGTCCACAATATGTTATTGCTATTTGTCTGTTTTGGGCTCTTTGCTTATAATTATCTTCTTGGGTCCAAGTATGGCAACACTTTTCTTATTTAGGTCCTCAGATTAAATGATTTAAGGAAACTCTCTTTTAAGGAATACGTTCTTTTTTAACATATTCAGCATCTTCAGTATACCACAGCAAATCAAAGAATCTTACAAATGTTTTTATTGTGCTTTGTCCTTTGTCCTGCTGTCTTATGACAGCTGTACTAAAATCCATTCTATTGACATTTTCATGCATTTTTACATGGGTTATCACTGTGCTGAACAGTGACTGTAGGCATTCTCAGCAGTCACTGTTTGGGTATTCAGTGACTGGAGAAATTCCCAGCTGAACAGTGACTTCAGGCACTGTTTGGGTATTCATCGGCTGAAAGTTTTGCCAGCTGCTGAATACAATAGCTACCAAGGGAGATACCTCCAACCTAGCTGTTTAGGATAGAAGGGGGATCTATTGATTTTTATTGTTTATCCTACATAGATAAATGGAAGAAATAATAACATGTATGGCTAGCCTAATGCATGAAACAATATGCATTTTGCCACACATTATCAAAATGCACAGGTGCAGACCTGGAGCCCTTAATGTGATGGCTAGCTGGTGTCCACCCATAGTGAAGGTTTTGAATGTGGTGGCTGTGCCACCAGATTTCCAGGCTAGAGTGTGAGAGGGGCTTAACACACCCGATTGGGGATTCACTCCTAGAGCCCGCTAATGCCTGTGCTCACTGGAGGTGGCCGTGGTCACATGAATTCAGCATTAGTGCATCACTCCCACATAGAAGCAAGCATGTTCCCTTTGCATAGCTAACCCTTTGTGTATGTCATACTTCTGAGTGATTCACACTCTGATTTAACTGTACTCTGACTTCTCCCAATGGATGCAGAAATTTCATGAGGGTACAGCAGAGCCTGTACACAACTCTAGTTTATCCTAACTTCAGGCTGCCCTAGCTCATACCTTCACATAGAGCAAAGTCCTTTAAGTAAAGTCCATGAACCCAAAGAGAGAACATGTTGGGGTCTCTGACAGAGAACTCATGTCTCCTTGTGGAGGAGGCCATGATGTCATGCTGGCCTAGGCCAGAATTTTAAGTAAACAATGTTTTATTTTTTGCTAATGCATAAGGGGAGAGAAGTCAGGAAAGAGGACCTTGAAAAAAATGGGTAAAGTTCAGCTTTAAAGACAAATGCCATGTGTAGAAGTGATGACTGTTCTTGACACAACCAGGTATAAGGAGCAGTGTAATATTTATTTTAATAACAAAGATCCATCTATTCTTTAGAACAGGGGTCTCCAAGCTTTTAAAGCAAATGGTTAGTTAACTGTCCTTCAGGCTTTGGGAGGGCTGGAGTAGAAAATCCCCTGGCATTAAAGGGGTTGAAAAGTCTAAACGTTTTTACCCTTAATGCATTCTTTGCATTAAGGTAAAAAATGTTTAGGTGTCAGCATCGCCTCCTCATCCCCCCTTTACTTATCTAAGGCCTCATTCTATCCAGCACTGTGCACATCTGCAGGTCTCTTCTCCCCTAACTTCTGGGTCTCACTGGCTTTGCTGGGGCACCAGGAGCCAGTGCTGTCAAGCAAAGCCAATGATGAGGAAGCCTGGGGGTGGGGCCGGGTTTTGCTGTCTGTGTCAATGGATGCAGCAGAGGGACTCTGGTATGAGCACACACGAGTGCCTCCATGGGAAGTGGCTTCCCGTGGGGGCACTGGCCAGAGAGGGGGGACCAGGAGCACCGACGGGGGACCCAAAAAGAGGAGGTTCCCCCCCGCTCTGTGCGATTCCATTGTACAGAGTTGGTAGGTATAGACATGTTTGGGTTTTTTTTTTTGTTTACCTTTAAAGCCCCTTTAATGGGCATAAACAATGCCCCATCAGTGGTTTTACTGGGAGGAAGAAGGTTCAATTGTCAGTATTAATGGGAAGAATAGTGCCATCAATGGTGTCAGTGGGAGGAATGATGTCCAATCATTGGTGTCAGTTGGTGGAATAGTGCCCCAAGGGCCAGATAAAGGCAAGCGAAGGGCACATCCAGCCCCTGGGCCACAGTTTGGAGACCACTCCCTTAGAGTAACAGTTTATTATACATGGCTAAATTTAACAGAAACAAGTCCCATTTCTTTCATATTGCAGACTTTTCATAGAGAAAGGTTCTATGAGGTTATATTAGAAGAAAACGAAGGCGCACTGGCCTAGTGCATTATCCCAGGGTAGAATGTATTAAAAAAGAGATTAAAAATACTCACAAACATATGATGATAATACGTATGAAGCCCCTAGCATGAGGTGAATGGACATATCTTGGCGAAAAGTCCTGGACCGTGATGGAGCTGCACCAGATAACATGTTTCGAAGGCCATGCCTTCTTCCTCAGAGCTAAACAGTTTAGCTCTGAGGAAGAAGGCATGGCCTTCGAAACATGTTAGCTGGTGCAGCTCTCACATCCTCTCCATCACGGTCCAGGACTTTTCACCAAGATATGTCCATTCACCCCATGCTAGGGGCTTCATGCGTATTATCATCATTTGTTTGTGAGTATTTTTAATCTCTTTTATTAATAAATTTTACCCTGAGATAATGCGCTAGGCCAGTGCGCCTTATTTTTCTTCTAATATATAGTGGCATCTGGGACACCCCTATCCCCGGAAGGCAGCAAGGCCAACTCTATCATCCCTGGGAAGCACTCATCCCCCATCATACTATTGCGCAGGGGTCATTGTTTTGCATTTCTATGAGGTTATATATGAGAGAAACTGGGAATCAGATCTCTTGCAGATCTTTCTAGCAACCATGATCTTTTATTTGCAAACATAAACCTCTAAGCTGATCTTGAAAATAAAGAATAAAGTGTCAAATGACAGCTGACATCACAATGTTCTAAATAAACCAGAAATCTGTGATTTCTTTCTTCTTTGGTGCTTTGGTTTCCTTACACATCATGATGCTCTTTGTTTAGTACACAATGCAGACAGCCAAAGTAAATTGCACATCGTAATGCAGTCAATACACAGGTGGTATGCCATTTTAGTAAAGAATAGGCACTCTTTTCTCTGACCCCTGAATTGTAAGGATATTAGAACCTACATTATGGCACTCTGATAAATCTGTGACAGCTTTATTAACAGCTGTGAATGATATAGTTACTTTAGAAATATTAAAATCATAAAATATACCAGGATTCAAATACTTTACATTTCTTCTATACATCTATACATATACATCTACGTACTATACATCGCACAAAAGAGGATTCGAAGGGGAAACATTGTTTATAATTGCAAAAAAAAGTATTAGAGGGGGGCTTAAACTGATAAAATAGCCCAGCAATACAGCTGCATGTATAGACTTTTGCTGCAAAAAGAAAATCCAGATGGCATCAGTCCCTGCCCTCAATGAGCTTACAATCTTAGGTCCCTATCTCACATTCATACATACACATAGTAGGACCACTTTAGACAGAATCCAATTACCCTACCAGCATGTCTTTGGAATGTGGGAGGAAACTGGAGTACCCGGAGGAAACCCACGCAGGCACAGGGAGAACATGCAAACTCCAGGCAGGTAGTGCCGTGGTTGGGATTTGAACCAGCAACCCCTTTTGTTGCCAGGTGAAAGCACTATCCAATACACCACTGTGTTGCAAGTATATAATCTAATGCACTGCTATTCAGATTAGAGTTAAGGCGTATTCACACCAGCCTTTTGTAGTAACACCATACATGTGTGGGGGTCAGTGCACCCCCATTCATTTTGACTCACACAGCAGAACACCTTCACAATGGGCCTGCGATGCAATGCAGTGCATCACAACACTACACTTGATGGCTGGTGTGGTGCTCTGAACTGCAAAAAATGTAACAAGACCTATTTTTCCATGTAGTAAGGTGCATTGCAGCCCATTAAGGAGGGCTTTGTTGTTAGAGCTTTCAATCTTAAAGGGAGGGCCAAGTAATACAAAAGGTAATAACTGTGAGACACCAGCCAATGTAGAAAGTAAAAGTATCATTTTTAGGTGCTATTTAGGTTCCATTCACACTTGTACTGACTTTGGAGTGCAACCTTGATGCAACTTTCGATGGGTGCAACTTAGATACGGCTTTGACCAGTGATTAGAGTTGAGTGGACACCTGGATGTTCGGGTTCGGCGGGTTCGGCCGAACTTCATGAAAAAGTCTGGGTTTGGTACCGAACTTGACCTGAACTTTACCCCGGACCCCGAACCCCATTGAAGTCAATGGGGACCCAAACTTTTCAGCACAAAAATGGCTGTAAAAATGTCCTGGCAAGTGCTAGAGGGCTGCAAAAGGAAGTAAAAGGGGGGTAAGAGTAGGACAAGTGCCCTACAAAAAAATGGGGATAGGGAAAATAACTTAAAATCAAATAAAAATGGGAAGGGGGGGTGAATGTGGAGTAGGAGCCTAGAGGTTGACTAGGCCGTGACCGTGGCAGTGTAGGTGATGATTTTAGAACAATAATCTGTCCCTTACAGCAACAGCAGGAACCTGACCCTATAGGAGTAGGCGATGATTTTAGAACAATAATCTGTCCCTTACAGCAACATCAGGAACCTGACCCTATAGGAGCAGGCAACGATTTTAGAACAATAATCTGTTCCTTACAGCAACAGCAGGAACCTGACCCTATAGAACTAGGAGATGATTTTAGAACAATAACCTGTCCCTCAAAGCAGTAGACTCTACCTAGTCCAGAATCAGATTGTTCTGTAATGCAGGTTGAGATCTGCAATTTGTCCCCCAAAGCAGTAGTAGTAGTAATCTCTACCTAGTCCAGAATCAGATTGTTCTGTAATGCAGGATGAGATGTTATTATATCTGCAATCTGTCCCTCACAGCGCTGGCAGCATCCTCTCCCTACACTAGCCTGAGAGCATGTGACATGCAGCACTACGTGACTCCAGCTTATACAGAGGCTGGGTCACATGATGCACTGGCCAATCACAGCCATGCTGTCATGGCTGTGATGGCTTCTAAAGGCAAACCAGCCCTGCAGCTATTCAACAGGCGTGATCAAATACCCGAACCCGAACTTTTTTTCAAATGTCCGGGTTCGGGTCTGGGTCACAGACACCCCAAAGTTCGGTACGGACCCGAACTTTACAATTCGGGGTCGCTCAACTCTACCAGTGATAATGGACAACTGTTGCAAAACTGTTGCATTGCATAACATTTAGGTATGCCTTTCATGTAACTTTGGAGGGTTAACATTGAAATCTATGGCCCTCAAATTGCATGAAAGTCAGATCAAAGCAGTGCATGAACTACTCTGAGGTTGCTGCAACTTTAAGTCGCACATATATGAATGGTTATCATTGGTAAACATGGGGAACGACTTGTCATGAAACTTTGATGTCCAAAGTTGCATGAAAAGTCGCACAAGTGTGAATGAAGCATTTAGGGTCCTTTCACACTGGCAGAGTCCCTTTTGATGGACTCCGCTGATCAGCAGGAATTGGTCCGTTGATCCTCGCTAAGCCAACAGATGACAGCTCTGTCTCTGCTCACTGTGCAGAGATGGACCTGCCAGAGCTCCGCTCTCCTCTATGGGGATTGGATGAAAAGGAATCCGCCTGTCCGTTTTCATCCAATCCGCCAAACATATGGAAAATAGGGCTTCCATCCGTCTGTATTTAGTGGAGCAGATTGGATGTCAACTGACATGTCACCGCTGACATCCATCGCTCCATAGAGGTTAATGGAGTGTCCGTTCAGGTCCACCTGAAAAACTGACAGGTGAACCTGAACGGTCCGTACGTGTGAAAGGAGCTTCAAGCGGAGTTCCACCAAGAAATTTTTAATTTTTTTGGCATTCACTCTTTTAATGCTAAATAGATGTAACCTTTTGTTTCCTTACTTTTAAACTGCCTAGTAATTACATGTATTTTTTACTCCATTTTAGGTGAGGGCATCTGAAGCCCATCCGTAGTCTCTTGGCATCTCTTTCTGAAAGAAGTGCATGGTGGGTAACCATCATGCACTCCTCAATCTCGGTCCGCCTTAAATCGTGTCATTTTCTGTCTGGAAATAACAAGATTTTAAAGTACAGGGAAGCACACTGACTCCTGGGAAATGATGAGTCACATCTCCCAGGAGGCCAGGGGAAGCAGGAAGTGAGGAGAAGAGCCTAGGACCTAATAGGGGCAGATTACAAAGACCACCTAGCAACAAGTGACTTAGGGAGAGTATAAAATGCTTTTTTCCTTCAAAGGTAAGCCTATATAGGCAAAGGACTTGAATGATGTAAAAAAAAAAATTCTGGGTGGAACTCTGCTTTAAGGCCTCATGCACACAGGACATTTTTTGACGTTTTTACAGCTGCTTTTTTGGCTTCAGACATTTTTTTCTACAGTCAATAAACTCCCTATCATGTTATCCTATGTGTTGCACTCATAGGCTGTTATCAACTGTTTTGGGCAGGGGCGTTTTTGAGCTGTAAAAAAACCCCAAGAGTTCTGAGAGTTCTTCAGCTGAAAAAATGCTCAAATGCTCAAAAACACATAAAATTGCTCAAAACAGTGTCTCGCCAGCGTTTTTGGATGTTTTTGATCCATTGAAAAAAAAAACGCTCAAAAACGCAAATGCCCAAAAACGCTAATGTAAAAATGCTCAAAAACGCTACTGGCTTTTTATAAAATTTTTTAAATGTCCTGTGTGCATGAGGCCTAAATCGTTTTAGCTGCTTTTGTTTGGAAAATTGGGTACAATATTCACTTCAGATAAATCAATAATAAACAGGGCTAAACTTGCACTCCTGATAAGACTCTTTGTAGGCCGTAGTTTGGGTATTCACCAAGACATGCTCTCAATATTGGAAGTGTGTGTTGGGTGAAAGAAAGTGGAGCGGTCAAATTATAAAATCGCATATGTGATGTAGGCTTCCCACAATTGTAAGACTAGGATCTCTGCTTTTGTAATACTCCAGGAACATTTTGTAAATACCTGTTGATCCTGTCAGTAGAACCATTGGATAGGTACTTGTATTGATATTGTGACAACACTCTACCTTCTGCTGCTCAACCACTGCAGAATTGTTACCATTGCCACTGCTGCTGTAGCTACTAAGATGTTGGCATCATTGATTGTTGCCCTATTAGTCAATAGATACACTTAGACTCTGTTTGCTCAGCGGGGATCACTCCGCTGAACCCCACTTAGCCGTCGGATGACAGATCCATCTACACTCTCTGTGCAGAAGTGGATCCATCAGAACCCCCGCTCTCTCCTATGGCAAATCGGATGACAACGGATCTGTCTGTCCATTGTCATCCAATCCGATCTGCAGATGGATGGAAAAATGGGGTTTTCCTCCGTCAGGCTTTACGGGTCTGGAGCGGATCGGAGAGCGGTAGATGTCAGCGGACATATCTCTGCTGACATCCGTCACTCCATAGGGCTGCATGGAGGCTCCATTCAGGTCTGCCTGAAAAAACTGACAGGCGAACCTGAAAGGAACGTCCGTGTAAAAGGGGCCTTAACCCCCCCCCCCTATAGCCCTTTAGAGTAACAGCACATTGCTATATCTGCAGGAGCAATCATGTAAAAGCTGTGCACAGGCTCTCCCACCCTCTTCAGCGCTTTCTAACAGAATGCAAGAAAAATCCAGCTTCTGAGCTGCATTTACCATTATGAAAAGGTAAATGGCATTTATTATAAGACATTTAAGTTGCTATATTTCATTGGAAATGCCTGCTTGTCAATCTGATAAGAAAAAAACAAGATGAGCTTTAAAACAAACCTGTTAAAGATACAATTTTAAAACTAAAATCCCTTCCTAACAGCAGGCTCCACAATTTGTCTGTCATTTTCTGGAACCTGGTTACAACGCTAAAGACTCAAACTTTCTAGCTGTGGAGCCAAGCCCTACCCCTGGAGCTCAGCCCTACTCACCAGCTACCTAACTATTTAAAGGAGAAGAACACCCAAAGCTCTGTTGGCCATAGCTCTCCTGTGGGTCACAGCAGCGCACTTAGTTCTGCACTCTTGTGACCGGTATTCATCCAACAGCGGGCTAAAATCCACTGTCGGGTGATGTCACAGAGCCAGTTCAGGCTTTGCAGGGATCCTGACAATAATGTCGGCATTCACCCAGATACCTGACTGGTAGCTGGCTCAGCCTTTCAGCATGACACTGAGAGCCTGAGCAAGCAGCTCCTGTCCCCTCCAGTGAGCATCATAGGGGTAGAGCACAGGGCGGTGACTGACAATCAACTGGCGCGGGGGGGGGGGACAGCTGCAGCATCAGATCAATGCTGCAGCCATCTAGGTGAGTATGTGTGTTTATTTGTTTACATCCCATATTTCTCTAAAAGTTAGAGAAATTGCAGTTGATTTACCAAAGGCTTATAGGTTGTTCACTTTGCAAGGGAGGTTGCACTTTGCAAGTGATTTTCCCCCAGAGCTTAGTGATTGAGGTGAAGCTTTGTTGACTTCCATCATCCAATTATGTGCAAGCACAAATAATGTTTATTTTTCTTGGATGTAATTGGGTATGCTGTGGAGAGTGAAATTTCACCACGTTCACTAAGCTTTGGGGAAAATTCCTTTAAAAAGAAACCAAAATCAAGAACACGGGGGCATGACCTCAAACTAACTGGAGGAAAGTTCAAAACTAATCCTAGAAAGTATTATTTTACTGAAAGGGTAGTTGATCCTTGAAATAGACTTCCAGCAGAGGTAGCGAGTCAGTGAACAGTAAGTGGCTTGAAACATTCAAGGGGCAAACATAGATCTATACTCAGGCAAAAAAAGTTACCAAAAAAAAAAAAATAACCCCCCCCCAAAAAAAAAAAAAAAAAAATGAGTAGACTTTATGAACCACTTGCACCGTCTTTTTTCTGCTGTCACCTTACTATGTTCCTTGCAAAGTGAACAGTCTAGTTGCTTTTAGTAAATCAACCCCATTAAATGTAGTGTAACTAAGTGAAATCAGGATAAGAAAGGAGCACAGAGGAGTATTTTCAGGGTAAAGGCTAGCCCTTTGAGGCTGGTGCTTTGATGCCACCCACAAACTTAGGATAACAATCACACGACCTGCTCATTTCTGACCCTATCATGTCTGGTTTTGAGAGCTGGTCGCTGTCTGGGGGGACATCAGTTGGTCTTAGATTTAGTGAGCGCCCTTGACTCCTAAGGGAAGTGTGGAAAGAATGCCTGCATCCCTAAACACAATTTTTACACATAGAACCGTCTTGATTGGGATTTTCTAGGGCATAAATTCCACAAAAACAATGACTAAATTTTAATAAAAAGTCTCATATTTTATTAACAACAGGTAAAATAGCTAAAAACAGGGGGTTGTAGCAACCCCATATACATAGACACGGTAATGTGTTAATAATGTCATAATGGTAGTGCATATATCAAAAAGACAAAACCACTTTACACAACACGCTCCAACAACAATAAAGCGGAGTGCTACCCAACGCGCGTTGTTCCTCTTCATCAGGGGAAGTAGTATTACTTCTACCACTTCCCCTGATGAAGAGGAACAACGCTTAACCTCAAAACGCGCGTTGGGTAGCACTCCGCTCTATTGTTGTTGGAGCGTGTTGTGTAACGTAGTTTTGTCTTTTTGATATATGCACTACCATTATGACATAATTAACGCATGACCGTGTCTATGTATATGGGGTCGCTACAGCACCCTTTTTTTTAGCTATTTTAGCTGTTGTTAACCACTTCCTTACTGGGCACTTAAACCCCCCTCCTGCCCAGACCAATTTTCAGGTTTCAGCGCTGTCGCATTTTGAATGACAATTGCGCGGTTGTTGGCGTTGTACCCAAATAAAATTGATGTCCCTTTTTCCCCACAAATAGAGCTTTCTTTTGGTGGTACTTGATCACCCCTGCGTTTTTTATTTTTTGCGCTATAAACAAAACCAAGAGCGACAATTTTGAAAAAAGAACAATATTTTTTACTTTTTGCTCTAATAAATATCGCAAAATAAAAAATAAAAAAAAAATTATTCATTGGGTTTGCCCGATTTATATTCTTCTACATATTTTTGGTAAAAAAAAATCGCAATCAGCGTTTATTGATTGGTTTGCGCAAAAGTTATCGCGTCTACAAACTATGGGAATTGATTTATGGCGTTTTTATTATTATTTTTTTTTTTACTAGTAATGGCGGCGATCTGCGATTTTTAGCGGTACTGCGATATTGGGGCGGACATGTGGGACCAATGACATTTATTCAGCGATCAGAAATTTAAATGTCCACTGATTACTGTATAAATGTCATTGGCAGTGAAGGGGTTAACCTGCAGGGGGCAGTGAAGGGGTTAACAATGTTCCCTGGGTGTGTTCTAACTGTGGGGGGGATGGGCTGGTCGGGACATAACAGATCTAACTGATCCCAGTGACAGGGATCAGTAGATCTGTTTGTCCCCTGTCACAGAACGGGGAACCGCCGTGTTTACATCGACGGTTCCCCGTTCTACAGCTCTGTAAGGCGATCGCGGGTCAGGAGCGGACATCAAGTCCGCCCGACCCGCGGGCACGCCCACGCAGCGTGCGGCGGCCGCGCGCGCGCGCCGCCGCCGCCGCCCAGAGCGCGCAGGGGGCGTGTGAAGGGGCGGACGTCCATGGACGTCCACCCGGATTTTCAGATCCGCGCTGTAGACGTCTTTTGTCTATAGCGCGGATCTGGACAGGTTTATAAAATATGAGCCTTTTTATTGAAATTTAGTCATTGTTTTTGTGGAATTTATGCCCTACAAAATCCCAATCAAGAGGGTTCTGTGTGTAAAAATCAGTTGGTCTTAGCGTCATTCATCTCCTCGCCACCAGAAGACTTCCTTAGGATTCTCAGATCATGGCTAATCTTAGACAATAGATTTATAGCTATAAAAATATGAAAATTATGACAGGTTCAGTTTAAGCAACATCACATGGACATTTTTGAGGCAGCTGGTTTAAGCAATATTTTTGGACCAATTTGTGCCAAAAGAACTGTATTTTGAGGGTTTGGTACTAAGCAAATACAATATATGAACCCAATGCACTGACTTGTAGGCCCTTTAAAAGGAACTCCGACCAATATACAAGTCAGTATGAAGTATACTGTGTGATATTTGGTTCTATTCTTCAATAGATCTGCTGCATTATCTCTTTTCCTGAGTTTCTGTGAAGTGTCATGCACACTGCATAGTCATTGACAGTGGCGTATCCACAGGAGAGCTGTAACCTTCATCTTTCTGGAGGAGAAAAACGCCACCAGAATTTCTTCTAGTTCAGATCATTTTTTTCTTGACCAATAAACATTACTTTAGGTAGGTTTACTTTTCCCTGTAGTTTATTAAGCTGGTGGATAATAAAAGTATGCAGGGTTTGTGAGCCACAGGAGCATTATAACATGTATTGTATATTGATTTTTTTTTCCTTTTTTTTGCAAGTCGTATATTTGGTGTTAACAATATAGCCACAGCTCTTGAATCTAGTGTTAGGATTTTATGTTGTGCGATCTGAAGACAAGGACAGCGGATGATATATTTACCTTCATCTAACTTAGAGATAGTTTAGCGTGCATATGAGCTATTAGGTTAAGCTTAAATATACTGGACACTTTTTCTTTCACAAGCTGTAAGCATAGATGTCACCTATGTATGATTTAGCTTTCTTACACTGTATAAGCAACATTTATAATTTTTGTAACACAAATCACAGATTGAATTTTTTTTTTATATATATATATATACATATATATATATATACACTATATTACCAAAAGTATTGAGACACCTGGCTTTACACACACATGAACTTTAATGGCTTCCCAGTCTTAGTCCGTAGGGTTCATTGTTGTCCACAAGGTTTAGGAGTGTGTCTATGGGAATGTTTGACCATTCTTCCAGAACATAATGTATATAATATAGTGTATATACATACAGTATATATGTTTTTTTTGTGCACTATACTTGACAGAAGTTTCAATTTAAAATGGCTTTAAAACACAACTCCTGCCAGAATGTTTCCATAGTTTTGGACAGAGTTTGCACACTGTTAGTGGAATAGGCCAATTTGAATTATGAATTATAAATACCATATTTCCCGGCATATAAGGCGGCTGGGCGTATAAGATGACCCCCTAATTTTCCAGTTAAAACATAGGTTTTGCCCTATACTCACCGTATAAGACTACCCCCCTTCTGAGGCAACACCATTAATAACATCAGCCCGCTGAATGTGCCCTAATACAGTACTGTAGCTTTGGCTACATACAGAACTTCCCTATTATTAATCTTTTAGCCCGCTGGATGTGTAAACCAATACTGGTACTGTGGCTTCAGCTACTTACAGAACATCCATATTAAATGTTTTAGCCCACTGGACGTGTAATACAGTACCGGTACTGTAGATTCTGCCTGCCATCAGAATACAATGATCACTGCTGGCTGCTTTAGCCGTCAGCAGTGATCACATGAAAAAACCTGGCAGGCTGGTTGTACTGAAGTTGATAGATTGAATTCAGAACAACCAGCCTACCCATAGATGGATCAAAATTTGTCCAGTTCCTGCTGAACAGCTGAATTTCGATCTGTCTATGACCGGCTTAAAAGACACAATAATAAAACACCTTTTCGGTGGGCTAGAGAAATCCTATAACCCATGTCAATTTTTTTACTTTCTGTAACACTATAGATATTATCCCTCATTTCTTGTCCTGGTGACACCATGGGATTGATAGTGCGCACCGCAAGTGCAGTTGCTCCAGAGCTTAATAAATGAGGTAAAGGTTCACGGTGCAAAGAATACCCAATCAAATGCAAGGAAAATAAAAAACAGTATTTTTGCTTGTATATGATTGGATAATAGAAATCAGCAGATCTTCCCCTCATTTCAGAGCATCCCCTCAGATCTAGAGCAGTGCACTGTATATTTGCCTTTAGTAAATCAACCTCCCTGTGTGCAATAGAAACCCAATCTTTCTCCAATCTCTTCAAAACTGAAATTAAAGTGGTATTACACCTAAATGCAAAAATGTTATATATTGCAGTTTACCAATCCTTAAGGTATAACTAAAGTCAAAACTTTTTTTTTAGGTTTAGTTTAGATAGAGTGGAGCAGTATTAGAACACCTATTGGGTTTTTAATTGCTGTCTGTGCGCCGTTAGGGTTTTTCAACCTATTTGTCCTGTTTACTGTTATCATCAAGAGTAGA
>BLSH010464798.1:679645-699058 GCA_018402905.1 Glandirana rugosa
GGTTATAATTTTCAGTCGTCGATACCATAAACATCGACGGGTGAGGAGGTCAAGCCCCCCTCCCACAAAAAAATTAAAAGTGGGCAGCTACAAATACCATAGCTGCTGACTTTTAATATTGGCACACTTACCTGTCCTGGAATCCAGCAATGTCAACACCCCAGTCAATGTTTCCATTGGCTCTCAGGTGCTGTTGCAACCATTGCCTATAAGGGAAACCGTCAGTGAAGCTTTGCGGCTTCACAGCCATTTCCCTACTGCACATGCACGAAGCAAGCTGCACTTTCTGAATGGCCCAGCAGTGGGGGAAGGTGGCCAAACTTCTCGGTGACCTCACTGCATCTCACCGCAGAAAAGTCTCCCGTAAGTGGGGGCGGGTACCTGTCGAAACAGGTATACATTCCCCCCTCCCCCCGAAAGGTGCCAAATGTGGCACCGGAGGAGGGGAGGAAGCAGATAAGCGGAGCTTCCCTTATTGGGTGGAGCTCCACTTTAAAATAGAATTCCAGGCTAAACCTAACTTGTGATGCAATACAAAAAATCCACAAGGGGATGCAGGAGAAAATTAGGATATTGTCCTTTGGGTATCGTATAGTCCCAATATTCTTCCGCATCCCCTTGTGGTTTTTTTGTATCCTATACTAACTAACCTGTGTAGGAAAGATGTATATATACGTACCAATTTTCAGCCCACTCTGGTCTGGTCATGGGATCTGGCTCCCCTGTGTCAATTAGTGATGGCTTCAGGGGAGAGGAGGGGGCACCAAAAACATATGGGCCATGGGAGCCTATGGGTGATGTCACTGCTCCAGGCTTTATCAGCTGTTGTTGAGCATTCTCTCCTCTCCCTTGCAGCCGGCACTGACTTACACAGGGAATCACATGACTGAACTATAGAGGGCTGAAAATAGGTAAGCATGTACTTCTTTTTCTTACCCAGGTCAGCATAGGTGTTAGAAGGGAGGAGGGAGCATTTTTAAGACTCGTTAAGTTTAGTCTGGAATTCTACTTCATGCAAAGGAATATTTAAGGTTCAAAAGTACTTAAAGAGGAAGTAAACTTTCCCGCTCCGATACTTCTTTTCATTTAGTCCATTATATCACGCCCCCAGTGTGAAAGTGGCCTTAAAAATCATGTTTCCAGGGGTAAGGCAGCGCCATTTTAGGTATGGTTTTCTGAGTCCACAGTAGAGTGTATTTCAGCAATTACATGTAGCCCTTTCTGTACTGTTAGCCAAGCCACCTCCTTGATCCAGCATTTCTATGGCAACCCTTCTTCACTACTCATAACCGACTTGTTTTACAACACAGTATTTAATGTGGCCGATCTTCTAATGTTATCTCTGTGTCAGTGTTATCAGCTGCAGCTGATAAGACTTTAATATGTAGTCCAATGCCAGGTTTACACTCCATGTGATGTCATACAGTCACATGGGGTGTAGGAGGAAGCTTTGAAGGATTCTGCAGTCTTGTGGCATTTGAGTGTTGCACTGCAAGGAATGTAAATTAGAGTCACGACATCCTATCTATGGACAAATAAGCACACAGAGAGAGTGCCATAAATCAGGGGAGAACTGAGCATGTGCTAGTGACGTCATTATAAAGAAAAGGACAGATTACAACAACACTGAGCAAGTAAGGGGACATCTACAGTGTTCAATGTGGTTTTTATGCTGATTTAAATGGGATTAAGTTGTGGGGGACAGTTTACAACCACTTTAAGTCTTACATTTCTAGCAGTTTCCCGCACCCGGTGAGAAACAGGTGGCACATACAACCAGCCATACAGGTGAATGACTATATATGCCCATATTTGTGGCATATGCTCCTATGCATCAGGGTTTCCTCATGCATGGACATACAGTATATTTCCCTGAATGTGAAACTCGAAAATTCAGGAAATATGTCACAAGCGCATGCACAGGTAAATGCCAAAAAATGTCACCAGTTGCATGAGTACATCTCTTTAAAACGGGAGCTTTGTTGGATCTATGAGCAGCCAGGTATAAACCAACTTGTGTCTGTTTACATCAGACTACTTCCAATCTGTCATGTTTAGATTCAGATTTCCAATTTTTTTTCCTGGACATGGATGGACTTGTATTTTGAAGGAGGATTTCTTGGTATAGAAGTGGCACAGCCAGCAGTAGAGGTGAGCATTCTGTAACTTCCTTACAAGTACTTTAAAAAAAAAAAAAAACTTTTTACTTATATGACAAAGTCTCTTTAAGACAGTGGGAGCCCCAGTTATCTAAACTCTTGTAGTTTTCACCTTGCTGTATATAGTATATTGTCAGCTCAGCTCTCTGTCCAGCTGAGCCTACAAACTATTTTGTTGCTTTGGTTCTGGGTCACAGAAAGACAAAGTAATTTATCCAAGGTCATACTTAGCTGACCGAGGCATTAAGATTAAGGTCCCAAGCTAGCAGCATCAGTAATAACCGCTATCAGCAACCTCTTAACCACGGCTGTCAGATATGTGTGGTGTAGATGCAGTATTGTCTTATTGTTATTATTGTTATTAAAATAACAGCATACCTAAAGTAAATGTGCTTTGTATAAGAACAACATATCTGTAAAATATATGCACATAAAAGTGCCTTACTCGTTTAGAATGTTTGCATTTTATGTAAGAATTTAGCCAGTTTAATTAAAACATTTCAATTGTTTTTAATAGCTGAATAGTTCAGATCTCTAAATATAACTTTTCAGTTTCTAAGCCTGGATGGTGGCTAATATGGAAACAAATTCACTTTCTAAGCCACACACCCAGACTATTCTCCCTACTTTAATGTAGATGTAAACTCTAACAGACTGACATTTAAGTTTGCTATCATAAATATATCATATCAAAATATGATGAAGCTCAGCACATGGTGTCCAAACTACACAGAGTGGATCACTCTGTGAAGTTTGGGCACCACGTGCTGGGCTTTTTCATATTTTTCTACACACACCTGATGTTTAAACCCTTTTGAGTGTAATTGTGGCTGGGTTCAGTGTCTTTTGCATCAGATAAAAAGCCACCTGGAGCTCTTGTAGATGGTCACTCACTCTTTCCATACATCATTGTTTTTTATTATTTCTTACCTCCTGATGAAGACTCTATGAGTTGAAACTATATGAATACTGAATATGTATCTTTGAAGATAAACTTTTATGATGAAATCCAGATATGATATGTACCTGTGATGTATTGAATATATTGTTTTTTAGACTTCAAAGTCCCATACCACGTTCTTGTACCTAATATACACAAAACCAAAGTTCTATCTGTTGACACATTTCCCGGGTGAACCCTGCTTCATCGGGGCAAAGGAGCTTGGGTAGTTAGATATGGTTTCCCACATTCTCCTTGTGGATCATTATATGTGTCAGTAGTATAGCTTAGGCATGAGGTTTGCTTCGGCCTCACCCTAGCAAATTATTTTACATAAACGTGCCAAATTTTTTTCATGACTGTATGAGTTTAGTAGCTCACAGTTTATATAAAGTTAAGATTTGTCAGTTTTTGTTTTTTTTGGGAGCTCTTATTAATAATGTGTAAATACCTCAGCTATTGTACTGTTTCGTGAATATATTATTAAGAGGTGATCAACACAGCATGAGAGTCTGATGGTTCCCTGCATTTCCAAGCTCAGATCTTTTTTTACTCTTAAAATTACATCAACATGTTGAATCTTTGAACGTTATAACAAGCTAATGAGGGGAGTGGCTGCTAAGTTAACTAATTCCCTCAGCTTTGTTTGATTGCTAAATCTAATATACAAGAATGGAGGCATGAGTGTTACTACTGCAAATTGTACCTTGAGGTGCAAGCTCCAATTGTGGCATTTCTATCCTTGCTTTAGAACTTAGAGAGTCATTGACCCCCAGCAGGCATGCAACGGAAGACTGTCAGAACCCCTAACTGCATACTTGTTTCAGGACCATGTCTCATTACCAAACACAACAATGGCATCCTAGTGCTCTGCACACCATCTTTATGCCATCACATTCCGTATGGCAATAATTACATTGTATTGAAGTTGTAGGGTCAGTTTGTATTCCAAATGTTTCTTTAACTTTGCAATCCATCCTATAGCTTTATATTTGCAAATATGCCACTTCCACAGGCATGAGAAAATGAGAAATCCTGGCTTTCAGTGGCTGCCAGGGAGTCCACCGTATCTTTTCCCTACCAATCCCCAGAGCCCAAAACACAGAAAATTGGATTCCTATTAAACATAGAGCCTACAATAAACCACTAGAGCCTTTGTAACAGATGCACTGCTTCTTGTTATTTTTATGGTAAATTTGTTAGCAGTTTGTTTTACCTTTGACTAAACACAGTTCATATGTGCTAAAAAAAAGTCATATTTCTTTTACTAACATTTCCATCCTTTTTACCAAAGCTTTTTTTAATAAACTGTAGTCCATTCAATGGGTTTCTCATTGTTTTTATGCTAAAATATCCACTAATGGAAAAATATTTTTAACCTACAAGTAAGCCATACTTAAATGCCTGCCTAAGTACACAAAGGTCAGTTCATTAACTACAAGGTCTTTCATATTCCATTCCATATCTGTTCTGTATCTTTTATTAAACATATTCATGTCCATTAACAATAAGTGAGTAGAGAACAAAAAGCTAATTATTTGCAGAACATAAAATCCTTAGAATAATTCAAGAAACTTTAATTAAGCTAATATATCATACTGTGCTTAGTGCACAAATAGGAACTAAAACAGTTACATTTTTGGTTTGAAAAGAAAAGTATTTTGGGTCAACATCTATGTAGGATTGGAATTATTTTTTATCATGAGTTTTGCTACTTTGTTACTACCGTTCCTTATTCTAATCTATGTAGGACGTAAAAAAAAAAGTATAGGTTGCAGTGAAGTGCCCATTTACAATCAAATGGTACTAGCTTCCCTGTGTGTATTATACTTCAAGGCAATTGTTCAGATTAAGGGCTCGTACCCTACATATTATCACAGGATGCTGTTAACCACTTGAGAACTTTTCATTGACGGGGAGAGGCGTATAGGAGAAGGAGATCTGTGACCCCATCAAAGATAGACAAAGCAGACTGCAGCAGGTAGTGAAGTAAGCACTTTGCTGATCATTGTTTTTAACCATTTAGCTAAATATACTTTTTTTTGTCTTGCTTACAAGTTGCTTAACATGTTATAGATATTAATAATAATGTCTGTGCACTTGATTTGATTACATGTACAGGTCTAACCATGACCTGCTTCCATAACTGTAACCATGTGACCTAATTATAATTCTAAAATGTATTTTGGAATAATATATTTTGGGCAGATGCTGTCAATGATTACACTAGACACTGAAAATATACGCTATTGGGTTACCAGTGTGTTTTGCCAACTGAAACTAAAATTCCAAACCACATGTTTTTAGGTGTTGAAAAGCAATGCAATGCAATGCAACATAATGAAAATCAGTGCAAATCAGAACAAAAGCATTCATTTGGTCCAGCTTTGAGAGTGCTTTGAGGCCTATTTAAACTACTAGGAATAAAGACATTTCAAACAGATCTTAAAGCTTGTGGTGTGTTGCATTGTTTTTGACTGCCTAAAAATGCAAAAGGCATCTACACATGTTTTTGAAAATGGAAGATCTGCAAATATCTATGAGGGAATCCCTAGTGGATTGGGCAGATTCCATTTTTACAAGTTGGCCCTTCTTTATTTATTTGAATACAATTTATTTTTGTTGTGTAGGCCCATGGTCTGGACACACCAAGAGCCCCAGATAGCGATAGTGACAGTATGTCACTGCACACCCATTTTCTAAATAACACTGACAGAACTGAAAGCATTAGGTGTTGTATTCAGATTAGGTATTTAGCTCATTGTTAAAGCTGTACTCTGTGCAGCTGGTTACTTGGTCATTTTATTCTAGAGGAGAGGGCAGAGGAGATATACTTACCTGAACCTTTGATCTTCCCCACAAAACTTGTCTGGAACCTCCCCGCGCTCTGATGGTCTTGAAAATGGACTGTTCCTGATGTCAGCATGCACAGGACATGCTCCATAGACAGGAATAGTCCACCACTGGATCATGGAGGAGCTTGGTTTTCCGGGGGATGGAAGGATCAGGTGAGCATGAACTTTGCGCTCACCCCTAGAAAAAACGAGCAGGTGACCCATGCATTGAAAAAAAAAATTGCCGGGAGTTGGGCTTTAATATACGTTCTTCAGTGTCTGTCATTTTTGCCAAAGTCAACCAACTTAAGAAGTCTGTAATATTCTTCAGTTGCGTTTACTGACAGAAATCTGTTCTGTTAAGCTATCATTGTATTCAGGAGCATTATATCGCTCTTTCAGGCAGTCAGATTTAGCATGTTTTCTTTTAGATGAAAAAGAATTGATTTGTGCCCTACACAAAAGGCAGAATTGTTGCTAGAGCATAAATTACAACCCAAACACTAATCTGTACCTAAAAAGGACAAATGTTTCTGTTTAAGATGCATACCATTTTGCTGTCTGAGCAGGACAATCTCAAGGTTGAGATAACATTAATGAATTTTAAATGATAAATCACAACAGCCTATCACAAGTAGGTCTTACGATTACTTTGTTTTTCTATAAATCAGTGGCAGGTGACTAGAGGCCCGAGGACAACATTCAGCCTGCAAAAGGGTCACTATTAGCCTTGTGGATTGTTTCACCTCTTAACATCTTTATATAATGTCTTTTTTTTTTATTTTTTATAATATATTTTATTTGGGTTTGAAAGACAATGACATACAATAAGCTTCTGTAACGTATACTTTGTCTGATCTAAATCCAGGTCAGTTCTCGTGTATTCAGGAAGGGAGAAAAGTACAAGAAGAGGGGGAGAAAAGAGTGACAAGTGTATTGTAAACAAACCTTGACCTGTTATATTGTTTGAAGGAAGCTTGGATGGAAAAAGAAGACCTGTATGCCCAGATTTCCCCTGGGGGGGGGGGAGCTTCCAGGCCTGCGTCCTACAGGGAAATATCCGCAAAAAGAGGAGGCGCCTCTAAGTGTAATGGGTAAAATAAAGCATTTATTCTGACGGTCAAAAACACTCACAGAATGTAGTAGATAAAAAGGCATGATCTCAGTCCAAATGGAAAAGGTGGAAGGGAAGCCGATTCAACCAGGAGAAGATAGTCCATTTGGACTGAGATCGTGCCTTTTTATCTACTACATTCTGTGAGTGTTTTTAACCATCAGAATAAATGCTTTATTTTACCCATTACACTTAGAGGCGCCTCCTCTCTTTGCATTTCTTTCAGTGTTGTGATGTAAACCCACGCGGACTACTATCTTTGTAACTACATGTCTTTTATGGTTATATACTGTAGAAGTTTTTTATGCTGCTTTCCTATCCATTTAGTACTCTCCACTGACATTCATTGTAATACACTGAAATGTTTGTTTATGTTGTTTTTTTCGAATCCGTTCTGTACCTGTTGATCATTGCGCCCTATACAGGTTAAGGACAACTAGAAACATTCTTGGTGTAACAACGACATACAATATAAACTTTGATAATAACAGCCTATCAAACAGAGTTCCGGATTTTGAATAGAATGTAGAGTAACTGAAGGGAGGAACAAAGTGGGGGGAGGGGGGGTTGCAGGAATAATTATGTTGAGTTCCCTTGTTGATCAATGTTTAGACTTGGAACTGTGGGAGATGAATGTAAATGTTCTCCTCTTTTGGGAGGAGCCTGAGTCACCCAACTATGGAGTACCATAGTTCAAAGAGATATGGGGAACGGAGAGCCTCTTTATCTTGGTTGGAAAGCTTGACTGTATGAAGGATAGCCATCATTGGAGGAAGCGTTTCTCGGAACCTCGCTTGTTGGACCAGACCTTCAATAGCTCCCTGTATAGCAAGACTTTTAATTCCCTCTTAACTTCTGTGGGAGATGGCAGATGGGGTAGAATCTAATGTTTGAGGATGGTTCTTCGGGCCATGAAGAGACAAAGGTGGATCCATTGAGGAAAATGCAGAGGGTAGGGTGACGTGGAGGTAGTTGGAGGTTCCGTGGTCTGTTCAGAGCTGAAAAGCAAGAGGCTGGGTTCTGATGGAATGTCCAGTAAAATCACAGCTTGAATGTAAGAATGGACTTGGGTCCAGAAAATGACTGTAGCGGGGCATGGCCAAAGGCGATGAAATAGCGTTGGCTTGGATGATTTGCACCATGGGCAAAACTTTTTTCCTGGTGAATCCTCTGGAGAGTGATAGTGTATATATGCCCTGTGTAGGAGTTTGAACTGGGTTTCCCTCCAAGACTCATTGGTTATGAGGTTTAGGATTTTTTTGTAGCCACTTTGAAGAATATGAGGGAGGTTTTTTCCTTGGATACCCTTACCCCATGCTTTTGAGGCCGTGTGCTCCAGGAATTTGGTGAAGAAAGGTATAAGGGGATTGTAGATCACCAATGTGGAAATGGTATAGGCCTCCATTAGTCTATCTATTAGCATGCGTTTAAACCCGAGGTGTGGTTTTGGGCATATTTTGTTCACATAGGTCGAGAGTTGTAGTAAATGGAAATTGTGGTTGTATATAATGTATTTAATGAGATTGTGAGCACATTCCTAAAGCCTGCTATTATACTATGTAGGACCACTTCCTTCCAGAGCATGGGACAAAAGAACACTCAAAAACACTATGCAAACATATAGACAATTATTTGGGGCAAAGTACCATCTATTTGCTTTTGGTCATAAAATACATGTGTTGCTATATTGGGTGGCTGTGTTGTTTAATAGGGAAGCCCCTAATAACTGATAGGTATAAAACCAAATGCATGTGTAACAGTTGAAGTACATTTTCAAGAAGAGGTCTATGCTTCTCTGTAAATATAAAAACATGTCTACCAAAATTAATTTGACACAGATACTGAACTTTGTGTCCATACCTATATAATGGAGCCAAAGCTCAATTATATAGGTATGGTCACAAAGCTCAGTATCTGTGTCAAATAAATTTTCATCCCAAAGGATGAAGGCCATGGTTGTTTTTTTAATGCCCAGAATATCCTTGTTCTTAGCAAATACAAATTGTCTAGTAGGAAATTAAGTTCTGTTGAATACTATATAAATAGGATAGTGTTGAACCCTGGTGTGACATAAAGGCTTTGTTGATAAGTGAAGAAAGTTGTATGGACTATACCCAATATTCTTCTTTCACAGTCTGATGCAGCATTTTTATGGGTGCTGGCAGAAGTATTCCTCACAGGGGGTGGTAATGCCCACAAACTTCAAAATTTCATAACTGCTCTCCATATACAGTACACAGCAAAGCAATTAATTCCTGTGGGATCACCCTTTAGTTCTATCTGCAATAGGTATTTTGGGAGAGGGTTACACTTGGAGAGTATATAGTTCATAATAATATTATAAAACTGAAGAATAGGGGGAACATATGTAGCCAGGTGCTGGGCTACAGCAATATGGAGAAGACACAGCCTTTTATTCTTCTCTCCCTCTACTGAGATACTGATGTTATGCTGCAATATTCATCTCCGGCCAGCTGGCGCAGAGCTAAAGCCAAGCAAGCCCATAGACTTCTATGCAGAGCGTTGAGACTCATGGAAGTGATAGTTTGAGATGGCAGCCATATAATGGGATAAATAGACTCCTTATACTACAGCTCCTAATAGGCACTGCGTAGTAGAAAGAGTGGAGAGATGATTTTTTATTAAACTGCCTGGAAAGTTCTTCTTGGCACCGAGGGAGTTAGAGATAGAGTACCTCTGTCTGAATATTTACCTGCCAGCAGGAGACCATACCAGCAGAGATCTGAGCCTGAGATTGGGAGTGAGGACATCTGGGGGTAGCACAGCACCTCTCGCATCACAACACCTGCACTGATGTCGCAGGGAGACCAGGGCATCCTCTCACCCTCTGCTTCCCACTAATGAACACCAGAGGCTTTCAGGGAAAAACAAAGGGAATCACCTTCTACAGTGAGAGGTCACTGCAGCACCCTGGGGACTGGTGAGAAGGCTATTCACCCATTGTTGATACTGCTAACAGAAACTGAGTCACTGAGAGCAGGACACCAAGTGCACCCAATCCACACTGCACCCATGCTGCACTCTATACAGCACTTATTCCAAACCTAGACTGCACCTATATCAACCTTATATCACATTATACCGAACCTTTACCGCATCTGAACCACATCTACCTTGACTAAACTATATCATACCTATACTGTATGCATATTAACTGAAACTGCCATAAAGTGCACTGACGCTCTTAGGCCCCAACAATAGTCAACACTAGAACATCTCAAAGGACTGCCCCTCCTGTAATAATTATTCTGCAAGCCTTCTTTGTTTCCCTACCCCCTTCGCTACCATCTTCTCTTTCTTTTGGACAGTGCATACCCAGTCAGTCTAGGACTAGCATCACCACCATAAATGTGCTTTGGAAGTATAGCTCCAGCACTCAGTAGATTAAATATTACTACACCTCACTGTTGTAGTAATATTTACAGCTCCCTACTGTTAATGACTTATGATAACCCATTTTATGCTTCCCTAGTTACCAACCATATTAGGTGACAATATATCAAATTTGGCTTTACTACCTGATTTGGTGCCTGCTTCCTTTGCTATAGCACTACTGTTGGGTACTATTACTTTCAGTGATTTACTGTGATATTGTATGTTTGTACACTCAACCTGGTGTGTCAGTTGGGAGGAGGTTCTTGTGAAGGTCGACACAAAGAACAGAGGACCCATCCTATCCAGCGCCTCCTATGATGGTAGCGCTACAGATACAGTATATGTCTTTGGGACAAGCACGGTGTGCCAATTGTAAAATCTGTGTCTAAATGTGTACATATTAGACCCAGTTAGATCTGAAAAAACAAACATCTGTCCAATTCAAAACCAGAGAGCTGGCAACCTTACATTATTATAGTGTTTAAGAATTCAATTTGACTTTGTAAAAATGTATTTTTACAAAAATTGATGTTTTTCCATCAGAACTGACAGTATCCATGTGAAAATACTGCACATAAAATCTTTTACCATTAGAAGAAGAATTTAATCTGTGCGGAAAGTGTTTAATTTATGCATCAGTACGGTAAAGTATAGATCCAGATTTACAGTACTAACGCTGAAATGCCTAAGTACAGTAAATGCTTTCTCAGAGTTATGCACTCAAATGATCATGACCAGAGCAAAGCAACAACATAAAAAGCGATCATATAAATGATAGATTGTTTATGCATTCTTTCTTGTGTCTGTAAGTTTTAATGGAAGTTGGGTGGTCTCATTAATCCAGTGTAGCAAAAGTATGAACCAGTGAAGAATTAAACATCAGACCCGCCTGCCAAATATATAATAGAGACTGAATAAATAACAGAGATATAATAAAAAAAGTGTCTTTTGTTTAAAATATGTTTTGCTGTATGTATATTTTTAATTATTTCTACAGTGTTTGGCTATTCCAAATCCAGAGTCATGACAGCTCATATTTATTATGAAGTAGTGTTTTATTTTTAACTTCTCAAATGTCCCCAACAAGTCATCTTTTTAGGTTTTTCCTCAATTGTTAAAGAAATGATAAACACTGACCTATAGACACATCTACCCAACTTGTACAGCTGCAAATAAGTTTTGAAAACATAACCTGCTCTCCGAGAGGTCTATGCCCAGGTCCAAGGCATTATGAAGGGCAAAGCTATAAGATAACAAGTTCTGCAAAAGCAAATAATTGTGACACTGCTTATTAACTAGTGTACAAGTTGTGGTAGCATGGAGGCTGGTGACTACAGTAATGTGCCAGTGCCACAGTGCCAGGCTGGTAGAACGGGATTACAGGGGAGGTTCAGTACTATTTTATTATTGCTCAGCTTCAATATATCTCATAAATGAGGCCTCACAAACTGGCCCATTAGAGTCATATTTTTAGTAAAACCAGTGGCTGGTAATTTTGCAAACATCAGAAACCAATGACTGATGTTATAATTTTAACATGAAACGGCAGCAACATTCAGTGAAATAAGTATTGTTTATATGCATCAGACAGGGTTGCCACCTTTTGTCAAGGATGTACTTGGACACCTGTAACGTGAACATGAAATTGACATGCAAGCTGCTGTACAACCAAGAATAATGGGTGTAGGTTGGTAAAATAAAAGTGAGTTCGTTAAATTAAACTGGTTCCCTGAATATAAGGTAGACACCTAGATGAAGCAGCATATGCCTTCCAACATCTTCATGATCCCAAACCCTTACTAACAGCTAACAGATATTCAACAGCTAAGGGTTTTGGTACCCATGAAGATTTTGGAAGGCATATGTTTGCTACATATAGATATCTACTTTATATTCAGGTAACCTCCTGCACCTCTCTATTGGACAGTGAGTCTAACAAGCTAATGGTCAATACATAAGTGTAGGTAATAAGAAAGGATGTTAGCTCCTAGTTTCACCAGTAGAACTTGGAATATGTTTAATATTGTGCCCAAGTTTTAGAGATCCCAGGGTCCTGGTAAAGAGTTTGAAGGTATATATAGGCACCTTATATACAGTCAAATCTAGTTGCTTGCATTTTATTCAAGCATAGTTAACAAACGGACAGGTTACTTTTGGAGAATGGCCTGACAAATATAAATTAGATTTTCAGTGTTGGCTAAAACTACAAAAAATATTATTCCTGTAACTGATGAAAGCTCATTTGATTTCTACCAAAATATGCTATTTGTTACAGGAGAGTACTTTTAAGATATCAGAGTAAATCCCATGTTACTAGAAATGCAATATTACCATAGAGACTGCCATGTTAGTCAAAGGCTGACGTGCTATCAGAGATAATTCTATGTCGGCAATGTTAGAAATGTTACCATGGTAGAGACATTGTCATATTTAGATTGTTGCTTGATTAGTAATGTTGTAATGTCTGATATTCTTCCATGTTATTGATAGTCTCTACCACTGGAAACATTAGAGGTTGATTTACAAAAGGAATACAGACTGTTTACTTATAAAAATGAATATTTACTTTGCAAAATGCATTTTATTAAGGTGATATTAAAGTTTCAGTTATTTGTCTAAAATACCAAATAAATCATAATTACCTGGGTTTTGCACAGAGCAGCCCTAATCCTCCTCTTCTTGGGTACCCTGCCAATGCTCCTGGCTCCTCCCCCTTCTAGTTCCCCCCAGAAAGCGGATTGCTGGGTGGGTACTCATGCAGGCTCAATCCCATGCAGCACAATGTGTGTTTATTCTCAACCTATGGGTTGATTTACTAAAGGGAAATTGACTGTGCAGTTTGCAGTGGCACTCTGCAAGTGCAGTTGCTCCAGAGCTTAGTAAATGAGGGAGAGCTCTGCAGATTTTCATTATCCAATCATGTGCAGGCAAAAATGCTGTTTTTTTTTTCCTTGCATGTGATTGGGTATTATTTCTAAAGTGAGGCTTTACCTCATTTACTAAGCCTTGGAGCAACTGCACTTGCAAAAGTGAACAGTCTCTTTGCCGCTAGTAAATCAACCCCATAGTGTGGCTTGACCCCACCCCCCCGTGCCCTCCTCACTAAATTTGACTGATTGTAGTAGAAACCAATGGCTCCCACTACTCTCACAGAGTCCAGTGGGAGGCAGAGAGAGAGCAGTGCCACTGTTCTCGGACACAGCGCTGGACCGAGATCCTACTCAAGTAATATTTGGGGAGGGTGCCGCACCTAAAAGGTTTTTTTACCTTAATGCAGAAAATGTATTAAGCTAAAACACCTTTAGCCTTTAGAACCACTTTAATACCTCTTACATGTGATTGGGTATTCAAAGTTAATTCAAATTTACATCATATGTTATTATTCACTTTGCATAGTGATCATTCACGCTTTCAAGTATTTACCATGGAAAGTGAATGTCCTCTCCTACTTTAGTACATAAACTTCATTGTCAAGTTACAAAGATGTCTCTTTGTCAAACCTGCAGGTGAGATATACCAACATGTTACTATATATCATTCCTGGCAAATTGATTAACACTTATAGTACTAAATCTTATCCACATACACTGTGCCCAGGGATGCCATGTCACCAACTGCCCAGCATGAAAAGAAGACTTTTTAGTGTGGGAAAAATCTATGTAGACCCTCTTAACTCTGTAAACTCCATATAATCAAAATATTTGTCTTGTTTTAAAGGGACACGATTCCCCCTAGAAATCTTCATTTTTTTTATACCTAATTTGATATGACATGAATCGCCTCGTAGCTCTACTAGAAGACCAGGAGTCCAGAAAACCAGATATGAGGCAATGCTCATGCCACCGCCAGGCGCTGCTGCCAATATTGATGTATTTTCGGTATCATGCATGGCTTTAAGAGTGGAAAAGATACATCATGATCCAGCTGTTTGCAAAATATTCTTGCTACAAGCAAAATACCCCCCCTTCTCGGTGCTATGAAAACTACAGAGGGGAGTTAATGCACTGCAAAAACACTTTCTTCTGCAAATGCAATCTCTTACTAAGCATAACCTATTCAGAACATACTACTGCAAATTGATTCTGAATATAAATTGAGAATGGGGATTCTCATATCATGTGTCACCCTGAGCTTATTTATATCTAAATATGCAATTTTCATTCTTTTATTAAAAAGTTATGTTTGCAGGGATTATTATTATTATTATGTTTATACCCTGTCATGTATAATATATTCATAAAATCTTCCTTTGCAATGTCAATTAAAATGTCTGAAGGATGTTTAATTAATCACAGCATTTACTTCACAACAAAATTAAGTAGAGGATTAAAGACAGTTTAAGTATAATGGGGTTTGTAAAAAAAAAAGTGTCAAATTGTCTTCTTCACAATGTATGTTCTTTTCAGGTAAGTTGTTATTGACAGATAAAACATCTGTGTAGTCCAACACCAACTGACTTCCATTATACATCTTATCTTGTACAGATCACAAAGTAAATGGAAGAGTAAAATGGTGCCCAAAAATCATTAAATAACTTCCTAAACTGACAACTGCTGGCTGCAATGCAAGACAATGTAGAAAAAAATCTTTGCAATGGGAATGCAGACATAAAAGGTGATAAAGTGGTATATTTATAGAGTAGTGAATGTGCCATTCACTTGACATTCAGTGCAGGTGAAATAATCCCTGTGAATTAAACCCAATGCAACATGAGATTCACCCGTACTAAATGCTGAATGAATGTGACCTCCTTGGTTTTATAAGTATACCCAATTGTATTTTAACCTGTCCCCACAGATATCCCAAAATGTACCACAGGTCCCCAAATTGTACCCATAGATTATAAATATATAGTATATATACAGTATGTGACAACTGTGTCTCTAACTAAGACAAAGGCAGAAATGACAAAACAGTTCCAATGCTTTTCTCATTGGGGATGGTTTACTAAAGGCAAATAGACTGTGCACTTTGCAAAGTGCAGTTACTCCAGAGCTTAGTAAATGAAGTAACGCTTCACTTTGAATACCCAAAGACATGCAAGGAAAATAAAAAATAGGATTTTTGCTTGCACATAATTGGATGATGAAGTCAGCAGAGCTTCTGCACATTTTCTAAGCTCTGGAGCAACTGCACTTTGCAAAGTGCACAGTCTATTTGTCTTTAGTAAATCAACTCCATTGTGTCCTCCTCCCATGCTCATCTCTAGAACTTCTCCAGAGCATCTCCCATCCTCTGAGACTCTCTAACCTAATCTGTCCGCCTATCTCCTACTCTGTCCACTTTTAGGCAAGCTCTGAAAACTCATCTCTTCAGGGAGGCCTATCCTGCCTCCAGCTGACAACGGAATCTTCTACTCCCCTCAGTTCATCCCTCACAGTCCCTACCTTTTGTTTCACCTGCCCCTCCCTCTTAGATAGTAAGCTCGCAGGAGCAGGGCCCCTCTAAACCTCTTGTTTTGAATTGTACTGTTGCTGTATTGTCTCTCTTTATATTGTAAAGTGCTGCGTAAACTGTTGGCACTATATAAATCCTGTATAATAATAATAATTGTGTCCAAAAATTTAACAAATAGGGCTGTGAAAGTACACAAAAGTGTATATGATGTCAATGCACTAAAGGCAGTATTTTTATCCAAATTTCAGGCAAAAAATGGCATGGATAAAAGGTATATCTGTTGTAGGTACCACTGTTCAGTGGCGGCCTGTCCATTAGGGGCGCATGGGCTCTGCCCCCATCCATGCGCCCGCCCCGATCTACATACAGGGTGCTGGACGCATGGGTTCCAATGGCAGGGTCGTGTTTTTTTGAAGCACATTATTAGAGCCACAGGCTCTAATAGGCTTCAAAGAAAGGTGGGCTTGGGGCGCACAGCACTGCGCCCCGATCCCACCCACTTGTGTGACAATAGCGAATAAATATTCGCTATCGCCACATTGATACTCCTCCCGGCCGATCAGGAAGCAGGTCTTGAGACCTGTCACCTGATTGGCTGAAAGGACAGGTGATTCTATTGGATGCCTAGGAGGAGGAGGGAGGAGCTGCATGGTGAAAATCGCCACAGCCAAGGAGGAGAAGGCACAGGAGCCATTACCCACAGCCTGCCTGCTGTCCATAGGAGCCCTCAACCCGCCCATAGGAGCCCGCAACCCGGCCACCACCTAGATGGGGTAAGTGCCAGGAGGGTGCAGCTGACAGACTGACCAACAGGAGGGGTGGTTGTTTGCAGCCCCCCAAAAAAAAACACCAGCCGCCACTACCACTGATTAAGTAAGCTTGGTTAGAAAATGAACATAACCTCTACAGGAAACAACTCAAGACATACTTCATATTCAAATACACATAAAGGTTAGCTCTGGGATAAGCAAATATTGTTTAAATAGGAGATCCAAGTATATGTTTACTCGAAACTGATGTGCTTTGTGTATTTCTTCCAGATCTGTAAAGTAAATCAGTGTGCACAAATTTCCTGTAATAAAGACCGGTCACTCCTGTTCTTTCTCCTTGTGCAGGGTGACTGGTCTTGTCTCCACCCCCTCCTGCATTTTCTGCAGGCAGACTTAGTGGGTGGGGCCTTCGAGGTTCCTCCCACAGTCCCACAGTTCTGCCCATAATGTTGTCACCAGTATTTTTAGTCATAATTTTTTTAAACACATTTGGTGGTATCAAAATTCATTTTTATTCTTTATTTCTATTGGGGAATATATTATAAGGGAAGTTTTGTACCCAGCGTTCAGCTTAAAGGGGCATATTTATAAAGCAGTAAATGTGATTTTTACTAAACATTCTGGTTCACTGTGACTGTCATTTAACATGTATACACCTGGAAAACTCACCTGCACCGAATGTTACATATTTCTTAATATATAGGCATCCTACTTTTTATTTTCTGAATTAAACAGTTACCCTCTCACCCAAAAAAAAAAAAACAAACAAAAAAAAATACCTTAAAAAACAAGTGTGCCATCCAGAGAGGAGTGTGGGGTACTCTAGCAAATTTTTGGGAGTGTGGGGGTACTCTATCAGATTTGTGGGAGTGTGGGGTACTATAGCAGATTTAGATGGACTTGAATAATTAATAAAGGCAAACTCCAGATAACACTTTTTAAGCAGTTACAGCAACCCTTTTTTTTTTCCTTTTGGGATAAAGGTCATGTTAAATAGCTTGTGACAACCCTCTAACTGCCACCTTTGCTGGAGAGCTTGGTAGAATTTACCCCTTAATGACCAGGTCACTTTTTTGCTAAATAAGGCACTGTGTTGCTTTAACTGACAATTGCGCAGGTATGCGATGCCCAAATAAAATTGATGTCCTTTTTTCCCACAAACAGAGCTTTCTTTTGGTGGTATTTCATCACCTCTGCGGTTTTTATTTTTTGCGATATAAACAAAAAAAGAAAATGACAATTTTGGAAAAAAAAAACAATTTTTTTTATTCTCTGCTATAATACAACCAAAAATAAAAAATATAAAAAAATTGTCATTATCAGTTTAGACCAATATGTATTGTTCTACATATTTTTGGTAAAAAAAAATCCCAATAAGTGTATGTTGATTGGTTTGCATAAAATGTATAGCGTTTACAAACTATGGGATAGATCTAGGGACTTTTCTTTTTTTTATTGTTTTTACTGGTAATGTCAATTTTTAGCAGGGCTGCAACACTGTGGCGGACAAATATGACCCTAAGTGACACTTTTTTGGACCAGTGACACCAATACAGTGATCAGTGCTAAAAAAATGCACTGATCACTGTATAAATGACACTAGCAGGGAAGGGGTTAAAATCAGGGGCGATTAAAGGGTTAAATGTGTTCCCTGCAAGTGTTTTCTAACTGTGTGGGGGATGGACTGACAGAAAGAACACAGAGATCCCTGTGCCTGATCACTAGAAACAGACAAAACGGAGATCTGCCTTGTTTACATAGGCAGATTCCCGTTCTGCCTCTCTGTGGAGCGATTGCGGGTGGCCGGCGGACATCGGGTACAGGTACGTTGTTTCGCGCAATAGAGCTGCCCTGCTGCAGTATATATGCGGTGGGCCGTCTCTAAGTGGTTAAAGTTGACAAATAACAGACACATCTAAGAATTGGTAAGCTGAAATATATTATATTTTTGTTTTATACTGCTTTAAATCAACAGAGTATGGTGTTTGCCTTTGCCACAGCAATGATTGAACACAGACATGAGAAGTGATGACAGGGTCTCTTTAACCACTTCCTTACTGGCGTATTGTAAAAATACGCCGGCAAGGTGGACTCCCCATCCTAAGTGGACGTCATATGACGTCCTCTTGTTTTCGCCGCTTTGCGGGCCCTCAGGGGCCCGCATCGCGGCGATCGGGGACCGGCCGTGTCCCTCGGGACCCCGGCCTTCCGTGATCGGGGTAAAGAGCCAATAAAATTGGCTCTTTACCGCGTGACCGGCTGTGTCCTATCACAGCAGGTCACTGACATCAATGGCGACTGAGCGGCGTGCACGCCGCTCGCGCGCGCCCCAGGGGGCGCGCAGCGCGGCGATCGGCGAGCGGGCTTGTCCCTCGGACAAAGCCCAACCCCGATCACGGTAAAGAGCCAATAGTATTGGCTCTTTACCACGTGACCGGCTGTGTCCAATCACAGCCGGTCACAAAATGACGGGAATCCACGGTAACGAGCTGTTACCGGGTTCTCCCCTTCACACACCGATCGTGTGTGAGGAGGAGATAGCGGTAACAGCTCGTTACCGCTTACTGTCAGCACCAAGCACACTGATTGCCCCCCCCTCCAATAAAGAGTACCTGTCACTACCCAATCAGAGTACCTGTCACCTGTCCATCAGAGTACCTGTCACCTGCCCATCAGAGTACCTGTCACCTGCCCATCAGAGTACCTGTCACCTGCCCATCAGAGTACCCGAGTACCTGTCACCTGCCCATCAGAGTATCCGAGTACCTGTCACCTGCCCATAAAAGTACCCGAGTACCTGTCA
>BLSH010464798.1:700612-721092 GCA_018402905.1 Glandirana rugosa
GTCTTGGGTGATCAAAACCCAAAAAAAAATGTTGAGTTCTTGCGGGGTCGGGTTTTGTCAACTATTGTCGGATACACACGTACTTGTGTATCCTATTATACTACCCCTCAAATAACTGACATCTTTTTTTGTAGACTTTGGTTTTTGTCGTCGACATTTTTACAGGTTTTTACAGGACACACGTACTCCGGAATTACAATATTATGGTGACGTCTACTAGATCTGTCGTCTCATAGTACAGGAATAGAGACATGTCTTTACTTTTCTGGAGGGTCTCTTAAGTAGTGTACCATGACTGAGTAATTGTCATTTAAAGTGTGAGAGTGCTGAAAGCTGAAAATTGGTCTGGTAAGGAAGGGGGTGTAAGTGTCCTGTATGGAAGTGGTTAAGCTATTCCTGATTTGAATTCTCTGGGAGGTCTTTTCATTTCTGTACAGAGATAAGGACATGATACTCTGCTGTCTAGATCATCTGCAGTGGTATTATAACATTAAGGCCTCATGCACACAGGACATTTTTGGACATTTTTACAGCTGCTGTTTTTGGTTTCAGATGTTTTTTTCTACAGTCAATAAACTCCCCATCATATTATCCTATGTGTTCATGCACACATAGGCTGTTATCAACTGTTTTGGGCTGGGGCGTTCTTGAGTTGTAAAAAAAAACCCAAAACTAGTGGGTTCTGAGAGCTGTTTTTCAGCTGTAAAAATGCTCAAAATGTGCAGAAACACCGCTCACCAACGTTTTTGGAATTTTTAGATCCATTGAGGGGAAAACCCCCCCCCCCAAAAAAAAACAAACCCAGTACTGCTCAAAAATGCATTTTTGGACGTTTTTGGTCCATAAAAAAAAAAAAAATTGCTACTGCTCATATACGCTCAAAAATGCTCAAAAACACTACTGCAAAATGCTGAAAAAAGCTGAAGAACTCCCTGCAAAGCTACTGATGTTTTTAAGACTTTTTTAATGTCCAGTGTGCATGAGGCCTAACAATAAGGCCTAATGCATAGAGTTGAGCGGACACCTGGATGTTCGTGTTCGGCGGGTTCGGCCGAACTACGCGGAAAAGTCAGAGTTCGGCCCCGAACTTGACCCCGAACCCCATTGAAGTCATTGGTGTCCCAAACTTTTGGGCACTAAAATGGCTCTAAAAAAGTCCTGGAGAGGGCTAGAAGGCTGCAAAATGAAGCAAAATGGGGGTAAGAGTAGAACAAGTGCCCTGCAAACAATTGTGGATAGGGAAATAACTTAAAATCACATAAAAAAAATGGAGGAGGAGGTGGATGTGGAGTAGGAGGTTGAAGAGGCGGTGACCGTGGCGGTGTAGGTGGTGGAAGTGGCGGTGGAGGAGGAGGAGGTAGCCAACACTGTTTTTTGTTTGTTTGGTTTTTTTTTCTAATTGAGGTAGCCCCCAAAATATTGAGACATATTAAAAAAAAAGAATAAGTTCACTTTAGTATACCAATGGCTGTGTGAGGCCGGTATAAATGTCTATTCTGCACAAGGTACAGACAAGTCTTGTGGGATCCATGCCTGGTTCATTTTAATAAACGTTAGCTTGTCCACGTTGGCTGTGGACAGGCAGCTGTGCTTGTCTGCGATAACGCCCCCTGCCGTGCTAAACACACGTTCCGGCAATACACTGGCTGCAGGGCAGGCCAGCATCTCCAAGGCATAAAGGGCAAGCTCAGGCCATGTGCCCAATTAGGAGACCCAGAAGTTGAATGGGGCAGACCCATCAGTCAGTACTTGTAGGCGTGTGCACACATACTATTCCACCATGTTGCTGAAATGCTGCCTCCTGCTAAGACGTTGCCTATCAGCTGGTGGTGCTGCTTGTTGTGGCGTGCTGCTGACAAAGCTTTTCCACATTTCGGCCATGCTAACCCTGCCTTCTGAGGTGCTGGCGGTGCCACAGCTGCTTTGGCGACCTCTTCCTCGTCCTCTGCCTTCGCCTTGTGCTTCCACTGAGCCCCTGGTGTCATTTGGGAATGTTGGGAAATTATTATTCTTTTTTTTTTAAATCAGCAATGTAGACGCACTTTTTAATTTTGTGCAAGAAATGCACAGCAAGGTGCAAATGTACTATGTAGCACTATTTATTAATAATAATAAAAAAAGAATAATAAATTATTATTCTTTTTTTTAAACCAGCAATGTAGACGCACTTTTTATTTTTGTACAAGAAATTAACCGCTGGCCGCAAATGTAGTATTTAGAATTTTTTTTTTAAACCAGCAATGTAGATGCACTTTTTATTTTTGTGCAAAAAATGCATCGCTGGCCGCAAATGTAGTATTTAGAATATTTTTTTATTTAAACCAGCAATGTAGACGCACTTTTTATTTTTGTGCAAGAAATGCACCGCTGGCCGCAAATGTAGTATTTAGAATATTTTTTTTTCAAACCAGCAATGTAGACGCACTTTTTAATTTTGTGCAAGAAATTCCCAGCTGG
Organism: Glandirana rugosa; assembly: GCA_018402905.1. Taxonomy (NCBI): domain Eukaryota; kingdom Metazoa; phylum Chordata; class Amphibia; order Anura; family Ranidae; genus Glandirana; species Glandirana rugosa. Next base: position 703,070 of record BLSH010464798.1, read on the forward strand.
CCGCAAATGTAATATTTTGCACAAAAAAAAAAAATTAATTTGTCTAACTGCAATGTAAAAGTAGTATTTAAATATGCCAAAATGTTGCCAACTGAACTAACAGAACACAATTAAAGTAGTGTCCCTGACACAGGAGCAGTTGCAAGTGCACTGCACTTGCAAAAATGGCTGCAAACGCCCACCTAACAAACAGAAAAATTGCTTAGGTTTTATATGAGGCACTTTGCTTAGCAAACAAAATGTACTCTAGCAAACAAAAATCTCCTCTAGCACCCACACACCTAAAAATCGCTGTTTTTAACAGATTTTCTAAAGCTAATCTGTCCCTCACACCAGCAGCAGTATCCTCTCCCTACACTAGTATGAGATGATTTTCTAAAGCTAATCTGTCCCTCACAGCAGCAGGATCCTTTCCCTACACCAGTATGAGATTATGTGACATGCAGCACTACGTGACTTCAGCTTATATAGAGGTTGGGTCACCTAATTCACTGGCCAATCACAGCCATGCCATTAGTAGGCATGGCTGTGATGGCTTCTAAGGGCAAACAAGTGAAACACTTGTTGATTGGCTGCCCAAAAAGGCGCGAAAAAATACCCGAACACCGAACCCGGACTTTTTCTCAAATGTCCGGGCTCAGGACACGGACACCCTAAAGTCCGGTACAAACCTGAGCTTTACAGTTCGGGTTCGCTCAACTCTACTAATGCACACTGTAATTGTAACACACAATGTTTTTGGAAGTTTTTACAGCAGGTGTTTTTGGCTTCAGATGTATTTTCCTACAGTCAATGAACTCCCCATCATGTTATTCTATTTGTCCATGCACACATAGGCTGTTATAAACTGTTTTGGGCAGGGGCGTTTTTGGGCTGTAAAAAAACCCAAAACGAATGGGTTCTGAGAGGCGTTTTTCAGCTGTAAAACAGCTCTAACTCTTAAAAAAGCTGAAAATAGCTTAAAACAACAACAAAAAAAAAAACCACTGCAAAATGTGACTATTCAGTGTTAATCACCGTTTTTGAGCCATAAGCTTTTATAGGAGTATAGTTTTGCTAAAAAAAGCTAAAATAAAATGCTACAGCTAAAAAACTGCAAAAATCACTGAAAAACACTACTACAAAAATGCTGAAAAATTCACTCTACACCACTAATGTTACTGGCTTTCTTTATAACGTCCATTGTGCATAAGGCCTAAATCTGGTCTTTTATATTCTTTAACTGCACATTTTTTTGTATTCTTTACATTTTATTTTAAAATAGAATACAAACCTGAAAGCAACTGCCATTCTGTCGGCATTACATAGTCTTTACCATCACTCTTCCCAACAATGGGCAAATAAGCCCTTACTATCTAATAACTATTTTCTGGGTCATTTGTTCCTATAAAAATTATTATTCTAAGTTAAAGAAACGGTTGTTGGGAAATGTCATTATCTTAAATTGAAGTACTTTAAATTCTATAGGAGCCTTTTGCATTTTTTGGCTTGTCTCGCTGCACAATGCTATTTTTTACTGTGAAAATTCATACCTACTTCATGGTTTACTGCAGAGAAAAATTATGGTAAATTATGAACCAATGAATGGCTGCACTACGTTTGACATAATAGTATTCATTTAATGCTTGTCACATGTACATGTAATGTTCTGCATAGCAAGCATTATATCCAAGTGCTCTGCAAATAATTTAGCTCTCTGTTAGACTTGTATTGATACTGGAATTTCTGGCTTTATTGTTGAAAATATTTTTAATATTAATCAGTTTCTGCACTTTGGGCTCTTTCAGCAGAAAGCAGAAGCCATCCGTATAAGAAACCTTGGGGAGAAGTGAAGCGGCTATTGTAATCTTTGGATTCAGAATGTTTAACAGCCAATGTCTCAGAGGCAACAAACGACTTTTATTGTTGCCCCCTGCTGTAATTCTGACAGGGAAAAGTCAGGAAAACAGCAGGAAGCAGCAATGAATACATTTTTTTTCTCTGAGAAACATCATCTGCCAGCATATTGAGTTGCAAACCAAAGAGAAAAAAAAAATCATGTATCTACTGCATCTTGAGAGTTTGATTTTCATCTCTGAAGACCCTACATTCATTGTATAGAATTGGCTGTAGACTTTTCTGAGTATCAGGAAATGAATACTTTATAGCCATTCTTCCTAAGCCTTGTTAGGTTGTTTATCAGCAACACAACCTTTGCAGTGCCTGAGTACCAACTGTGCTGATAATGAATGTTGCCATTTGTGATCCCACCGATGCTGCTGTAGTATTGTCAGGGGAGGGCTGGCCCAGGGGGTAGGGTGGCAATTGCCCCCCAGGCCACCCTAACTTACATTTAAAATGGCCGATGGCTGCTGCCCGCTCACACTTTTTTTCTTGTGGAGGAAGGAAATAGGGCCCAGGGGCGCAGCCACCAACTAACTGCAGGCAAAGAGGGGGCGCCCAGGGCCGGCCCTACCATGGATCCCGCTAGGCCCATTGGGTGGGCATGGATGGCGAGCTGGTTCAATGGGCCACTTGTCTGGACTTGCCCCCCAGGCCTACGGCTGCCAGCCCTCCCCTGAGTATTGTAGTGGCTAGTGACAGCCTTCTTTCCCCCTTCTACTAGTGCTGTACCTGCTAAATGTAAGCACATAACACCTTTACCTCTTACACTGCTATCGGAGAGCAGCTAATGTTGAAATCCTTTCTTTTGCAACACAGCTTATGTGAGCAACGTAGGAAAAGGGTCTGCTTCACAATGAGAGACCCTTTCTGCTATGAAACACTGAAGAAGAGCAGTACCTGTTCAAATGCCCTTATTTTATTAGTTATTCCCCATGTGCCTGATTTCTTAGGCTTGGGTTCCCATAAAAGTTTTTGTTTTAAAATTGTTGAATAGTATACTGTTGAAATTTATATACAGTATATAATAAACTGGACCTATACCATGGAAGACATGTTCTACAAAAAGGCAAGTGGAGGGCAAATGACTACTCACTAGTATTATAAGTAAAGAACAAACAATCTTTGGCGCACTGTAGCGCTGGATGGAATAAGCATGGGCAGTACTTGTGAAAGTTCAATGAAAAAATGCGGTCTCTAAAGTGAACTTCTGGCTTAGGACAGCTGCAGACTCATGTAAGAGCTAGAAGAAACTCTGCAGAGACAAGACCAAAAAGAGAAGAGCAACGCCATAAAAGAGCAGTAATAAGGATACTTTAATTCCCAACAGGAGAATAACACTCACAGGATAAAAAAGATGTCAGCGCTTGTATTTAAGTGTGAAGAGTTCATACGCTCTTCGGGGAGGACAAGCTGCGGCGTGTGGAGATGCCTCTCTGGTCATGGCTGCGCTGGTCCATGGGGACACTCTGGACAAGCCAGCCAAAGTCACTTTTGGATGTCAGGTGGAGCAGGGTGGTGCACACATTTGGAGCATGCATGCTTCTTCATCAGGTAATCAAGTAGGTTGTGCGCTTTGCAAAGTGCAGTTTCTCCAGAACTTAGTAAATGAGGTAAAGCTTATCTTTGCAAAGAATACACACTTACATGCAAGGGAAAAAAAAACAAAACAGCGTGATTGGATGATGGAAGCCAGAAGAGCTTCTGCTCATTTACTAAGCTCTGGAGCAGCTGCTCTTGCAAAGTGCACAGTTTATTTCCCTTTAGTAAATCGACCCCATTGCATTTTTGTATGATAGAAGAGCAGGGTTTACTTGGCTGACTGGGGATCTGATAAAAGGTGTTAATCTGATGACTTGTTATCTGATGACTGGTGGGTGGAATTATTAGCAAAAAGCAGAAGAGGTGGAGAAAGTGGCGATCGACAGACTAAATGATGCAGAAGCAGGGAGATGCTTTTACTACAGGTTATCAGGTACAGCCTCCTCACCAGCAAGAAGTGCGGTTAAAGTGTTACTAAACCCAGGACCCTGCATTCACTATATCTGGTCTCCCACAGTACACAGAACATGGAAATGCAATTATTTTAGTAAATATAAACTGCTAAATGCCTTTTCTCATCAGCAGTTATGTCCGTCTTGTGACTTCTCTCACTGTCCAGCCAATCATTGGTTAAAGCTAGTAGGAGGAGTTTCCTGACTGTGCTATGATACTGCAGGACCCCTGTCCCTCTGTCTGGACAGTGCCGATCACATGCATCTCCCCAAGAAAAAAAGCCTCTCTAGCAATACACATCAAACTGAGCATGTGCAGCCGGACTCCATACACTTTGTGTTATCAGGAAAGTATTAGGAGTCAGTGGAAGGAGGGAAGGATCAGAGAAGACAGGGCCAAACAGTCTTTTTATACAATGCAGATGATTAACCCCTTAGGTTCCACAGTGAGTATAGCAAGCATGCTTTACTGCATATAAAGACTGATTTTACTGTTGTGGGTTTAGTAACACTTAAACAGAGCAGTGGTGACATCACCAAATTTAACTCCAAATCTTGTGAGAATAGGAGTCACCAGAGGCTGGGGTGGTTGATAAATTCCACAAATTATTTCTATGAGACTTCCAAGCAGGAGTGCCTAGGCATAGGCACATGTGAGGAAGGGTTTTCAGTTGGAAATCGAAGGAGAAAATCACAGGTCTGTCCAGATACTGCTTAGCCACAATTAACCCCCTCAGATTCCCCTGTAAGGCGCCACATCTTCATTGCTTGAGTATAGGTCCACTTTGTCATTTAGCCATTCTTTGAATTTACACAACTTCGCCATGCTTTACAGCAAGGAATATCACTCTACCACTTTCTAGCTGAGTTTTGATACCTTCTGGGCCACGACTCCTTGAACAGTGGTGTTGCTAATGTATTGTCTAATGAGCTAGTGGAAAAAAGATCATGTAGGAAGCTGTAAATCTCAATCAAAAATAGGGTTGACCTACTTGGCTGTGGAATGTTGCAGGTGGGGGGCCAAAAGCAAGACTAATGAAAATATTTAAAACCCCTTTTCAGGTAAAAATGTGTATTTAACTTTTTGCCTGGAGTTCCACTTTAGTATAACACTGTATATTTAGTGTGTATGCAAATAATAACTAGCATAGAACTTTAAGGTCAAAGCATCCTTTGGCAGAATTCATAAGGATTTCTATAAATATTTTCTTTCTACACACATTTATATTTCCTGCAATACTGTGTTTGTATGGGTTTAATTGTGTGTATTGCTGCTGTAGAAAGCGAAGTTATAATTCTGAGTATTAGCATTGTGAAGCAATGTGCATTTGGCCTGCACTGGGCCTGCATACATTATATGAAACCAGCGCTCATATATCACTAATGTGAATTCATTTCTTCGTCTGTTGTCAAATATAACGCCAATCCATTAGGATCTGGTAATTGTGTTTCTGCACAGACAACAGTCATTTTTGTCTGGATTAGCAGCTTGCAGCATCACACAAGCCCTTTTTTGAATGCCAAATTGGGATTGCTGTAGCCAAATTTAGGGCCATCACAGTGGAATGAGAGCTGTAGCAGAATTCCTTTCTTACCAGGCTAAATAGATGCCATTTTATATATTTCATAGAAAAAATGAAGATGAATGTATTCATTGAAATTATCTCAGTCACAGAAAACACTTTCTTAGTCTGGCTATTAGGAAATTTACTTTGGAACAGGCCTTCAGGCCACAGACACACCTCATATATTGGCTATCTGCTTTAATGTTTCCCCAATACAAATATAAGAAGAAAATCTGATTTTTATAAATCAACACTTGTAACAACTGTTTACAGAATAGAAATGTTACCAAGTTTAACTTTAACAGTTCCCCCCATCCACCTATCCAATGATACCTTTCCTGCCACTCCATTCCCCTGACAAAGTCCTACTAGCCCTATGTAACTTTCATATAATTTGATCACAGCTTACACAGCGTTATCGTCTTTCTTCTCCCAATCTGGTGACAGAATTTGGGCCAGCTGATTTTTCACTTTTGACTATAAGTGAGCCTGTAACTTTGCCCTTAGTGAGAAGCATGTCTTTTGTTGTCCACCCCAACTTTTTAATACCTTAATGGATACCAGTTAGCCAATGAAGTCATAATTAATCAACATTTACTATATGATTTATTTATGTTTAATAACTGTAACAAAAACTAGCAACAGATATAATCACATGTTCTATACTGTATATGGGGTCATTTAGACATTCCATCCATGTATCAAATGTATGTCATCAAACTTATCCCTATCATCATGTGTATGGCTACATCACAGATCCAAAAATAAAAGAAGTGTCTGCAAAGAAACACTGAAACCAAGATATTTATTTCAACAACAATCTCCCCACGAGATTATCTATGCATTTACCATATGTTATGCATGTTATTTACCTGTAAAAGTCTCCCTTGTATAGACATCCAAAGGCTTTGACCACGCCATCTTGGATGTGATGTCAGCAGCTCCAGCAAACTCAGAGCTACCAAGTGACACTCTATAGCAGTAGTTCCCAACCCCAGTCCTCAAGTACCCCCAATAGGTCATGTTTTTGGGCCTAGTTCACTTTACGTGGGGTTTTAAATCAATGTTAATGTCTTAGCATTTGTGACAGCTTTTTTATGTAAGGGAAATTCCAGAACCACGGCTTGTTGGGCATATCTGCATACTGAGGTTGGGAACCACTGCTGTGTAGTATTCACTAACCACTGCTATATAAAAGGATATGTAAAGAAGTAAGGAGAGGGGTACAGGAGCTGGACCAGCACAGAAGATCATTAATCACTCCCAGAAGAGGAAAATGCTATGATGTACAAGAAGATAGTGAGCTGTGCTAGGGAGTTGACTCTTCAAAGTTCAAAGTCAAGCTGAAAGTGAGGAACAGGGTCTATTTAGTTCATACCATCTTTCCAAAAACTCTGGGGGCTCTAGAGCCCCTCGATTATACCAAACCAAATGACATTTCTTCCAAAAGCAGAGGCAAAAAATGGGACTCTATCTATCAGGAATTTACCTTGGCTCCTGGGTATTCATCTGTTCCCTGCTGCTATTTCTTTAAGATGTATATATATATATATATATATATATATGTATATATAGTGGTCAAAGTGCAACATGTGTCTTGTCCTACAAAATCCCAACTCTTGGTAAGGGAGATGTTTAATCCACATGCATGGACCTACTTGGCAACCTAATCTGGTTAATAGTCAGTTAATATTCATCACCCTGGATCCTCAATTTAAAAGAACATTAACGGGCAGGAAATTAAACTATCCTTATGATATGTTTGTTTTGTTCTTCATTTTGCAATTAAGTTCAACACTTTGCATTTGATGTGTTTTTGCTTTAGTTTCTTTCGGCATTCCCTGATGATACTCCTAACAACCTCTATGAATTCATATCAATGTGTTTTATTGGAATCTGTTAGTTTCTTAATTGTCCCTTCTGTTTCTCAAGTGGAAAACAACTGATGTGGATCTCGTATTACTTGATACAGTGCCCACCACCCCCTCACTAGATTGGCCACAGATCACACAATGCAGAGCTGGAATGATGTTTAATACCTTCAACAGCTGTCAAACATTCCCGTTAACTTTGCTCAGTGGTGGCTGGCTGGAGAGAAGGTGTGGGATGCTGATAGTGAACAATGCACATCTCACTCTGCTTTTCAGTTTGTCTATATGTCTATGACAAATAAAATTAATACTAGAAACAAAACTTCCTCTGTAAAAGGTTTTCTTGATTATTTGTGTGCTCATTATGGTAATGTCACCATTTTTATTACTCTGTATGCCTATAAAGTCAGTACTGTAGTACTTAACAAACCTTGACCATTACAACGTGAACATCAAGGCAGTGTGGGTATTGATTTAGTTAATGTGGCAGTATAAAGAGCAATGATGAATAGCATTGGCCTATAATCAATCCGATTTCAATATACTGTAAACTTTTAGGAGATTACCTCTGATCAGATCGGTATAGGTTATTGCACTTTTCACAGCACATTGCCTTATTGAGCAGGCTGTAACAGGATACAGTATGTAATCGGCCTAATGATTAGACAAGAGTGGTATTCACAGCAATGTCTCTGTAGGTGAATTAAGGTATGCTGCTACATAGCATTGCCTCTAAAATACCAATTGCAACAGAGAATCTATCTAAAAATTACTACTTTAGTAAAACAGTAACACTATCCCTATCAGTGAAGTCCAGAGTAGCTCTGGTAATACGGGCAAACAGCTGGTGGGATCCAAGGCCATAGGACAAGGTTTGAAGGAACTTCACTGAAACTAGACCACTCAGTTAGCAACTAGGGAGGTATTCACAATAGCTGAGTCATTCAAAGAATCTGCATGCTATTAGGTTCTGGCCTGACTACCCACATGCCAATTCTCACATCGGAGGGCCACTCACCTGGCTGCAGATCACTTGCCTGGCTACCTCTGTTTCATCAGGTGTGGCCTTCTGAGATGCTGAGAAAGGAAAGCAGAGAAGCATATCTTTCTTGGGCATGTTCAGGAACCCTGGTAGTTGGGAAAAATAGATTAAAGGGGCCTGTGCCTGCATCTAAAACACAGTTAAAAAAAAAAAAAAAAACCAAGACATTTGGGCATTTTGCACAGAAGGCCAAAATTTAACTGAATTCATATTACTGCTGGATGGGTTAGACCAGTTAGATTCAGTGCACCGAGAGACACATTGCACCACATGGCACATGGGGTAGCCCACATAGGGGTTGTAATGTGACTGAGAATAAGAAATAGTCATGAGAGACAGGAATCAGGTGGTCAACCAGGCTGCACTTGATTAACTCCATGAACATCTAGAAAACCTTAAAGCGTTTTTAAAGTCATTTTTTTTGTAAAAATAGCACATGATATACTTATATGCTCTGTATTGCACAGAAAATCCCTGAACTTCCTCTTCTTAGGTCCCTGCAAAGCCTGTGATAATTGGGGGAAGAGGAGAGAGCAGCTACAGATGGGCACAATGCTGGTGCACGACCAGGGGTCAGGCTCAAAGACCAGTTGCTATAGCAGTAGCGGGACTACCAACAACCAGCAGGATAGGTACACAGGCAGTCACCCTGGCAGATGACATGGGCCCATCTGAGGTGAGGAGTCTAAGTACTAACCAGTGTCCACCAGAGCACCTGATGGTGAAGATGGATTTGGCTGAATGTTAGTACCACAGGTATGGTCCTCAGGATTGCCCTACCAGGAGGTGAGCAAGCCAGGGTCTAGAAGCGGATAAGCAGGTAAAGACCAATTAGAAGCATAGTCAGTAAAACAAGCCAAAGGTCAGTAATGAGTAGCTGCAGGTTGGGATCAGGCAGAAATGTAATCGAGAAACAAGCCAAGGGTCGATAACGTGTGGCAGCACGATATGTACGTCAGCAGGAAAGACAAGAGCGAGATACTGGCTGAAGAGAGCACAATAATCTGGAAAACAGGAAGTGCAGAGACATGGCTTAAATCAGGAAGTTCATGGGAGGAGCAAAGAGTTCAAGGTTCAGCAGAAGTCATGGCACAAGGCAGGGTTCAGCATCTCAGGTAGCTCAGTGAGAAGTGTCATTGCCGGACATTGCAAACACTTTTATTATATTGATATGCCCTCTCTATCAATACTGTAGCAGTGTAGCTTATGTATAGAGCATTAAATAAAGAGAGACATTCCTTTAATGTGCTGGTTCCCAGCTATGTGCAGAAGCAGGAAATGGTCAAAACACATTTCTATTGAATCCAAAAGGACCCCGCTTAAGACCAATTTCTTACCCTGGTTCCTGGAAGGAATAGAATTTGGAAAGGTTTTACAGAAGGGCTATAGAGTACCTAGAGTTTTAGAAAAAACATAAGGGCTATTACAGAAGGTTTTACAGAGGGGCTATAGAGTACCTAGAGTTTTTTGAAAAAATATTTTAGGCGCTTACCTACAATGTTTTCCTTTCCATAAATAATCTGTATCAACTTGCAACATGGCTTTTAACTTGCTAGAAAATTTGACTACTCCAGGAGAGTCAATTTCCTTAGGCCATGTGTCCCTCTCTTCAAGTCATAGACCTCTCCTCTTTTGGGGAGTGTTTAATTACTCTTTTGGTTGTCTACACAAGGGAAAATTTTACAAGAAAAAACATGCATAAAACATGTTAAAGGATAACTCCATTTTTGTTGAGAAAAAAACATTCCCCTCTGGGTGATCTATGTACATTACAAGGACTTTAACAAACTTTGTTGCAGATTCCTACCTTTTGTTATTCTGAAGAAATCCCTGTGTATTTGTCTGTATCCATGTGGGAAAGTGAGCCTAATGGGAGTGGTTTCATAAAAATCTGACTAGTATCTTAGTGCAGACTTCTGGGAAAATAAGGCAGGAAAATCAGGCAGCCACTCACTCCATCGGGAAATAACATTTCTGGGGGGGGGTGTTCTGTACACATTCTGTATACAGAACACCTCCAGGTTGCCATATTGCATTACAGAAAATTACATAACTGTAGTTTGAAAAGGAAAGGTAATTTGTAATAACATTCAATTACAGTATGACTTGTTTCGCAATTGTATACACCAGTGGTTCCCAACCTTGGTCCTCAAGTACCCCCAACAGGCCATGTTTTGGGAATTTTTCTTAGATAAAATTGTTGTGCAAAATACTAAGCCATTGACTCTGATTTTAAGCACCTGTGCAAGATAAAGAAAACCCAAAAACATGACCTGCAGGGGATACTGGAGGACTGAGGTTGAGAACCACTGGTATACGCTATATTATTTTTTCTTTATTTGCTATTTTTTCCCCACGAATGGTGAATTACACTAAAGATAAAAAAAAAAATCACATTTTTGGGTAGAGGGGAGAGGGACTAGAACACCTATCAGGTTTATATTGATGCCTATGTCCTCTTTAGGGAGATTAGCCCTCTCTGTTTTTCCTATTTACCATTTTCATTGAGAGTGAAAGTAAAAGAAAATCCCAGATTTTGGGTTGTCACCAGAAAAATGATCTTCCATTGGGGACACTAGTCCTGTTGACCCTGATGACAACCAGGAATTCCTTCAAACGGCAAGAATTTCCTCTCACTTCCTGTTTTGGCTATGAGACACAGATGTCCAAAAACACCAGGCAGGGGGTATAAACCTCGCTTACACTATTCAAAGCTGAGCAATTTTTTGTTTTTAGTTTTACTTTAAATGCATTTGTAATTTTATAGGAACATTTTTGCTGAAAATTAGTTGTCTGGTGACAGGGTCTCTTTAACCGCTTGCCGCCCACCCACTGTCAAATGACGGAGGAGTGGTATGGCTCTCGTTCTAGGTGGACGCCCCCGTTCCTATTAATCTGATCGCTGTAAAGAGCCAATGATGCGGCTCTTTAACCATGTGATCGGCTGTGTCCAATCACAGCCGGTCACATGTAAATGCGGAAATGCGGGTAATCATCTCTCATCGCCTCACACTGACAGAGTGTGTGGCGAGGAGAGCCGATCAGTGTCATCTCCTCGTAGGGGACACCCAGACAGGTAATCAGTGCTCTGATTACAGTAAAGCCCCCTCAGTGCCCATCAGTGCCATCATTCAGTACCCACCAGTGACACCAATCAGTGCCCATCAGTGATGCCAGTCAGTGCTGCCTTTCAGTGCCCATTAGTGCTTGTTCATCAGTGCTGCCCATAAATGCCCATTAGTGCTGCCCAACAGTGCCACCTATTCATGCCCATCAGTGCCGCCTATCTGTGCCACCTATCAGTGCCCATCAGTGCTGCCTATCAGTGTCACCTATCAGTGCCCATCAGTGCTGCCTATCAGTGCTCATCAGTGCTGCATATCAGTGCTTCCTATCAGTCCCCTATTAGTGTAGCATATTAGTGCCTCCTCATCAGTTCCACCTAATCACTGCCCATAAGTGCCACCTCATCAGTGCCCATCAGTGCAGCCTCATCAGCACACATCAGTGATGGAGAAAAATTACTTATTTACAAAATTTACTGACAGAAATAACCGACAGAAACAAGAAAAACATATTTTTATTGCAAAATAAAAAAAAAACAGCAGCGATTAAATACCACCAAAAGAAAGCTCTATTTGTGGGAAGAAAATGATTAAAAAACCATATGGGTACACTGTGACATGAATTGTCATTCAAAGTGTGACAGCGCTGAAAGCTGAAAATTGGCCTGGGCAGGAAGGGGTTGAAAGTGCCCGATATTGAAGTTGTTAAGGTTAGGGTAAATAGAGTTGTCTGAGGTAGTGAATTTGGGTTAGCATGGAGTAAATTCAGGACAATGCATGCAACATGCATGTAGAGTTGTTTAAAGTAAAGCAAACTCAAACATCTAATTTACATTAAAGCGAAACTATACTCACCTTCAGTCCAGCAATACAAAGTCCTGGAGATCCCTGCTGACCGCTGAAATCTTCAGGCTTTTTTTGACAGGGCCGAGATGACATGAATCCTATGCATTCCTGGGAGTTCAGTCAGCTTGCCATTGCTGATTTTGTACAATGAACTGTGTGCGTGGATAGGCAGATAAGAAACTTTAACGCAAGAGACATAGCATGTCTCTTCTGCATTAAAAATTCTGCCTGTTACACATTTTTATTTTTTTGCAATAAGTTTCCACTTTAAGCCATTTTGAAAACATATACTAAGTGTCCCATTGTGATACTCATGTGTATAGGGCATTAGTGATGAAGAGGATTGAGAGATCTTAGGCTAATGACAGAGTGTATGGCTAGTACTGAAAAGTACAAATACCAGAAGATGTATTACAGGGCGCACTATTATGAAGGGATCCAAATTATTGTCACTGAACAATAAATGAACATTTTTTTTTTACTTTATAGAAATGGTAATATGTTTAATCAGAAAGAATACAAAGTATTAGTTTATTTAATTTTAATTTCCTTATCATTCCTGCGATTTGACTAGAAATGTATGCTTTTATTGAAGTATATTTAGCACAGAACTGAGAATGTGAGGAGACATACAGTATGTGTAATCACAAAAAAATAAATTCTAATGTCTAGCAAACCATATTGTGTTCAGCAAAAAAAAAAAAAAAAAGAAACTTAAAATATGTATCACACATTTCGCTTGCTTGTAGCTAGTACTTAATATAAAAAAAAGTTTCAATGCAAAGTTTGGGGCATGCAACCTAATTCAGAAACAGTTTGTGTGATAAAGTGGTCTTAAAGGATCATTAAGCCTTTGCGGATTATCGGTATACAGTTGCATAAGGGTTTTCTCCACTGTGCTTGCCTGGTGTAGTAATTCTCTTGTGAAAATCATCAATCTGCTAAATACGTTTCTCACTTAATTAGAGCAATATGGTTGGCTGGACTGGTTATCTTGATAATGTCCTTTCTTTCTGTGTTAGGACATGTAACAAAGGGAAATATCCTCACAGTGTGGGGAGAAGAAGGCTACTAGTGTACAAAAAAAGGCCAACATTTGATTGATCTTAAGCATTAAATGAGGTCTATTTTCTCTCTAGTGAGTTATTTGGCTACAGTTTTAACTATACAGGGTACAACTCACTGAAGGTTATCACATGCATTATGATGGTCACGTGACCAATTAACGCATGCGATAATGAAAATTTAAATTCGCTATTGCTCGTATGCTGTATTTAATGCAAAAACAAAAAACACTTGTTAAATACTGCATGCATAGGCATTAAAGTCAATCCACAAAAGGAAATAAATAAATAAATGCATGCGTTTAATAAGTACTTTTGCAGTAAGGTTGCAATAACTATGTGATAACTATGTGTTCACTATGGCAATGGTCAGACCCCCAGTGATTGGTTTAAAAAATAGGCGGGAAAGTGCAAGCTGGATCAGGTGTCAGCTAGATTTTAGTGAGGAGTTCTTTCTGGAAGCTGGCAGACTGCATATCAAATAGGATGGAGCCCTTTAAATTCAGTGTTCTGGAATTTAAAGCAATGCAAAAGAGGAGGAGGAGAAGATCTCAAGTGGTCCTTTTAAAGGAAAGAACCTTTAAGGAGCAAACACTGCTGGATCAATTCTCCGATGCTGATACCCTGCAGAAGTTCAGATTATCTAAGCCAGTGGTTCTAAACGTCAGTCCTCAAATATCCCCAACAGGCCATGTTTTGGGAACTTCCCTAAAGCACCTGTGCAAAGTAAAGGAAAACCTGAAAACATGGCCGTTGGGGGTACTTGAGGGCTGAGATTGGGAACCATTGATCTAAGCCACTTAGTATGCAGCTCCCAATGCATAGGGTACCTTGAACCCTCAACACAGATAAGCCATGCCATACCAGCCATGACTAAATTACTGGATGCCTTACACGTTTTTAGAAAAACATCATGCCAGATGGTAGCTGTAGAGATAGTGGGTATATCCAAGGCCTCATTTTGCCATTTCCTCACCCAAGTCCTACATGGTTTCCATGCAATAGCAGCCCAATACATTTTTTTTCCTGTCGCCAAGAGTGGGATCAATCAAAAAAGATTTTTATAAGATTGCCAGAATACCCAATATGTTTGGTGCAATTGAGTGTACCCATGTTGCTTTTTTTTTGCTTTTTTTTGGAGCATATCTACCGCAACAGGAGAGGTTACCACTCCTTAAATATCCAGGTGGTATGTGATCAGGTTATCAGGATGCTAGCAATAACTTACCGAATGGTTTCAGGCACTATTTAACCTCCCTGGCGGTATGATTATTTCAGATTTTTGGTGCTGAAAGCGGTACATTATTTTGCATGGAAATTTGGCTGTTTATATTGCAGGCCTGTAATTCTTAGGAATAACTCACTTAAATCTGTCCAAACAAGAGTCTAATAGACATCCCGGGTATGAAAAAGTTTGAAACATGAAATCATAAATTATAATATAATAAATAACTAAAAATAATTATCAAAAATAATAACGTAATAGTAATACAATGTATTCAATAATGTAATCAAACCAAAAACACTGAAATTTGCTCAGTTGCAGAATTGTCGCTGTCGTCACTTTCAGTGTCTGATGATAAATTTCCCCAAAAATCAGTATCACTCAATTCTGCAAATGATTCTTATTTACTATCGGTGTTTTCTAGCTGATCAAAAAACACTTTTGACGTAAAGGGACACTTTTTGGTTGCCATGGACATTCTCAAGTTTCCAGGCAGAAAGAATGACATATATAATATAAATGTGCAAGCAGGGCACTGGGCAAACCACTAGGGACAACGGGGATGTTAAATGATTTGCAGACACAGCAAGGGACATCGCTGGATCCAGGGGACAAGGTAAGTAACGCTGCCTTGGATCCAGCGATGCAATCCCGAGTGTGGCTCGGAGTAACCGCTAATGGTACTGAAATTCTACCCCGAGCCACACTTGGGAATACCGCCAGGAAGGTTAAGGCATACTTCGGAAAGATAGCGTAGGCAAGTTTTTAAGGAGAGTTTCTTTGTGAATTACACAGTTTTTTTTGTTTTATTTGGAACGTTGTGCGTTCTTTTACCACATACTCGGAAGCGGTAACATATCGCTTAGTGAATTGTGCCCACTATATTATAGTGAGTGGAAGATTTTCTTTATGTTCCTGTTTCGGTGATCACTGTAAAATTTTGGATTTCCCATCACTTTTTATCCCAGTGCAAAGGTCACCAGTACAAATAGAGAGGTATGAATTTTACCAATAGGGACACATCCATAAAAAACTGATCAAGGTTCCTACCTTTCCCCATGCCATCTAAAACTGTTATGGCTTTAGATACACTTTAATGGCAGAGAAAGGCAAACTAATTGGCTGTGGGCTGCTTAATATTAAAGTCTCCACACAGATCTGGGTCCCAATCAGCTTATACTGTATTTGAGAATGCCAGCATGCATAAACCACTATAAATTGGGTGTATCAATCTTTCCAGTTCCTGACAATAGAAAACTACCTGATCACCACACTTCATAGTTATATTCACTCCTAGATATAAGCAGGCCAGCAAGTTCCTGTTGGTTACTGTAACCAACACCAATGGTATTTAAACAATTTGAAAAATAAGTCTCAATTAGGCTCCATTCACACCTGGCCATTTTGGGATTGCAGCAAAATTGCTGCCCACAATATCAAAATGCATTACAATTGCAAAACATAGGTTCAAGTGGCATTATTCTCAATGACGCCTAAAACATAGTCTGGTTCTGCCGCGATTTTTGTGAAATTCATTGCGCGACAATCATGGCAAATCACATGTCAGCCAAAGGGAGCAGGAACTTCTTTTGACCAATAAATTGCACGACAATCGTGGCAAAACCACACCATGTGTTAGGTTCAATTGAAAATAATGGCATCTGAACCTGCGCTTTATGAGTGTATTGCGTTAAGATCACGGGCATAATCGCAGCGATTCTGACGTGATCCCAAAATGCCCAGGTATGAATGGAGCCTGAGACAGCTGCACTCTGCAAGTGAAGTTACTCCAAAGCTTAGTAAATGAGGCAAAGCTTCACTTTGCAAAGAATACCTAATCACATGCAAGGAAAATAAGAAAAATGCATTTTTGCTTGCACATGATTGGATGATGGAAATCAGCAGAGCTTCTGCTCATTTACTAAGCTCTGGAGCAACTGCACTTGCAAGGTGCACAGTCTCAGAGGCGGCTCTCTAATTAGGCAAATTAGGCGGCCGCCTAAGGCCTCGCGCTCACAGGGGCCTCGCGCCCGCCTAATTTGCCTAATTAAGGATGAATCCTGACCAGGACTGTGGCTGAAAGCAGTGCCGCTGCTGCTGCGCTCCGGCCTGTGGGGGGTTAATGCTGCAAACCCCATGGCCAGGCAGCGGAGAGAGAAGGGGCCGTGGCTGTGTCTTGTGGAGGAGGCGGGGCCAGGGCTGTGTTGTCCGAGGGAGGGGACGTCTTACAGCAGCCGGAGCACAAGTGTTCTAAAGTGAAACTAAATGCATGGTGCACCCGAAGCTGCAGATCGCGCCCCCCCCCCCCCACTCGTCGGAGCGATCCATCCCTGTACATCTGGAGAAGGCAGCCCAGTGTCCGGTAAGCAGTTGTGAGGAGGGGTAGAGGAAGGTCCCGCTGGGGTGGAGGCCTCACCAGGGCAGGATGGAGCCGATGGAAGGGGAGGTAAGAGAGAGGAAGAATCGTCCGGTCCGCCCCTCTCTGGAGCTGTCAGTGCTGGGGGGGGGGGGATCTGGAGCTGCAGCTGCAGGTAGAGCCACAACTCCCTTCTGCAACCCCCAGCATGAGTGAAAGCCAGGCCCCTATCCCTGCTCCTCCAGCATCCAGACTTCCTCAGCCACAGTGACCAGCCTACATATCCATCTCTTATGCCATCCACTCCACTAGCTGAATTCCTTCTGATTATTACTGCCACAAACAGGACAGCTCAGTGTCCCAGTGTGACCACCTGTGATTGACAGCCCCTGACCTCTCCCTCTGCCCTGCCCTCATCCCCACCTACATAGGGCTCCACTGCGGGGGTCGGGAGGTCCCAGCCCAGTCAGCACCGAGAGAAATCACTGACACCAGCACCGAGATAGAGATCACTGACACCAGCAACGAGATAGAGATCACTGACACCAGCACCGAGATAGAGAGTACTGACACCAGCACCGAGATAGAGAGTACTGACACCAGCGCCGAGATAGAGAGTACTGACACCAGCGCCGAGATAGAGAGTACTGACACCAGCGCCGAGATAGAGAGTACTGACACCAGCGCCGAGAGAGAGAGTACTGACACCAGCGCCGAGAGAGAGAGTACTGACACCAGCGCCGAGAGAGAGAGTACTGACACCAGCACTGAGATAGAGAGTACTGACACCAGCACTGAGATAGAGAGTACTGACACCAGCACTGAGATAGAGAGTACTGACACCAGCACAGAGAGAGAGGTCACTGACAGCAGCACTGAGAGAGAGAGGTCACTGACACCAGCACTGAGATAGAGAGAGGTCACTGACACCAGCACTGAGATAGAGATCACTAACACCAGCACAGAGAGCGAGAGAGAGAGGTCACTGACACCAGCACCGAGAGATAGAGAGTACTGACACCAGCACTGAGATAGAGAGTACTGACACCAGCACCGAGAGAGAGAGAGAGAGAGAGAGAGAGGTCACTGACACCAGCACCGAGATAGAGAGAAC
>BLSH010464798.1:721862-768464 GCA_018402905.1 Glandirana rugosa
AGAGATAAGGGGACCCTGAGATAGAGAGGGGGCCCTGAGATAGAGAGGGGACCCTGAGATAGAGAGGGGACCCTGAGATAGAGAGAGGGCACTGAGAGAGAGAGGGGACACTGAGATAGAGAGGGGACACTGAGATAGAGAGGGGACACTGAGATAGATAGGGGACGCTGAGATAGAGAGGGGACGCTGAGATAGAGAGGGGACGCTGAGATAGAGAGGGGACGCTGAGATAGAGAGGGGACGCTGAGATAGAGAGGGGACGCTGAGATAGAGAGGGGACCCTGAGATAGAGAGAGGGCACTGAGAGAGAGAGGGGACACTGAGATAGAGAGGGGACCCTGAGATAGAGAGGGGACCCTGAGATAGAGAGGGGACCCTGAGATAGAGAGGGGACCCTGAGATAGAGAGAGGGCACTGAGATAGGGAGAGGAGTCACTGAGATAGGGAGAGGAGTCACTGAGAGGAGTCACTGAGATAGGGAGAGGAGTCACTGAGATAGGGAGAGGAGTCACTGAGATGGAGAGGAGTCACTGAGATGGAGAGGAGTCACTGAGATGGAGAGGGGACACTGAGATAGAGGACACTGAGATAGAGGACACTGAGATAGAGGACACTGAGATAGGGGACCCTGAGATAGAGAGGGGACCCTGAGATAGAGAGGGGACCCTGAGATAGAGAGGGGACCCTGAGATAGAGAGGGGACCCTGAGATAGAGAGAGGGCACTGAGATAGGGAGAGGAGTCACTGAGATAGGGAGAGGAGTCACTGAGATAGGGAGAGGAGTCACTGAGAGGAGTCACTGAGATAGGGAGAGGAGTCACTGAGATAGGGAGAGGAGTCACTGAGATAGGGAGAGGAGTCACTGAGATGGAGAGGAGTCACTGAGATGGAGAGGAGTCACTGAGATGGAGAGGAGTCACTGAGATGGAGAAGGGGACACTGAGATGGAGAAGGGGACACTGAGATGGAGAAGGGGACACTGAGATGGAGAAGGGGACACTGAGATGGAGAAGGGGACACTGAGATAGAGAAGGGGACACTGAGATAGAGAAGGGGACACTGACACCAGCACTTTAAGGCTCTTAATAAATGCAATTTACCCAGTTCGTTTTTGCGTAAATTATTTTTCCCATTAAGACCCCTTTCACACTGGGGCTGTTTTCAAGTGCTTTAGTGCTAGAAATAGCCTCTGCTAAGCACCTGAAAACCGCCTCCCATGCATTCCAGTGTGCCTTTTCACACTGGGGCGGTGCGCTTACGGGACAGGAAAAAAAGTCCTGCAAAAAGAATCCTTGGGGCGGGTTAGGAGCGCTGTATACAGCACTCCCAAAACGCCCCTGCCCATTGGAAGAAATGGGCAGAGCTTTCAAAGTGCCTTAAAAGCGGTTTGAAAGCGCCACAAAACTGGAGTTTTTAACCCCTTTCTAGGGGTTAAAAGCGCCCCACTAGCAGCCGAAAAGCAGTGCAATAGCGCCGTATAAAACAACTGTAAAGCTCTGCTTAAATGAGCGCGCTTTACCACGAACACGGCCGTGGCCCCGATGTGAAAGGGGTATTAGGGCACGAGTGGGGGCCTCATGTCTAAGTTTTGCCTAAGGCCTCACAAAGCCTAGAGCCGCCTCTGCACAGTCTATTTGCCTTTAGTAAATAAACCCCTTAGTGTTAGGTGTGTTCTATTACATTTCCATCTGAAAGATGGTTGTGCGAACTTATTCTAATTCACTCTCTAAACAAATAGCAGTTAAAGTGGAATTAAACTCATTGAGTTGACTGTTTCCCAAAACAGTTACATTGAAGGCATGCCATGAATGATAACTGTCACAGTTGCTTGTTCTCACAAACCAAGCTGTCAAGCCATCAAACGGCTGGTGTCCTACTAACTGATCACATGTGTAACACCATGGCAATTGCAGATCAAACAGAGGCTATGATGGCAGCTTCCTTCATAGTAAAGGAAATAGAGGGTTTAGTTCGACTTTAAGATAAAATGTGAAAACAATGTTAATTTGCTGAGCTGAATGTTCTAACCATATTTGGTCAGATTATAAAGAGAAAAGTGGTTTTAGACTTTTTCTGTTAATAACTGCCTGTTTATGAGCCTGTACTGACTTTTGAAACCAGTAGATATCTGCTTGGATTAGGATATCAGCCAGGCCCTTAACTGTGTTTTCTTATGCACAAAGTGGTCTATGCGAATATAAGACCATTACCATATCTGTCAGATTTTGATGTCCATCTGGTTCAGGAACGTCTCATGTACGCTGGGCAAACTCTCCTGAGCACCTTTCTCCTAGCAGGAGAAAAGCAGGGTCAAAAACACACCTAAAGCTGTGTTTTTGTAAATGAGTTTAGACGCGTTTTGGCTCATCAAGTCATTGGGCTTTAATTCATTTCATTGGCAATGATAATAATTTTTTTGGCCATTGAAATAAATTAATGCTCAAGTGCTAAAAGTGCCAAAAGATTCACATGCCTTTAGACATGTTATCAAGCATTTTACAGCAAAAAAGCTGCTGCTCCTGAATGCGCTGGCAGAGTTTTTTTTTTTTCTGCCTCTAAACACTTGTAAATGCTTTTGTGTGCATGGACACATAGGCTGACATTGAGAGGCTTTAGAGGCAGAAAAAAAAAGTCAAACGCTCATAAAAGTGGCATTTTTCACATCCAGTGCGCATAAGGCCTTAACCTCTAGCACATCAGAAAATCAGCAGTCAACAATCTGAAGTGATAAACATCATAATCTGAGCATGGCTGGGCAACTTAAAGGCAAATTCCAAGTATGGGTATTTTTATACATAGCTTTATTGGTCCAGCTTGGACCAAAGTATCTAAGCATATACCATACCTGATGCCCCCGGAAGCTGGAAATCACTGGAGCAGATAATGCTATTACAGTGATCTCCCCTTGCTCTCTGCTACATTCTGAACAGGAGGAGGTCAGCCACTCAGCATGGGTATTTTCTGAATGAATGCAAAGAGTTCTCTGATTAGACAAAGTGGAGAGCGTGACATTTCCACCCTGTCTCTCCACCTTTTCCTATACATGTTCACTATAAAGGGTAACAGCAGTTAAAGCATATTCTTTACTTGGATAGAGTGGGGAACCTGTATCGGGTATTTTTTTTTTCTTTTCTGCTTTTTGTGACCCTTTTTAGGATGTTTCCTGCTCATGTCCTGTCTTGTACAGCATTGTTACGGAAATAGGAAGTGTAGAGGAATCTCTCTATCAGGGACACACCAGCAATTTAACCCTGTTTTTTCGAATAATGTGGGGGTAATGCTTTAACCAGATTTTATTGCTACTATTTTCTGTACCAGTGATAATAATGTCATTGAAACAGGAAGTCTGGGTAAATACCCCCCAATGAGAATATACACAGTAATAAAAGCTTGGCATTAGTTCTAACCCTTCCACGCTTTATCCAAAACTAAGGTAAAAATGATCGGTTGGAATCACACTTTGATGTTAACTGATTTTGTTGCTTATAGCAATCTTAGATCTATGAATGTAACTTATCTAGTTGAGCTATTAACATGAAATGAGAATTCAGATTATTTTGCTTTCTGTGGGCACCAAGAACAATGTTCCTTTGTAACACTTTCTCATGTGTGAGGCCTGATCACTTCCAGTGGTTTGTTATATTTAGAACATTGAGGAGGCGCAATTCATTAAAGCTAATAATGCTTTCTAATGTGAGAATATATAGATTCACGTTTCACTGATTTACAGTTTAAATATCCTTAATTTACTGGGAACAATTATTAAGCAGAAATGCAGTTTGGATAATTCATTCATATTCAAATTGACTGGGCACATACTGTATATCTAGGCATGGTGCCAGACTGCTTTCTCTGCACTATGATCTTATCCAAATTAGTAAGGGTTGAGCCTGTAATATCATAAGTAGCTTTAGTCCTTGCTGTAATCTACTCTTCATAAGGGAAAGAAATGGGCTCCATATGGTAACTTGGAACATCAATCTTGAATTATGTCTGGGCCTTGACCAAATATATACCTCTGATTTTGTTATACTCTTAATCATAAGTTGTCTTCATCCAAGATTAATATCAGTTTAAATACACCTTGTCTGGGGCCATCTGTTGACTTTATAAATCCAGTAATCATGTCCGTAATACAAGCAATTTGATGTTTAGTAAGAGAAAGGTTAATGAGAAATAGAGGTTATGGAATCATTTTTAAGCAGAATGCAATATAATAATGTGGAATTTTCTTGTAATACTTTTTTTTAGAAATACTTTAATTAAGAGAGGGATTTGCTGCACAGTATATTTGTGAATCAGAAATATCTTCATTGTTGTAGAAAAGCTTAAGTGTCATAATAATAACTATAGTAAATATGGGGAACATGATGTTAAATGCATTCAGATTAAATAGGGACATATCTTACATGTAGTGTAAGTAGTGATATTGGTAGCATAAATAATTGTTTCTTAACCAGTGGCATGCCTGCTGTAGGGGTGCTCCATGATGGAGGTCCTTTATCCCCCCAAAAAATGTAGATATAACAAATTCATCATTTATAAAACAGATATAAAAAAAAAAGTTTTAGCATTATTGTAAACACAATGGATTGTTTAGAAAAGCATTATACACAATTAGGAGGTATGCACATACTGTAAATGTACACATGCAGGGCACATCGGAAATAGAAGTCTAAGCACAGATGTAGATGGGGTAACCATTGACTTGTATTTATTTCAGAGAAACACTGATATAGCACAATTCAATGTTATTATTATTAATATTAGTTACATCTGCTGAATTGATATAACTATAAGAATGAATTGAGGTGGTAGGCTGAGTGCATGTATAAAGTCCTTGTAATACTTGTAACATCTGTAATAATTGTTTGTTGGATTGATTGGATTCCTGGATGGATACAGACATACCCGGTTGAACTTCCTAGAAAAATGAGGTCCTTAAAGCAGAACTTCACTTCAAAAAGTGAAGTACCTCTCATTATCTCTCTTGAAGCCTGTAACTGAGTTGCATTTTTTTTTTGGGGGAGGACTGGTGGCGAATACCATTCATTGTTGGTACCCACTCCTGCTTCTTCAATCCTCACCTAAGTGAGGATAATGTCAATTGTCCCACCCCAACTCCACACTGGGAGCCTACTGTGACATGTCATATATCCCAGGAGGCTGCATGACTGGTCTCCCTGCATCACACATTCTCCATCACTTCTTGAAGACAGCGCCAGGGACCTGCAGCATTGAGAAACATTGGCTATGGAAAGATGGAAAGACTGAAAAGCTCCTATGTATACTCTTCCTACTTTCTGCTCTACTGTCTTCTGAGAGTGGCAGGGATTTGAGTGAAGCAGCAGAAGCTCAACGCATAACTAAGCCCCCAAAAAGAAAACAAATCCCACAATGCAATGCTGCAGCTTAGCAGTCAATTACTAAGTTCACGAGAGAGAGAGAGACAGAGGGAGAGGGAGGGAGAGAGAGAGAGAGATCATTGCTCCCTGTAGGCTCTAACACCATCTGGTGAGTATAAAGGGTTAGTATATGAGTTTTAAAGCTCAAGTCTACACAGATATAGTAAACACAAATTAATACAGCTCTATAACCAATAATAGAAAATAAAATGTATTTTGTGAATTATAAGCAGTGTATATGCCTCACTTTGAACTTTTGCAGTCCCTGTACAGCAGGGATGGAGTGTGAGAAGAAGAAGCAGCAGTAGGTTCCAATCATTTCATGTGCTATCAAGGAGCATGCTCATAGATAGAGATATCAGAGTGACAGAGAGATAAGTTTGTAACTTTGTGGTTTCAATTTTCACTGTCCAGTCACAGGTAGAGGAGCATCCAGGACAGTTTGGGCTCAGAGTGGGTGTGATAAATAATGCTTGCCATCAGACTGAGGCCATCTTGTGCCATAAAAGAAGTACTGTGATAACTTCAGATTGAAAGTGAATACTACAACTAAAGTTGCTTTTTCATTTTGATTGCATGTTTGGGTGGAGTTCTGCTTTAAGGAGTCCCTATCACTTTGTCTTGAATAGGAAAGGTAAAAGGGTCACTTTAAAGTAGAAATACAATAAAATCTAAGATTATAGATACAGTAGGCTGCAATCATGCCAAAGAATATATTTGTAAGGTACCTGTATTGGACAGCAAACAGTTATCAAAATCCTCTTTGCACCCAGGTTCCTCCCCTCTTCTCCTGTGGATAGGGCACCCACATACCTTTCTTTAGGAGAAACTCCACCATATTGTGTCACTCACTATCTCTTGGATTGAGGCCCACCTGCTCACATATTCCCAGCCTGAGGCCTGTTACCTGGAATAAAGGATTCCGACTCAAGATGCTTGACTGCTGATTAGCATAGGCTCTTTTATGACCAACTAGTAAACCAAAACCTAGCATCTCAAAGAGAGACACAGAGGCTGATTATGTTGGAATAGGGCAAGGCCACAGCTTTATTGAACTTTCCAAATGTAGCAGGTAACAATGCCATTCCTAGTTATACATTAAACATCCATAAAACTTAAACTGGCATAGTCTAGGAGGTCTGTCTTCTCCATCAGTACTCGACAGGCAATAGACTGACCCCAGAATTTAACTTGAGGGCATAGCCCATAAAGCCAGATCAATTGCTGGCAAGGTCAAAACCACCAATAAAGCTGTGACCAAGTTCACAACGTGCAGGCAGGTGGGTGGTTAATTCTTGTGACCCAGCATAGCCTTTTTATAGAGTTCTGGCTCCACCCAGTCACCTCAGGACTTAGTAGCCAATCCAAAATGGAGACACTTAACCTCCCTGTGTTAGGATAACACCCACGGAGATGCCATGCTTCCAGCAGTCAAGGTTCCCTTTAGTGCAGGATTAAAACAATATTTTAATAACACACGCCAACTCACTTAGGTAGGATTAAAACAGGCACATCTTTGTAAATAGGATCCTACCTATGTGAGTTGCCATTTGGCGTGTGTTATTAAAATATTGTTTTAATTCTGCACTTAGAGGAGCCTCTCCCCTTGTTTTTCTTCCAGCATTCCAGGAGTGCAGTTTCTGCTCTTTAAGGTGGCTGCTCTTAGTGTGTATGGACTTTTCTTAAAAAGTCTTTGTTGGACCTTTATTATCATCATTATTATTTTTTTAATTATTTACCCATTTATTTGTTTGTGTTACTGACCATGGATTACCAATGCCCAACCCGTCTTCCTGAAAAGTGTCTTTACAGTTCAGAACCTCCATTACACAACCTCCCAAACAATAGTTTACTGCAGCTACCATGAACGCATTTAGTCTAGACTCTTCTGTGAGTCCCCCAAAACTGGGTCTTCACGGTTTCTCAGTCCCAGCCCCCAAGGCCTGTCTAAACCAAGCTTCCACCTTCTCCCTTGTGAGTCCATATACAATTCTCCTTGTAGTCCAGCCCTACAGATGGTTTCCCCCCCCCCACGCTTGTGCACAGGCCAAAGACCTACATGGTGTTGGTCAAGGGGTGGCCTGTTCCTATATTAAAACTCATTTGCCACACCCAGAGCAGCTAATGAAAAAGTAGCGCCAACTCCGCCCACTGACATCAGCAGGCGAAGGGCAACACTAAAAGGGCACTACACACTATACCTGCCAACATATTGTTTGCAAAAATAGAGATGGGCTTTAAAGAGACCCAGTCACTTTGCATTGAATGGGTAAAGCAACAGGCTCTCTTTAATGTTTGTACATCTGTAGATGTGACAGTAGTTTAAAATATGCTGATCATTTCATAAACACGCTGCAATGTCCTTCATAAAAATAGCAGCATATTTTCCCATTATCCCAAATTTCCATCTTTATCATCAGTATACAAATACAGCATTGTCCTCTGCAAAATTAAAAAGTAAAATGTATTCCATTAATTAGAATTCGGCAATCATATCATCAGTGCTGATTAGTCACATATTGCTTTAACTAAGAGACTTGTGAAGTGATTTGAAATGGACAGTCATGGTGATTAGAATAAAAGGTAGAAGGCACATTTCAGATAAAAGGGACACATAATGTATTCCTACGCGGGTCGATTTAAGGGTTATCTGTATAGACCTATCTAAACAGAAAATTGAAGTATTGCTGTAGGCCGTCTTCTTTACTGTAAAGGTGACTTTGCAAAGAGCGAGGCATGTTGGATGTTGTTGACAGTGAAAATCAGCAGATACTTTAATGAGCAATAATTGGTGCTCAGAAGGCAGTCTCCTACTTTATGAATATGCAAACACACCAGCTCACTTAAAAAGGCAGCGTATTTGCGGAAAGTATTTTGCACATGAATTACGAGTTTTAAAAGGGGAATAATAGAGGGCTAGAGGGGGGATATTTATCAAAGCTTGATAGAGAAAAGGGCATGTGCATTTTAAATGCATTCTCAACATTGCTTTAAATGAGGTTCCATAACTTCTGGCTGGATGATAACAAAAGCTAGCTGAGGCCTCTCTTGAATTCTTACTATCTGGAGCTCACATCTCTCTAGCTTAAGGGAGAAGTTTTGATGACAGAACGGAGCGTAATAAGGGAGCAAGTCTCTGCTGGTTTTGGCTTCTAACTAACTTTATTTAAACACCTCAAAGCAATTTTTTTTTATTGTCTATCTCGACTTACCTTGTCACTTTTAAAGACCAAATATGGAATATGATGTAAATGTACATAATAGCACAGTAAAATATTTCTGTGAAAGTTTATATATCTAGAAAAATTGTTGTATTTTGCATTACAATTACATTTGCTCTGTAACTAAGTACAGCTTATAATTCTACATTATCAGGCCTATTAGATTAACAAATTCCAAAGGACCAAAGACTGTCTGCAATGGCATTCAAGGCTTGTTGTCATGATTGTACTGCATTATTCTACTTTTGAGCCTGTACTAATCCAGACATTGAATTTTAATTGTATATCTGGCCTAAATGAAAAAAAAAAGAAAAAACATACAGTTGTATGCAAAGGTTTAGGAACCCCTGACAATTTCCATGAATGTCATTTAAAAATATTTTGGTGTTTGGATCAGCAATTTCATTTTCATCTATCAAATAACTCAAAGACACAGTAATATTTCAGTAGTGAAATTAGGTTTATTGGATTAACAGAAAATGTGCAATGTGCATCAAAACGAAATTAGACAGGTGCATAAATTTGGGCACCCTTGTCATTTTGTTGATTTGAATACCTGTAACTACTTAGCACTGATTAATTGGAACACACAATTGGTTTGGTGAGCTCATTAAGCCTTGAACTTCATAGACAGGTGCATCCAATCATGAGAAAAGGTATTTAACATGGCCAATTGCAAGTTGTTCTCTGTGACTCTCCTCTGAAGAGTGGCAACATGGGGGCCTCAAAACAACTCTCAAATGACCTGAAAACAAAGATTGTTCTACATTATGGTTTAGGGGAAGGCTACAAACAGTTATCGCAGAGATATAAGCTGTCAGTGTCCACTGTGAGGAACATAGTGAGGAAATGGAAGACCACAGGCACAGTTCTTGTTAAGACCAGAAGTGGCAGCCACATAAAATATTGGAGAGGCAAAGGCGAAGGATGATGAGAACGGTCAAAAACAGCCCACAGACCACCTCCAAAGACCTCCAACATCAACTTGCTGCAGATGGTGTCACTGTGCATCGTTCAACAATTCAGCACACTTTGCACAGGGAGAAGCTGTATGGGAAATGGGTAAGAAGCCTTTTCTGCACACACGCCACAAACGGAGTCGCTTGAGGTATGCAAACGCACATTTGGACAAAGATTGAGTTATTTGGTCATAACAAGGGGCGTTATGCATGGCGACAAAAGAACACAGTGCTCCAAGAAAAACACTTGCTACCCACAGTAAAATTTGGTGGAGGTTCCATCATGCTGTGGGGCTGTGTGGCCGGTGCCATTACTGGGAATCTGGTTAAAGTTGAGGGTCACATGGATTCCACTCAATATCAGCAAATTCTTGAGAATAATGTTGAGGAATCAGTCACAAAGTTGAAGTTACGCCGGGGCTGGATATTTCAACAAGACAACGACCCAAAATACTGCTCAAAATCTACCCGGGCGTTTATGCAGAGGAACAAGTACAATGTTCTGGAATGGCCATCCCAGTCCCCAGACCTGAATATCATTGAACATCTGTGGGGTGATTTGAAGCGGGCTGTCCATGCTCGGCAACCATCAAACCTAACTGAACTGGAGATGTTTTGTAAGGAGGAATGGTTCAAAATACATTCATCCAGAATCCAGACACTCATTACAGGCTATAGGTAGCGTCTAGAGGCTGTTATTTCTGCTAAAGGAGGCTCTACTAAATAGTGATGTAATTTTTCTGTTGGGGTGCCCAAATTTATGCACCTGTCTAATTTCGTTTTGATGCATATTGCGCATTTTTTGTTAATCCAATAAACCTCATTTCACTACTGAAATATTACTGTGTCCTTCAGATATTTGATAGATCAAAATGAAATTGCTGATCCAAACACCCAAATATTTATAAATGACAATCATGGAAATTGTCAGGGGTTCCTAAACTTTTGCATACAACTGTATCAAGTGCATCTCTCTTCATTACATGCTTATGTATTAAAAATCTCTTTAAAATGCTGCAAATAAAGAAAACTATCTGGTGATCCCTCCAGAGAAAAAACACAAGAGAGGGGCGCACCGACCTAGTGCAATACCGTTACAATGTTTATTAAAAACAAAGAAATAAAATATACTCACAAACGGAGCAATATAAAAGGCATCATAACACGAAGTGGAAAAGATTCCTCCAAGGGCGAACCCTTTTCCTCAGAGGCTCTGAGGAAGAGGGTTCACCCTGGAAACGCGTCAGCCTGGTCATACGGACGCCGTCCGGCCCCCCTGCTGAGGTGGAGATTGATTAGTTCCTTGGAGGAATCTTTTCAACTTCGTGTTATGATGACTTTTATATTGTTTGTGAGTATATTTTATTTCTTTGTTTTAGTAAACGTTGTAACGGTATTGCACTAGGTCAGTGTGCCCCTCTCTTGTGTTTTTTCTGTAGTACCTCTTGGATGCCCATGGTCCTGAGGAGGGCAGCAAGGCTTCTCAAGTGCAGAGTGAATGCTACATTTTCAAAGAATTTTTTCTGTACTCTCCATTCTTCGCTTGTCTCTTGGTTGACAAATCCGAGAGCAGGAGTTGTTTGGGGGATCCTTCCAGAGATCCATTGTGCAACTCATTTCCTGTCGTGGGCCAACAATGCTGCTTTTTCTGCACTGAAAACCCAAGCAGTATTGTCAGCCCTGCCTGAGTTTTCCTCTACCGGACTACAGAATTCTGCTCATTCATACCCATTCTATCATTGTCCACATTACCTGACTCCCAGGGTCCTGCTCTCATAACTTGTGTAGGGAAAGAGCTTAAGGGAAATTAAGTTCTGGGGGCATACCTACATCAACAGGAACTGACGTATGGCTCCCTGCTGAGAAACAAGAGTTTTAGGAGTTCAAGGATCAAACATGTAGATATTCAAGAAGACCTGAAATGTGGAAGCTGTGCTCCAAAAAAAAAGGCAGGCGGGGCAAAAGACTAGTCTCCAGTATTGCCTATGGTCTCCTAGTGGAGGCAGCCATCTTGGTAGAGGCAAAACTTTGTTTCCTTGTGTCAAAGCTGCCCCCTTATGACTGGTGAATGAATAAATCAAATAGAATGATATGCTTAGAAAGCATAGCATGAATGAAACCGGAGTGGTGAAATTATTTTACTCCACTGCTCACTCTGGCAAGGATGTCAGTAATACACCTATGAGGCTGTAGACACAGGGAGTTTGCTGCTATTTCTTAGGAGGAATTAAAGACAAAATGTACATTTTTAAGGCACTGCTGAGACACAATTACCAGTTTTAGATCTTCACTTTTTGTATTAGGTATGCATTAAGGTGCCCATACACTGGGCTAAGTGGGAAAGTCTTGGGCATTTGATGCAGGTTGAATTCCTTTATTGCGTGTGGTAAAATACACCCACAATATCACCAACACATCCACAGATTTGTACTTCATACCATTCATAGCACTTATTCTAATAAATTCTGATTCATGGGAATCTCTGCTTTGATCAGTTTAGCCAACCACTGCCTACCTAAAATTATCTCTAAAAAGAAGCCCCTGGAGACCACTGCCTGTGAGAATTTAATTGGATGATGGAAGTCAGCAGAGCTGACATCATTCACTAAGTTCTGGGGAAAATTCCCTTACAAAGTGCATCTTCCTTTACAATGTAAACAGTCTATTTGCTTTTAATAAATCAACCCTAGTGTCTCTGCTTTTTATGGTAACCAGGTAACTGAAAGCTAAACATAAGAAACCCCCTCCCTTTCCTGAAATGAGTTACATGTTTTTAAAGAACTTTCCCTATAGTTCAATAATGTAAGTTTTAAAAAGCCTCTGTAGCTTTTATACTATGTATGTATACATCTATAGACGCTACTATCTCTGCTTTTGCAGTTATAATCCAGATTTATTAGTTCTTTCAATGCAGTCTAGTTTAAACGGTATTGATAAGCACCTGTACATGTTTAAGAATTCTTAGTATGCATTTGTTGCCCAGAGATATGCGGATGGAATGTAACCTCTCTGACTATGTTGTTCTCCCTTTCATACTTGCTGTACAGTGAAATAATTATAATTTTCCACATGTCCAAAAATATGTGATGCTGTAGAAGAAAATTTTGAAAGGACACAAGGGAGATTTATAGGGCAAAATGCTATTGACAAGAAATAATAACCTTAATTTACAGTTCAAATTGCCTTTGGATTTACTAATTTGGCTTGCTTTTATGAATGCCAAGAAATTATATTGTTTTGGCAAGGCAGTCCTATCTTAAAATATTGGCTGTGTTGCCAACAAGTATGCAAAATAATAGTATAAATCCAATTATGAAGTAGAGACTGTCGCCAGAGCTTTTAATCATTTATGGGGGACAAATATCCAAATATCTCATAATGGATTGCAGCATGATTCACAAAACTAGTTTAATTGCTGCTGTAAGATATGTAACAAGTTAAGTTGGGATCTTGAATAAATTTGTTTTTCCTCTCCTCATTTTTTTTTCTCTGTGGCTGGAAGGCAAGCAGAGTAATCCATGTGGTAAACAATATGTTAAATAACAAAGTTAAAAAACGATAAGATTAATTAAAGTTTGTGTAAACCCAGGCACTAAAATCACATATAAGCTTTACTGGTAATGTAATTTCAAAAGTAATTTTATGCTTTTAAATATGGAGCTTTCATTAATTTATTACCTGGCAATTCTGCATTGAAAGGCTTTCATGTTATAGAGTCCCAATTTTCTTCCCCTCTCTCCCAATTGTTTACCTGCTAGTAAACATTTTTGCATGTAACACCCTGTAGCGTAGCTTGGGATGGAGACCACACGTGGCCATTTCAGTGCACATTACATAGGCACTAGGGATCCAAGAGACTCCGAGTGTCACTGTAAAATGTCACTCGATTTCACTGTAAAGAATACCCATCACTCAATGTCACCATACACAGTAACCCTTACTCCAAATATGCTATTGTCAGCCCTTTGTCATAGCAATAAAGTTAAATGAAAAAAAAATATATATATCTATATACACAGTACACTATGTTGTCAAAATTATTGGGATGCCTGCCTTTACAAACACATGAACTTTAAGGGCATCCTAGTCTTAGTCCGTAGGGTGCAATATTGAGTTGGCCCACCCTTTGCAGCCATAACATCTGCAACTCTGTCCACATGGTTTAGGAGTGTGTCTATGGGAATGTTTGACCATTCTTCCAGAAGCTTATTTGTGAGGTCAGGTACTGATGTTGGACGAAAAGGCCTGGCTCATAGTCTAGGCTCTAATTCATCCCAAATGTGCTCTTTTGGGTTGAGGTCAGGACTTTGTGCAGGCTAGTCAAGTTCCTTCACCCCAAGTATGCTCATCCATGTCTTCATGGACCTTGATTTGTGCACTGGTGCACAGTCATGTTGGAACAGGAAGGGGCCATCCCCAAACTGTTCCTTCAAAGTTGGGAGCATGACATTTTCCAAAATATCTTGGTATGCTGATGGCTTAAGAGTTCCCTAGGTCTTGACATATTTTCTCTCTATTTACTTGACTAATCTTTTATAATTTACATAACAATTGTAGATCTTATAGTGTATGTGCACACTAAAAATATCCTTCATGTATTTTTACTGAAATTATGGATTTGATAAACAGTTGAGCTCATATCCTATGGCATAGAAACATTTGTACTACCATGTTTGTGGGTCCTTGCTTTTAGAAAATATATAAAATATGAGGTGTAGACACAGAGGTTGATTTGCTAAAGGAAAATAGACTGTGCACTTTTGCAAGTGCAGTTAAGTGCAGATTAGTAAATGAGGGGGAGCTCTGCTGACTTCCATCATCCAATCATGTTCAAGCAAAAGTGCTGTTTTTTTATTTTTCCATGAAGGTGATTGGCTATTCTTTGAAATGTGAATCTTTACCTAAACTTTGGAGCAACTGCCCATGCAATGTACACAGTCTATTTGCCTTTAGTAAATCAACCACACAGACTGTACCAAAAACACCTTCAGGAAGGGTCAGGACTTTTGTCAAGTTATGAATTCTACAAAAAGGAAAGCAGCAGAAAATGTAAATGTAGAAAATGCAGATTTTTAAAAAAAAATGTAATAGTCACATTAGTAAATAAACAATGATGTTTATGGGTTCTGAGGGTTCCCCTCCAGATACTACAATAAGGGTTTATTCACAGTTGCAAATGCACCCTGCTGTGATCAGCTGCGAGAACCCCAGTGGGAGTTCCCACGATTAGCTGCGAGTAGGAAGCCACATTGAAAGCAACAGGAGGCTGTTGGCTCTTGCAGCAAATCACGCTCGCTCGCATGCAATCACAGCATGAGTGATTACATGCAAATGGCCACAATTAGCGGTGAGAGCCGACAGCCTCCCATTGCTTTCAACTGAGCTGCCTACTCGCAGCTAATCACGGGAACCCCCGCTGGTGTTCTTGCACATAAGTACCAGCAGGGTGCATTAGCAGTTGCGGATGCCCCCTAAACCATACAATACAATTAATGATCTTTTGGGATGGTATACATTGTGTTATCTCAATAGATGATTTATTGTATTCTGTATATAATCTCTTGTCTGGCTCTCTCTTCTGTGAATTTTCAGCTGATCTGAGATACAAACTGACTATTAGCACTTAGGGTCCTTTCACATCTACGGACCGTTTAGGTCTGCCTATCAGTTTTTTCAGGCGAACCTTAGCAGACACTCCATGCTCCTCTATGGAGCGATGGATGTCAGCGGTGACATGTCCGCTGACAACCGATCCACTCCGATCTGTGAAATCCAGATGGATGGAGACCCTATTTTCCATCTGTCTGGTGGATCAGATCGGATAAAAACGGACAGGCGGTCAGTTTTCATCCGATCTCCCATAGAGGAGAGCGGAGGCGAATCTGTCTTCTGCCGGCTTAGCGGGAATCAGCGGAGTGATCCCTGCTGAGCAAGCGGAGTCCATTTAAATGGATGATAGAAAGAGCCCTTATGCTTTGGAGAACAACCAACCAATATATTTACCTGATCAAAGTGATCCTGCATTCCACGCTTTTCCTTTGCTTTTAGAGGATATTATTGCTATCTTTATCTTCCTACCCCGGTGACAACCACTCCTATCATTTCTTGTCCTGCTGTCAGGACACGATATAAGGTGAAATCTCACCAATGGGATCACAGACAGCAATAACTTTTTGACAGAAGTATTTATTTTCCTAAATCTATCCAAAACCATTAAAAAGTTTGGGTTTTTGGTCAACAAACACCACAGTAATAGGGAAATAATGGGTGAAAATGGGCTAGTTCTTGTCATTACTGCCTGATTTTAAATAAAATAAAGCAACATGTGTTTTGGTACTTCTAGAATGTGTGTGAAGCTGAGAGATGGCATGCGTTCATGGTACCTAGTATACTAAAAACACCTTTTCCATTTTAAGTAGAGTGCCAGGTATTCTCTTGATGTCTACATGCCATTGGGACGATTTCTCTTTAAGGCTGGATTCGCACCTATGCATTTTTAATGCTTTTTGCATTTTGCAGATTTGCTCTACAGAATGTGTTCCATAGAAAACCATGTTAAATAGACTGTAGTGCAAATCTGCAAAATGCAAAAAGCACTAAAAGTGCATAGATGTAAATCCAGCCTTATACCTGTTCTGTAGACAATTTCGTAGAAATTATTAGGAAAATCTCTTAGAAAGTTGTTTTCAGGATAATTGTCCCTATTATATTCCCACAATTCCTGTTGTGGGGAAAGTTGAAAATGTGTTATTTTCTATAGATTTCTGTCCAGATGACAGTGGTCAAAAGTTTTGGACTGTAGATACACATAAATGTTGCACTTTGGAGAGATGAGGTGAGTTTTACCTTTCAAAAGGGAGGAAATAATAAGCACAATAAATGTGCCTATTAGTCTCTGCTCATCTTCTAGTGTGATTAGCTAAAGTTCACAGAACAAATCTTGGATGGACTTTATAATAGTAGAGAGTTGTTCTTTTAGCATTCAAAAATAAGGTACATATCAGGGCATGGAAGAGCTCCTATAGATATTTCCAACCTCTGAAATGTGGAGACATTCTTTAGGCTAAATTTACATTGGATGTAGAGTATATCTATTATTTGCCTTCCAAGTATCCACAGTACTAAAGACTTGAATCCGATTCAAATCAATTTTGAAAATAGCATGCACAATCTGTAGGTTTTAATCTGGTTGGTGTTTGTTAAGACAAACATTATGCTTTACACAACATATATACTTCTCCTTTAAAAGGCAGTGACAATGACTCTGACATTGAATCTAAGGCAAGAAAGCTTTGTTTGATTACCTTGTCATCTCCTTGTCACTTCTCAGTTTTGTGCCTGAGGTGCCAAGAGATAAGTTGTATGTCCTACAAGGCAAGGACTCAGTGATGTCAAGCTATGTACTATTCAGTATATAACCTCTTATGTGCATCATAAAAAAGAGATGTCATTATGCTGTTTCCAATGCTTGTGCCATTAACACGTCAGGTGTTTCATTCTGAAAACTGGCTTACACAAACTGAAAAGAACATAAATGGTCATACTGGGACCTTTGAGCTATATTCACAGGAACTATAATTTGCACCAACTGGGATATTATGTCAAATCTATTGGGGCTGTAGATTATGTTGTCCATTATAAATTGTCACTCAAACACTATCTTTTCTTAGATAATATTTCCTTTCCTCAAGGTCTGTTATGTATTGTGTTATGATTTCAGCATTGTCATCTGACTTAGCTCTTGTGACTGTTCCTCTGTTGACTTGTCCTTATTCTCTACAAGTATTCTGCTGCCTCACATCTTACACAAGAATTATTGTCCAATTGAAAAGTAGGATATCATTTTTAAAATAAGGAGTTTAAAGCCCAATACCAGGCAGCATTACCTTTACAGGTTTCAAGCATGCTCACCCTCTCTTCCATAGGAGAAACCAACTCAGGCATATCAGATTTAATAGGGATTTTTGAGACAAGCCATTTAAATCTGACACAGATACTGACAATGGTCAGATTTTATTTATTTAGTGTTTAATCACTTTTAGTAAAGTCCATCTAAATCTAGTAATCCATCTAACTCAACACTCTCAACAGAGTGACAATACAGCAGTCCAAGGATGGCTCCATTACATCTCCATAGACATGGTAGAGATGCAAGTATAGCCACTCTAAGGCAGAGTATTACTGGTTAGATCATCTAGGGAAAATGAAGGGGAAAGAAAACAAATGCAATCACCAAGTCTAAGAATTTCTAAGCTGTAACATATTACATTTTTTTTTGGGGGGGGGGGGGGTAGATATACTTTAAACCTTTGCTGCTGAAGACTGCTACAGCAAAGATTCCCAACCTCATTCCTCAAGTACCCCCAACAGGCCATGTTTGCGAATTTCCCTTGGATAAAATAACAGTCATAAATATCATTGCCTTAAAGCACCTGTGCATGGTGAGGAAAGTCCTGAAAACATGACATGATGGGCTTACTTGATGATTGAGGTTAGGAACCATTGTCGTACATATAGCCTCTTTCCTGCCATTTCCTGTCTCTTTGCATGTACTTCATCAACAGTTACATGGCATTTCCTAGGGTAGGTTACCTGTTGATGACAACAGTGAATCATGTCTGCATAATGTGTATTGAAACAGCCACTTACAGTTTCCAACAAAAGCCTGGTGATAATGCAGGGGCTCAATTGGTAGATAGGGACCAAGCTTAATCACCATTTAAGAGAAGATGGCAGATTTTCATGGATCACCAGGTATTCATTTTAAAAAATACCAAAAATGCCTTTTAAAATTACATTAGCTTGATTTTGATAAGAGTTTAGTATTTTGGTTTAGATATGCTTTACTACGCTTTTTTAATTTTTCCATAAAGTGATATATGCTGTATATAGGGATCTAACATTGGCTATCAATGGGGATTTGTATTAACATGTTTGGTATTGTATCACCCTGTATGCTTGATCTCTGTTCAGTGTTCTTTATGGAGGTCTCTTGGATTTTGGGCATTTATTCATATCATTATAGAATATTTGATCCGTTCAGACAATAATGATTTTTAAATACATTGGGAACACTTTCATCATTGAATATGAGACCCATTGGGAGGTACTTTTTAATGGCTGGTCCACACTCTGGAAACATCATTTGAGCTGTATACATCATTTTGATGAAAGCAGGGTCCATGGGCATACATTTCTAGCAATCATGTTTAACGTAATCCACTATCCTTTTTAAAATGGCATTAAAAAAGTTGCTTTACTTAATGAAGTATTTGAAAACTTGAACTGACAGTTTATAAAATATATACTATTGTAGATGAGTTCAATGAAATCTTTGAAATAGTACATGTTTAAAAATGAAATACAGCATCTCCCAAAAGTGAGTACACCCCTCACATTTATGTAAATATTATATTATATCTTTTCATGTGACAACGCTGAAGAAATTACACTTTGCTACAATGGGAAGTAGTGAGTGTACAGCTTGTATAACAGTGTAAATTTGCTTTCCCCTTAAAATAACTGAACACATGGACATTGATGTCTAAACTGCTGGCAACAAAAGTGAGTACACCCCTATGTGCAAAATGTCCAAATTGGGCCCAAAGTGTCAATATTTTATGTGGCCACCATTATTTTCCAGCACTGCCTTAACCCTCTTGGGCATGGAGTTCACCAGAGTTTCACAGGTTGCCACTGGAGTCCTGTTCCACTCCTCCATGATGACATCATGGAGCTGGTGGGTGTTAGAGACCTTGCTCTCCTCATCCTTTTGTTTGAGGATGCCCCACAGATGCTCAATAGGGTTTGGGTCTGGAGACATGCTTGGCCAGTCCATCACCTTTATCCTCAACTTCTTTAGCAAGGCAGTGGTCATCTTGGAGGTGTGTTTGGGGTTGTTATCATGCTGGAATACTGCCCTACGGCCCAGTCTCCGAAGGGAGGGGATAATGCTCTGTTTCAGTATGTCACAGTACATGTTGGGATTCATAGATCCCTCAATGTAGTGTAGCTTCCCAGTGCCGGCAGCCCCAGACCATGACACTCCCACCACCATGCTTGACTGTAGGCAAGACACATTTGTCTTTGTACTCTTCACCTGGTTGCTGCCACACACTCTTGACACCATCTGAACCAAATAAGTTTATCTTGGTCTCATCAGACCACAGGACATGGTTCCAGTAATCCATGTCCT
Source organism: Glandirana rugosa (assembly GCA_018402905.1). Classification (NCBI taxonomy): domain Eukaryota; kingdom Metazoa; phylum Chordata; class Amphibia; order Anura; family Ranidae; genus Glandirana; species Glandirana rugosa. The sequence continues at coordinate 741,643 of BLSH010464798.1, forward strand.
TAGTCTGCTTGTCTTCAGCAAACTGTTTGCAGGCTTTCTTGTGCATCATCTTTAGAAGAGGCTTCCTTCTGGGACGACGGCCATGCAGACCAATTTGATCCAGTTTTCGGCGTATGGTCTGAGCACTGACAGGCTGACCCCCCATCACTTCAACCTCTGCAGCAATGCTGGCAGTGCTCATACATCTATTTCCCAAAGACAACCTCTGGATATGACATTGAGCATGTGCACTCAACTCCTTTGGTCAACATTGGCAAGGCCTGTTCTGAGTGGAACATGTCCTGTTAAACCACTGTATGGTCTTGGCCACCATGCTGCAGCTCAGTTTCAGGGTATTGGCAATCTTCTTATAGCCTAGGCCATCTTTATGTAGAGCAATAATTCTTTTTTTAGACCCTCAGAGAGTTCTTTGCCATGAGGTACCATGTTGAACTTCCAGAGACCAGTATGAGAGAGTGAGAGCGATAACACCAAATTTAACACACCTGCTCACCATTCACACCTGAGACCTTGTAACACTAACGTGTCACATGACACCGGGGAGGGAAAATGGTTAATTGGGCCCAATTTGGACATTTTCACTTAGGGGTGTACTCACTTTTGTTGCCAGCGGTTTAGACAATAATGGCTGTGTGCTGAGTTATTTTGAGGGGACAGAAAATGTACACTGTTATACAAGCTGTACAGTCACTACTTTACATAATAGCAAAGTGTAATTTCTTCAGTGTTGTCAAATGAAAAGATAGAATAAAATATTTACAAAAACGTGAGGGGTGTACTCACTTTTGTGCGATACTGTACATATTTTCTACATTCCAATATATAACAAACAAACATAGCATGCATTACACAATGGAAACATTCCACTTCACTTATGAGCAAGGTTGCTGAAAACAAAATAGGAGGGAAAGAATACCAAAAGCTACAATAGTGTTGAATTTGATTGACTCCAGATATGTTTTGGTAATATAAATCGAATTAAAGCTTTCTTTTGTGCTTCTATGGCAGAATCATCCTCTTGGAGTGGCTGTGTGGGAGTCTCTATCAAGTTTGTTAAGAATTTACAAGATTAAAAAAAAAAACTAAGAAAAAGGTGCTGATATTCTCTGATAGCTTGGAGAGGGAAAGACAAACTAGACTTTCAAATTCCAGGATAGTGGAAAATGTGAAAAAAACCCTGATTTGTACAGTTTGCAAACAAACTAACCTAATAGCATAAGCATAATGCTACTGTAACTAGCTGTTTACAGTTTCACCATGACTTTTAAAAATCCTAAAACTGTTGGATATACTGTGGCTTCCAGTACAGGAAAATAAAGTCCTGATGATCAAGTTTAGGTGGTGAAACATGTTGTATCAGATTTAGAGAAAATCTAAATAAAAAAGGGAAAAACGTCCTGCCCACTTCTCTGGGGCCTGTTGCACCTAGAGGCCATAATGCCCTCTTTGGCCAGTGTAACGATCCATACACCATATTCCTCAATCACTCATTACTGTCTGTGCTGGTCCAGCTCCTCCACTACTATGACTCTCCAATAAGCAAAGATCAAGCTCCCTGCTGATTGGAGAGCTGTAATGTACCTGGTGGTGGAGCTGAAGTGCAGAGGTAGGCTTCTCTTACACCTTTGGCTCAGGAGCCCTGGTAAAGTTACAGGGAGTGCCAGAGCACAGAGTGGGCATGAGCCCCGGTTCACACTAGTGTGATGCGGGAACCCTGAAAATCCATTGCAACACCCATGTGATCCGAAAAGGGTCCTGTGCGTTTTCAGTCCGAATGTGATGCGATTTCAGCCATTTTATCTGTATGGCTGAAATCGCATCACACAGACATCCCATGGGATTAGCACTGCAGTGCACTGTGAATCACATGTGACATCGCAGTGTGCCTGTGTGAACTGGTGCTGAGTGCCTGACTGGTCTTCCATTGATGGATGCTGAAGATTAGGCTGTGCGTCCCAGAACAGCAGGAAGACAGATTGGAAGCTGCCCTGGCAGGTAGACTGGAGCAGGAGACTGACACAGATCAGCAGGCTCAGGGAAGGAATCCATAAGTTGGGTCAGGCAGTCTGGGTCAGCAACTAATGGGCAGATCATGCAGCAAGCAGCAAGTTCATGCAGCAAGCAGAAGAGTAGTCATAAATCAGGCCAAAGACAGTAACAGCAGGCAGATAGGCAAAAGAACAGAAGGAAGAGGCAGAAACTAAATCCAAAGACAAACCAGGGGTCAGTACAGGCAATGTTCACAAAGAGTAAGGAGCAGATTGAGTCAATAGCAGGAAGTCAACAGAGGAACTGGTAGCAGAAACTCAGGAACCATAGTAAACCAAATGGCAATGACTCAAGGCTATAGTGCAGCTTGAATAGCCCGCCTTGCTCTTGTACACACTTGCGCACCCGCTTGCGCAACCGTTCGGGCATGTGCAGGTGCATGTGCATGCACACCCAGAATGTGCTTTTCCTGACAAGAGCTCTGGCTTTGACTCAGCAGGGGGCAAGTCAGACCTCTGCAAACAGACCACTACTGTCACAAAGGGCAAAGGTCCCATTCTGCAGCATACTGGCGGGACACAGGCTTTTCCACTCAGGCTATAGAAGCTGTAAGACTTTTTGTTTTGACGCACCTGGAAAGTATTTAGCTGATTTATACTAAACATTCCATTGGGATTTTACATTTTGGTCCAACAGTCAACCTTAAACATTAGTGGAATTAAACTCTACTATCATTTACAGCCAAGGAAGCTGCCATCTAAGCTGAAGACTGTGATATGTTTTATTCTGCACCCTATATATTGGTGTAACTTGAAACCTGGTTGTAAAGGCTGACTTACCTTTATCCCCTTCCCGCAACTGCCTCCTAACCCTCAAGGCCTCATATACACGGGTGTTATTAACGCCACATTTTTCAGCTGTTTTTGCAGCTTAAGAATGCACCACCAGGTTATTCTATGGCCTCATATACACATTGACATTTTTTAGCTGTAGATGGCATCAGCGTTCTTAAGCTGTAAATCTAACACAGGACCCGCGCATTCTGAAGCTGCATCGTTAGAGCATTTTTGATGCTGAGCCGGCAAAACCCTCAATAACGCGCATTAGCGACGTTAACCAGCGTTTTTAGCGCTAGTGTTTTATGTCCAAAAATAGCAGAGGGATGTCTTTTTAAACAAAATACGACTTAGAGCTGACGCTCAATAACGCGCATTAACGCCAGTGCAAAACGCTGATGAAATTGCATTGTTAACGCAGATTTTTTCCTGCCGTCGGACCCGACGTTACAGCTCCTTTTTTTCAAAACGCCCGTGTAGATGAGGCCTTAAGATTATTTACATGCTGGGAGGCGGAGTTGGGTATTCCAATCACATGACCACTGCGATTGGCTGTCACAGCAGTCACATGATCAGAAAGCTCCTGATTGCAAGTATGCATCAGAAGCTTTCCAGTACACTTCGTTACTGTGCTGGAATCACGCAGGGACTAAAGTGTTTTCATAGGGCCTCATACTGTATGTGCACACAGCTAGCGGGAACAGGGTTACAAAAAAAAAGAAAAAAGTAAATAATGCATTGCACTGCTTCTACATAATATACAAAAGTGTGCAGACATTTTACAAAGTATTATGTGTGCCCACTAATGTGAATGGACCCTAACGCTGCTAATCTGCTAACACTAACCAGACCCTCAAACAAATCCCTTAGGCTACATGTACACGGGACATTTTTCAACCTCCCCTGAATGATTCAATTTGACAGCTAGAAACCGACGTTAAAAATGTCCATTTAGCCGCATTTATCCACATTTGCATCTAAAAGAGTTCTTTTAATAAAAAATGTCTGTAAACAAAGCGCTCCTAGATGCGACTTACCGCTGTTACAGGCATTTGCTGTTTTAAATGCCTCTGAACATCCTCCCCGAACTCATTTTTTTGCTTTCCAAGAAATGCTTCTATACTCAACTGCCTGGAAACGACCTTAAACGACCCTGTGTAAATGTACTGATAAGATAACATAGAGGAGAGCAGCTGAAAAAAATGCCCAACAGCTCCTAAACGCCCGTTTACCACCAGCAGTGTACATGAGGTCTAACACTAAAGTTACTGCTGCAACAGAATACTTACCTTAACCCCATTCAAGAGCAGTAATGCCAACAGTCCCATGCCAAAAACCTTTTGTGGCTTTTCTTTCGTTAGTGAATGAATACAAATGTCCTGTGTAATAATAGACTTTACGCAATGCAATCAAGCATCACCCACTTCTTTACTTCTCCGGAACTTCTCTGCCTATTAAACAGTTAAAGCAATCATATGAAATAGAATTGAAGTGCTTGAAACTTGGACTGTATGCAGAAGTATCGTAATAATTTTGCTTTTCTATTGAAATAATTGCTAGGGCTATTTAAACAATTATGTTTTTGTGTGGCAAGACAGATTTATGTATAATACATTTTGTTTCCATCATCAAGTAGTGACCTCTAGCAGGGGTTAATCTATGCATATCATTTGCAGCTAACATCGCATTATTGTGTAACATGCAGATGTTATATTATTCAATGCATTGTGCATTCATAGCCTGCTAGATTCACAATTATGCAAAACATAATAAGTGGAGAGCCTGTCTAAGTATTGTCCAGGTCATGTACTGCAAAGGCTCCACAGTACAGAGTACATTTTAAAACACTCAGCTCTCAATGGGCTTCTGTATAACACAACAAGGCCACTCTTTAAGGTTTCCTAGAGGTTTTCCTTTAGAAGTCATATGTGCACTTTTATAGGAGACATAGCCATCAATCCATTTTTTAAGGAAACATTTAGGACAGAAAGAGAGAGAAATATTTTCAATGACTATTTTCCCTTTTCTGTTCCACTCAAAAGATATTTAGAGACAATTTACAGAAACTGACTGTGTTGAAATTGTTGCTTAATGGGGATCTAGAGAATCATCATGAACTCTAGAACAGAAGGAGATACATAATTCATGAGATTGTAAATGTGTATAATACTGAAATTCATCAAAAGGCTCAACCTCAAATAAACAGCCTCAAATTGGAGATGAGCAAAACGGAATGTTTTCCTCTCCCGGAGATGAGTCTTGTATTTTGGGAAGACCGGTGAATGGGCTGAATGAAAAAAAAAGACAACCAGCGAAATGTGCTCATTGGCAGGGGTTGTGTTCATTTGCATGGGGTATGTGCTATTAGAAGTGTACATTAGATCCCGTGGAATAGTTAATAACATTTTCGGCATGTGATTGAGTCTAGCGTGTGTGGGTTTGCTTGTCTGGATGAAACAGTTGATGTGTTTTTGGCACTTTATGTAAAACTGTGTTGCAAAATTAGCAAGTTGTCTCTCTCGTCTTTAATCACTTACATACAATACATATTTAATACAAATGCTCAAAATGTGCTATTCTCAAAGGGCTTTGAGGAGTTTTCGTATTTACAATCCTTTTCTAAGCAAGCATGTAGATACCTAATTGCAATGTTTATTTACTGTAATTCATTGCTTGTTTTTCAAGTTTACTTCTGCCAGCTTTTTTGCCTTGTATAGTGTATATACTGATATTAAAGCTGTAGTAAAGGCTGCTTTGTCATTTTTACCTACAGGTAAGGCTTACCAGTGGTGGCTAGTGTTTTTTTTTGGGGTGGCTGCAAAAAACGATCCCCCCATGGGTGGTCGGCTGGTCATCCAGCCCCGCACTTAGCCCATCTAGGTAACGGGCGGGCAGCGCTCCTACAGGCTATGGCTTGCATTGCATCTTTTCCTCCTCTGCATCACAGCGGCTTCCACCGTGTGTCTCCTCCCTCCTCGTCCTAGGTGTCCAACAGGATCGCCTGTCCTTTGAACCAATCAGTTGACCTGCATCATGATTGGCCGGGAGGAGGATTAGTGTGATAATAGCGAATATACATTTGCTATTATCACACAACTGGGTGGGCTCAGGGTGCAGTACTTTGTGCCCTGAGCCCACCCTTTTTTGAAGCCTATTAGAGCCTCTGGCTCTAATCACGTGCTTTGAAAAAAAAAAAATTGGAATCTATGTGTCCGGTTCCCTGCATGTAGATTAGGGGGCCGGACAAATGGATAGGGGTTGGTGCCTGTGCACCCCTAATGGACGAGCTACCACTAATGCTTACCTGTAGGTAAAATAAATATCTCCTAAACATGCACCATTTAGGAGAAATTTACCCTGGGTTCAGCCAGTGACATCACCAGTGCATGTGCTCTGAAGGTTCAGCATACTTTGCCAGAACTTCAGAGCTTCATGCCGGAAGGCATGCTTGGGAGTGACGTAATCGCCGCTCCAGCGAGTCACACAGCCAGAGCACACAAACCTGGAAGAAATACCGGGGGAGGATGCTGGCCCTCTCAGCGGTGACAGCACGGTACTGGAGGGCTTTGTTGTAAGGTAAGTATTTCATAATGTGCTAGTATGTGATACATACTAGCACATTATGCCATTGTCTTACTTGTGTTTTTTTTTTATTAAAACCAGTAGTGGTTTACAACTGCTTTAAAGTGATACTAAACCCAGTGCCCTACATTCACTATGTCTGGTCTCCCACAATACACAGAACATGGAAATGCAATGGTTTTAGTAAATATAGTTTACAGTCTTGTGACTCCTATCAGTGCCCGGCTGAGCACTGGTTAAAGCTTGTAGGAGGAGTTTTCATTCTCCTCTGACTGTCCTGTAAGGCTTCAGGACCCCTGGCTTTCTGTCTGGACAGTGCTGATTGGCCCTGTGCTAATCACATGCACCCTCCCCCCAAAAAAAACAAAAATCTCTCTAGCAATACACACCAAACTGAGCATGTGCAGAGCGCCTCCAAGGCTATGTTCTATAAGCAGATGGATTGGGGTCAGTAAAAGAAGGAGAGGATCAGAGACAGGATCAAACTGCCTTTTTACACAATGCAGAGGATTAACTCCTTAGGTTCCTCAGTGAGTATAACAAGCATGCTTTACTGCATATACAGGCTGATTTTACTGTTGTGGGTTCAGTAACACTGTAATGTTGATGATGAATTCATGTTGTGCAGAAGTATATGGGTGGGTGGAAGGAGTTAGAAATCCATGCTGAAAACAAGGAAGGTGATTGCTTAAAGTGGTTCTAAAGTCAAAACTTTTTTTACCCTAATGCATTCCCTGTATTAAGGTAAAAAAAACTTTCCACTAGCTTCTCCTACCCCCTGCCCTTAAACACTTACCTGGCTTCTCTCATAATCTAGCACTGTCCCCATTTGCTGCAGCTCTCCACTAACTTCCTGATCTCATAGAAGACAAAGGCCTATGGCTCCCACTGCTGTCAGTCAAACCCTGTGAGGAGGGAGCAAGGGGTGTGTCTGAGACACCCTGTGTGTGTCTATGAAAGCACCTGGCTTGGGTGCACATGGTTGTTATGGGGGCACCTACAGGTAGAAGAAGAAAATAGTGCTGGTGGGGGACTCCTAAAGAGGAAGTAAGGGACTGCTCTGTGCAATATTCTTGCACAGAGCAGGTAAGTAATGTGTATTTTATATTTTAATTTAAAAACAATTGCCTTTAGAATCACTGTAAATCTGAAGTATGATCAAAAACTATGTTTGTACATTAGCACATAGTAACATAGTTGGTCAGGTTGAAAAAAGACACAAGTCCATCTAGTTCAACAACAAAAAAAAATAGAAAAATGATATATAACCATACAATCCAATATACAATCCTTCACCCACAGTTGATCCAGAGGAAGGCAAAAACCCCAGCAAAGCGTGATCCAATTTGTTATAACGGGGGAAAAAAATCCTTCCTGATCCCCCGAGAGGCAATCGGATTCACCCTGGATCAACTTTACCTAAAAATGTTAGTACCCAGTTATATTATTTTCATTAAGGAAAGAATCCAGACCTTTTTAAAGCAATCTACTGTGGTGGCCAAAACCACCTCTGAAGGGAGTCTATTCCACATTTTCACAGCTCTAACTGTGAAGAAACCTTTCCGTATTTGAACAATAACAAGTTATTGCTAATGTAATATACCCCATCTCTGGCTGCTGCAGGGTTTGGTAAAATGTTTATTTAATTTAGCCTGCTTTCTCTTGTTGATGCCAAATATCTGGGCCTGAAACTTGTAGATCCAACTAAGGTACTGGTATCACAGAGGGTCGCTTGCTTAGCACCTAGTACATTCAATTTTTTTCCCATAGTATGCAAGGCTTTCTGTGAATGGGGGTGGTGCAGATGAACAATGCAAACTTTCTCCTCCAATCACAGAATGCCCTGCCTTTAGTGAAAAGAATGAAAGGCTTTTTCTGAATGGAGGAGCTGATATCTGTATTACAACCAGAACTACAATTCTCAATGCTGGACGTGCAGCACCAACAGAAGACTGTGGACTGAATGAAAGTAAGAACTTTAACAAATACTGCAGCACCCAGAGACGGGGCACACTTCATGAAAGGTAACTTCATTTTACTGTGCAAATGTACAAAAATCATTTTTGGCCATTCTTCAGCTTTATGAAAAAAATTTCAGGCAGGATAAAATAATAAAGTTATAAATGAACAAGTAGATAATACACTTATACAGTAGTTGATATAGCAACGAGTTTAGGTATATGTAAAAAAATTGAACTTGGACTTTTACTAAGCTTATTTTGGATACGTTGGTATCATGATAAAATAACTTTTACATATTATATTACAATATCTATAAAAATATTGGAAGATATTTAATAAGTGCATTGAATTTATGTGGCAAGAAAAAATATACTTTACAATCACAGCTAAGCTTTTCTGAGCCAATGAATCAATGAAATAAAAGTAATCTAAAGAAAATATATGTTGTGCCTTGAATTTTATTTTTTATTGAGTTTTATTTTTAAGAAACAATATCCATGACATAAAATCAAATAGCATACTATTATCACGTCCGATTCAACAGTAGGTCATGCTCTGAATATGAACAAGCAAATTATTTATTCTTTTGAGCTAAAACAGTTTATAAGAATGGTCCGTCCTGTGAGCATAGAACATAAGACAGGCAGGAGGTAGGTAGCTAGTTATGTGACCGCATACTAAAAAACAGTATATGAAATGATCATTGTCACGCTGTCCTCTCTCTTCTTCTCAGCTGTCTATATGAGATAAAATGGCTTGAAAGGAAGGGTCACAAGCAACAGTGGTTTTCAGGAATGCCATAGTTTTATCAATATGTTCTTAAAAGTTTTCAGTGTAATAAGTGCACCTTATTCAAAGCTTAATAATATAGATAAAATCCAATGCTTGCCAGCCTCTTTCTGTAGCGACCAGTAAAAGTCCCCTTTTCCCAGCCTATAAGGACAGGAGAAAATTATTCCAAAAGAGTTCTGAAAAGAAACAAAATGGTGGTTTGAGACAGGAAAGGGCTAATGGTAAAATTACAAATGGAGCTCTATCTCTATCTTTAACTGTGCATGGACATTTAGGGGTTGATTTACTAAAGGCAAATAGACTTTGCACTTTGCAAAGTGCAGTTGCTCCAGAGCTTAGTAAAGGAGCAAAAACTCTTATGCCTTCCATCCTCCAATCAGGTGCAAGCAAAGATGCTGTTTTTGATTGGGTATTCTCTGCAAAGTGCAGCTTTACATAATTTACTAAGCTCTGGAGCAACTGCACTTGCAGAATCTTTATGCCTTTAGTAAATCAACCCCTTAATGCTCTCTGCCCAATATCGGCCATTTTGACTATCATATGATGGCTAATGTGTATAGAGACAGGCGGTCCCCGGGATATAAACAAGATAGGGTCTGTAGGTTTGTTCTTAAGTTGAATTTGTTTGTAAGTCGGAAAAGGTACAATTTTTTAAGTGTAGCTCCAGCCAAAAAAAACATTTTTAAGCTTTTTGGATAGCATAGGGAAGGGTTAACACCCCTGTAATGTTTGTTTTGCTGTCTATGTTTCTATTCAGAAGATTTCAACTCACTTCCTTTCCCAATGATAATTGGATTTTGAAAACAAACCTTGGATTGTGGAAACAAACCTTGGTGATAAAGCATCAGTGGAGACACCTTTTTCCCATAATAACTCTTACAGGAGTGAATTTCCCTTCCTAGGGGGAGATTTCCTGTCACTTCCTGTTGTCTCCCTCCATTTGTAAGTAGGAGTCATTCGTAAGTCGGATGTTTGTAACTAGGGGACCGCCTGTACTTAACTTAAGTTTTTTTTTTTTTTATCTGTGTTCCATTGGGGGGATTCCCCGTCACTTCTTGTCCCATTGTCAAAACAAGAAGTGAGAGAAAATTCCTCCAAAGTGAGGGAATCCCAGTGTGTCACCAGGGTCACCAGAATTAGTGTCCACATTCGAGTATTCCCCCCTCTATCAATGTTCTGATGTAAACCCAAAGTGTGGGATTTTCTTTTACTTTTCGATGATAACAGTAAACAGGACAAATAGAGAGGGTGTTCTCTCCCTAAGGGGGGGGGGGGATGCACAAATAGCAGTAAAAACTGACAAGGGTTCTAATCCCTTCCTCTTCATTCTATTAAAAAACATAAGTGATTGTAAAGTCTCTTTTTTAAAAAAAATAACAAACATATTATACTTACCTCCTTTGCGCAGTTGGTTTTGCACAGAGTAGCCCGGATCCTCCTCTTCTCGGGTCCCTCTTTGCTGCTCCTTGTTCCTCCCTCCTATTGAGAGCCCCTCAGCCAGCAGTTTTCTATGGGGGCACCTGAGCCAAGTCACAGCTCCATGTATACATTCAGACATGGAGCTCCGGCCCAGCCCCGCCCCCTCTCTTCCCTGATTGGCTGATTGACTTTGATTGACAGCCGTGGTAGCCAATGGCATCACTGCTGTGTCTCAGCCAATCAGCAGGACTCTTCCAGACGTCTTAGACATTCATGGACATGGCTGGAGAGAGATGGGGCTCAGGTAAGTAATTAGGGGGTGCTGGGGGGCTGCTACACACAAAAGGTTTTTTTATCTCAATCCATAGAATGCATTAGGATCAAAACACTTTCTGCCTTTACAACCCCTTTAATAAAAAAAACCTTCAGATAAACATTGAGATGATCTTGGGGTACCAGAATCCCAACATGAATTGGTGGGTTAGGTGTTTTCTGGGGAATATGGCTTTGTTGTGTTATTATAGAAGAGATATGTGTTGGCAATTTAGGTTTCTCTCTCTAAATACATGCACACTCATAGAATATGAGCTTGATGAGAAAGTCTGAATATTAACCAACGCCTGACCACAGTCTGAGAATGTATGCCTGATTTTATGGCTTCCTATTTAGACATTCCTGAAGTTAGACCATAGCTTAGTTTTCACTAATCACACAACTGGATAGAACATCATTTAGGGCCTGTGTTGACAGGTTTTTGAGTCACAGGGATCAGTTTGAGTTCATTCAGAATGCACTGACAGCTGCATTTAGTCTGAAAATGACCTCCTTCTGATCTGAGTTTACCTGCTTCAGGTTTTGCATGACCATAGACATGTATGTGTCTATGTAGGTGTAAGTGTGTACTATATATTATGTATGCAAAACCCATTTAATGCAAACTAAATTCTGAAGCACACAGGCCCTAATAGTAATCAGGCCTCATAGGGGTTAAATGAATAATGAGATTCGTCAGCAAAAACGGTCTTGCCATTAGCAGGGGAGGGCTGGCCCAGGGGGTAGGGTGGCAATTGCCCCCCAGGCCACCCTAACTTACATTTAAAATGGCCGATGGCTGCTGCCTGCTCACACTTTTTTTTCTTGTGGAGGAAGGAAATAGGGCCCAGGGGCGCAGCCACCAACTGCAAGCAAAGGGGGGCGCCCAGGGCCAGCCCTACCATTGATCCTGCTAGGCCCATTGGGTGGGCATGGATGGTGAGCTGATTCGGTGGTTCAATGGGCCACTTGACTGGACTTGCCCCCCAGGCCTACGGCTGCCAGCCCTCCCCTGGCCATTAGTCTTAGAAAAAATCTAGCCTTCTGGAAAATCTTTGTAGTTGGTTATATGTCATTACCTATTACCAACTGAAAAAGGTACATTGTTGGGATTGGAACTTCAAAAATCAAGTTGTCCCAAGATGGAATGAGGAGTGGTGATGGATTCTGTTATGTGAGAAATCTCTCATGCAAGCAAAAATGATGATAGATTTCCTATGGAAATTGACAAGACATCTACATATTAGACAGACTTCCACAAAAAGACTGCCAGAAGATCTTTTAGACAAGCATGTCCACATCACCCAAGAATGCATTCCCGTACACTGAGCAGAAACATCTGGCAGTGACCTCAATTTCTAGTTATGTCAGGTGTACTTCACAAATGGCTTTGAAAAGTCAACATGGCAATAATTATTTAATGTTAATGGGTACTCATTTTTAACTCTCCACAGTTCAATGATACTTTTAGTAGGTCAGCACTTGCTTTTGTACATACAGCACAAAAAATGTTTTTTTATGGCCTGTGTCTGTATGTACCGTTCATGGAGTTTTATGACAAATGACCTCCAGTACAACACATGCAGTACATTGCTCCTAAGATGTTACTGTAGAATTTACAAGCTACAGCAGTGAATCATTGTCAATTTTCAGAGGTTTGCCCCTCACTTATCTCTTCTCCTGGAGAAAGAGCGGCAGCCTTGAAAAGAACGATGAGATTCAACTACTGTTTTCTATGAAGTCTATAAAAAAAAGTTAGAAATAGCATACCGTTTTGGTGTTCATAAGGTGATCTGTCATATATCTGGATAAGAGTGACCAGTATACCTAACCTGGGCTGTAATATTTACAGCTGTAATTTTTGTGTCAGACATTTGGTAAATCTCTTCTTACCATACCATACCATACCATACCATACCATACCATATCATGCCATACCATACAGGTTTATATATTGTACTAAAAAGTTGCCATAGACTTTGCATGCATATTCATGCAGTGGATGGAGACTATACAGAAACCTCCCAGTGGTGGTCTTATCTCAATGAAATGAAAACCGGGCTGATTTATATTCTAGAATTAATGGCTGGGGTGTCACTAAGCAGTCATATATACAGATATTCAAAAAATTGCCTTGGACATTGATCATTTTAAGCCTAATACACACGGGCCGAATGTCAGGCGGCATCTACCGGTTCAATAGAAACTAGACGACATTCAACCCATGTGTACTGTAGCCGGTCCAACAGAAGCTGGTTTCTGTTGAAGGAGCATGACTGAAATAGATCTGCCGATCGGCTCCTGATTAGCGCTCTCAGCCAATGGCTGAAAAAGTAATAGAGTATGGTGCTAGTTTGTAGTCGTCACCCCTAAAAACATGGAAGAAACATAGGATACACTCTATAGCCAAAAGGGCGACTATTATGAGCTACATTTTAGGTATTAAGTGGCATATATTTAATAAAAAGTTACACATTTTATTGATATAAAGATACTAAAAACCAATGAGGCTACATAGAATATTGCACATAAAGCTGAAAGCATATAAACATACCCGTATGATGGTCTTGAAATAACATGATCAGATGGCAAAGCGTCCGACGCATTTCAAAGTCAAATTCTTCCTCAGGGGTGCAATAAATAAATACAAAAATAACTATGATTGAAAAATACAAACAATATTTGAGATGACATGTAAAGAAATGAACAATAACATATATAAAGATCAGTACTGGCCTAAATGTGCAATAAAGATACACATACAGCAGCTACTTAAAATCACTTAAAAGTGTCAAGGCTGACCTTCTGGTCTGTCAGAGAGAAATAACCTCCTACTACTGGTGCAACAGAGGCAGTGATCCAAGAAATACTATATATGTATATATATATATATATATATATACACATCAAAAAGGTCACTAATGGAGAAAGATCCAGAAAAAGGAACTTACACTCCCCAACATACATGAGGGAAAGAATGGACAACTCAATCAATGGGGGGGCTGAAGGGGGAAAACTAATCCTCTGAGGGCCGCCCAATAGGTGGGAAGGGCATCCATCGGAAAGAATTAAAGATATATACATAAACAATCAATAGGTAGACACCCTGGCGAATAACCCAACACAGTCAGGTTATATTGAATATGAAAAAAAAAACATAAGGGAAGAAAGTGTCTACACAGCCTGAACTTCCAGGCCAAATGGCAGTGGAATAAGCACCATCTAGAGTGCTGAATGGAGTATTCTGGAGGGGGGCGCCCCCCCCCTGTCAGAACACAATAGCACAGCAGGGGAGATTGCTGTACTAACATTGCATAACTAGTACAGTGGCTCCTCCTGAGCTGTCAGTATTTCTTTGTTCAGCCCGCTGGGTTGAATGAAAAAAAATAGTAGTATGTACCAAGCTTTAAAGTAGCTAGAGTCATGAGATGTGTGGTGCAAGTGATAATACTCATGTCTGTGGATCTCATCAGATTGCACTGAACACCATTAGATGATTTATGAAGAAGGAACTAGAGATTACCTTGGTGAATGTTTTTGGCTGACCTCAATTGCCCCCATTCCGAGATAAGCCAGCATTGGAAGTATTTAGCTGTACTCCAGCCCTCTGTCTACATTGACATAAGATTGCACACTCAGATTATCCAATTTTATGGAACAATATTTCAAAAGAAAAAGCTCTTGGTGTTCAAATAAAACATGAATGTCTGGACTGCTTCTGATGTTTATGGTCAGCTTTCTGTAAAGGGGTACCAAAAACATTGTAGTTAGTCTGAATAATGAAACAAAACATTTTTCAGTGTTCTAATCCCTGGTGATTAACCTCATACATTTCCATTCAGATAATAGACAGGGAGTCTTTGAACAATCCCTTCCAGATACTGATCTAAAATTTAAGCTGGGAGTTTACTAATGCTGTTGGCAACTGATATAATTGATCTTTAAGGGGGATTAGCTAAGATCTTTTTAGTTCTTTAAAAATCTAACAGCCTTTACTTGAAGTGAAGGATGCAGTTTGACATGTGTTTTGTTATTTGTGGTATTCATTTGTATCACTTTCTTTACCAGGGGATATGATAAGCACTATATAAATCATTAATAAATCATTTGATAAAAAGGCCAAATCAAATACACTATATTTCCAAAAGTATTGGGACATCAACCTTTACATGCACGTGAAATTTAATGGCATCCCAGTCTTAGTTTACAGGGTTCAATATTGAGTTGGCCCACCCTTTGTAGCTATAACAACTTCAACTCTTCTGGGAAGGCTGTCCACAAGGTTTAGGAGTGTGTCTAGGGGAATGATTGACCATTCTTCCAGAAGTGCATTTGTGAGGTCAGGCACTGATGTGGATGATAGGCCTGGCTTGTAATCTGCACTCTAGTTCACCCCAAAGGTGTTCTTGCGGGTTGAGGTGAGGACTCTGGGAAGGCCAGTCAAGTTCCTCCACCCCAAACTCGCTCATCCATGTCTTTATGGACCTTGTTCTGTTCATTGGTCCAAATCATTTGATGGACGGGAGATTATGGTGGGGGTTGTTTTTCTGGGGTTGGGCTTGGCCACTTAGTTCCAGTGAAGGGAACTCTTAAGGTGTCAGCATACCATGATATTTTGGACAATTTCATGCTCCCAACTTTGTGGGAACAGTTTGGGGATGGCCCCTTCCTGTTCCAACATGGCTGTGCACCAGTGCACAAAGCAAGACCCATAAAGATATGGATGAGAGAGTTTGAGGTGGAGGAACTTGACTGGCC
Source organism: Glandirana rugosa (assembly GCA_018402905.1). NCBI lineage: Eukaryota > Metazoa > Chordata > Amphibia > Anura > Ranidae > Glandirana > Glandirana rugosa. The sequence goes on from BLSH010464798.1 coordinate 757,293, forward strand.
TCCACAGAGGGGATGAATTAGAGCAGAGACTGCGAGCCAGGCCTTCTCATCCACATCAGTGCCTGACCTCACAAATGTGCTTCTGGAAGAATGGTTAAACATTGCCATAGACACACTCCAAAAGCTTGTGGAGAGCCTTCCAAGATGAGTTGAAGCTGTTATAGCAGCAGAGGATGAGCCAACTCTATATTGAACCCTACAGACTAAGACTGGGATGCCATTAATGTTCGTGTGTGCAAAGGCAGGCGTCACAATACTTTTGGTAATATAGTGTATATGTGAAGATAATTTCATACAGCCAGATTTCCATGGGATGTAAGTAAACCAATCAATCAATCAATCAATCAATCAGCATACTTTACTTGGTGTTCTCACGGTTCATACTTTGCAATACACCTCACACTCCACTCATACTTTGAATACATACCCCATGCTACGGCCTCAGGCAGAGATATTCTGAGTCATAATTGCAGTCGATAAGTCAAGTCTAGGTCTCCCATGTGACAGTTTTCAAAGAGCTATGGTGGTTTCTTCACCTGAATAAATGTCATCCATATGTCTTCATTTCATAGAAGTCAGACTTCCAATAGGCCAAATCCATTAGTAGGATCAACTCTCTGTAATATTCCCCAAATGGAAAATAAAGTGTGTTTTCAGCAAGTATATATTTTGACTTCATATCACAGTATTTATTTTAAAGTAATTTGCGAAGTAACATTAGAGAAAGAGAGAGAAATAGAGAGAAATAGAGAGAGAGATGAGAGCTCAAATGTGAGAATGGGCTGTATTTGTGTTTTTTTTTAACTATAAGCAACATCATTTTATGCACCTGTGTGTACAGGCCCATTAAAAACAACGGGCTGCATTTAGGTCAGTAAAAAAAAATGCCTGTTATTAGACTGAGGTTTGTAGATTTGCTACAAAAGGGAGCTCTAAATACCCTAGTGTTTCTCTCTAAAAGCAGATCTAAAAGCAGCTCACACACACATCTAAAATATTCACACCAATTTAAAAAAAATGCTTATGTTAAGCCCAGGGGTACCTGTATGAAGGTGCTGTCACTGGTCTTCCAGCAAGATCCTGGCAATACTAACTATCCCAAATCTTGCCATGAGATGCCCCAGCACTGTGAATAATATATCCTCAAAAGGAGTGCATTGTGTTCAACAAGTCACCCTTAAAGACTTCCATTTTGAGAAGAGGCAATGAATGAAGCACATCTGTTGTATAGCACTGCAAGGCAACAACCAAATATGGCTTTTCCTAATATACATAAAAGGGAAGATTTTAGGTCATTAGGAGACATGGGGGTTGATTCACTAAGGGCATATAGGCTATTCACTTTGCTAGGGAAGTTGCACATTGCAGGGATTTTTCCCCAGAGCTTGGTGGATGTGGTGAACTTTCATCTGCAGAGTATCAATTTTATATCAGGAGAGACTTTGGGAACTTAGTATGTACAGTCTTGAGGAAAGAAGGGAAAGGTGAGACATGACTGAAACCTTTAAATACATCAAGGGGGTGAATAAGGTTAAGGAGGCAGGATTTTCAATTTGAAGCCAAGATAAAGAACATGGGGACATGACCTCAAACTAGCAGGATGAAAGTTCATATGGACCTTGCTTTGTGCACTGGTGAGCAGTCATGTTGGAACAGGAAGGGCCAACCCCAAACTGTTCCCACAAAGTTGGGAGCATGAATTTGTCCAAAATGTCTTGGTAAGCTGACACCTTAAGGCTGCTTTCATACTGGGGCCGCCCGAGCATTAGTGGTAAAGCACCACTAGTTTTAGCGGCGCTCTACCGTTGTTTTATAGTTGCTTTTCGGCCGCTAGCAGGGGTTAAAATGGGGTTAAAAGTGCCCGTGTTGCGGCGCTTCCGAAACGCTTTTCAGGAGCTTCGGAAGTGCTGCCCATTCATTCCAATGGGCAGGGCGGTTTAGGAGTGGTGTATACACCTCTCCTAAACCACCCCAAAGATGCTGCTTGCAGGACTTTTTCCCATCCAGCAAGCACACCACCCCAGTGTGAAAGCCCGAGTGCTTTCACACTGGGGGCGGTGTGCTTGCTGGGGAGGATTGAGAGGCAGTTTTCAGGCACTTTACATGCACTATTTCTACCACTAAAATGCCTGAAAACTGCCTCAGTGTGAAATGGGTACAAGAGTTCCCTTCACTGGAACTAAGGAGGCAAGCCCAACCCCTGTAAAACATCTCAGCACCATAATACCCCCTCCACCAAATGATTTTGACCAGTGCACAAAGCAAGATCCATAAAGACATGAATGAGTGAGTTTGGGGTGGAGGAACTTGACTGGCCTGCACCTCAACCTGATATAACACATTTGGGATGAATTAAAGCGGAGACTGCAAGCCAGGCCTTCTTGTCCAACATCAGTGCCTGACCTGACACATGCGCTTCTGGAAGAATGGTCAAACATTCCTATAGACACACTCCTAAACCTTGTAGACAGCCTTCCCAGAAGAGTTGAAGCTGTTATAGCTGCAAAGGGTGGGCCAACTCAATGTTGAACCCTAAAGACTAAGACTGGGATGCCATTAAAGTTCATGTGTGTGTAAAGGTAGGTGTCCCAATACTTTTGGCTATATAGTATATGTCTATACTTAGACAAAATGTAAAAATAATTTTATATATATATATATATATACTGTATATGGGGCAGACTCAATAGACCACTTATTTGTTTTTCTGCCAGCATTTTTGCTTGCACAGGATTGGATGACGGAAGTCGCCAGAGCTTTACCCCATTCACTAATCTCTGGGTACAATGCCATTTTCTCTACAAAGTGAACAGTCTATTTGCCTTTAGTAAATTAACTCTGTGCTCACTGTGTCCATGCAGGACAAAGTGACAGTGCTTTTGTAAGAGGACCTTCTCACACCAGAAATACTCATCTTACCAGTGCTTCCTCTCACTTCTTGCCTCATCTGCAGCCAGCACTGAAATCCAAGGTGTTGCAAGGTGTTGGATGCTAAAAGGAATTGTGATGTCACTCTCTTGGTCATGTGATAGGCAGAGATGACATGATCTCTTACCCAGCAGTACCAACTGCAATGGAGGATGGAGTGAGCAAGAAAGTGCTGGTAAGATGAATATAACTGGTGAGGAGGTTCTACATAGGCAATGGTTGCAAGATGACAATGTCTATTTAAAACACAATGTTGGTTAAATTAATGAAACTGGAGAGTGCACAATCTGGTGCAGCAATGCATGGTAGCCAATCAGCTTCTAACTTCAGCTTGTTCAATTAAGCTTTGACAAAAAAAAACCTGGAAGTTGATTGGCTTCTAAGCAGAGCTGCACCAGATTTTGCACTCCCCAGTTTTAGTAGATCAGCACCAATAATGACATTATCTATCTCATACATGCATACTATAGCTATAAGGTTATTGAAAATACTATACATTCCCTTTAATAATAATATATACAACTAAACTCTATTTGAACTTTTTATAACCTACTTCCCGGTCTGCCATAACAATTTTGGCAACAATATGGAAAAAGATAAAGTTACACTTTAAATCTAACCTTTTTAGAAGCAAATGGAAAAAAACATCAGGAAACCTTTGGGAAAATATAGTGGTATGTAGATCTGTGCGACTAGACCAAAATAAACATGAAAGTTAAACATTCTTAGTGAGATATATTATGCTGTTTTACGTTTATTTCAGGCAGGGAGTCTATGATAAAAAGGGTCTGCTTAAATGATTTCCGAAAATCTATCCTACCGAGATGCATTTTAAATTCCAATTAATGGACAAACAGCAAATTATCATACGTTAATCAAACTCCAGTAGCACCTAATTTCTCTCCGCACAGTGGGCTAAAACTCATACCAAAGAAAAACAAAGACCTCATGCATATGTTAATGTTAAAAACAAAAAAGTCCTGATTTTTTCATTTCTGCTCAAGCTAATCTAGAACAAAAGCAGAATATTCATTGCAGGCAGCACATTACAAATGTTGTTCATCGGAAAGGTTTTTTTTTCTTCTTTTTTGGCAAAATGCCCTTTTGTAAATGTTTGTTCATGGAAAATGCAAGTTATAACACTTGTAACACTTTCATCAGCTTCCTGTAGGGAAAGTTTGTGATTATGTCTGTTATTATGAAGTCTCTGAAATCAACAGAGGGTTCCAATAGCATGGTTAACACGAAAGGGATTATCTATCTTATGAAGGCCAATTCACTTGGAAGTTAAAGTGTAATTAGAGTGTAACCACCGGCTAAGGGAGGATTTACAGCAACATGTTCCACCATTCGCTGTGAGTCTCTCTCACAGTGCCGGATTAATACAAGCACTTAATATTAAACGAAAATAAGAACGAAAACCATCAAAATGAATAACTCCATGTGTTTACAACAGGCTCAAAATAAAAAGGCATTATAAATGAAATGTCAGTATATTCCACAATCTGGCATACAGCTAATCCATAATGTACACGGAAAATCACTAGAAAATATTAAAAGAGCAGAATCTTTTGAAAGTCTTCAGATCGTCTTTGTTATGTCCCTTAATACCTGCCTAAAACCTTTCCTGCAAGCTGCCTTCAGCAAGCTCTTATAGATCTTTGGTGCAAACATGTTGTGACTTGGAGCTCTCACATTCACGAGGATAACTCTGAGTGCCCAAGCCACCAAGTACCAGCACTGTCACATGGAAGGGATGAAGGGAGGGGGTCACATTTTTCCCACACCCAGACAGCCCAGATGGCTCCCGAATGAGTTGGCTTACAAGCTGAGGATGTTATGCTTGGGATGGTGGGGGGAGGGATTAAGTAAACCTGTTGCTTTGTGCCGCATGCAGAAACATGAAGTTACTAACCACACAAATGCAATCATTCATTAACCCTGCAATTATTTATGTAGACTACAGAATAAACTATATGTGTTATTAACTTTTGGCACAAAGCTTTCAAAAGGTGGATTGTCTTACACTGGTCTTCCAAATAACACTAAAACTAGTCCTCCCCACTAACCCTCCCTCTATCATTACACTAGCTGTTCCTGTACCCATAAGGAGCAAGGCCAGTGTCATGGCAAATATAGCTTTCTTTCGTGTGCATTCTGCTTGTATTTGGTATCAGTTTGAGACTCTTCACATCATTGAAAGGTGTATTTGACATGCATTTGACCTTATTTTAGGCTGCATTGATCTGCTTCAATTTGCTTTTGTATTCTCATTGACTTGTATCGAAAGAGAAAATCAGTTCTGACATTAACAAAAGACTGTCAAGAGAAGCCTTTACACTAACCCTTCCTGTAACATTAACACCAACCCTCTCTTAACCGTAATTATTACTCTTCCACCAATCATTCCTAAAATCTTTACTCTAATCCTTTCTGTAACCTTAAAGGGGTCGTAAACCCTCAAAGTTTTTCACCTTAATGCATCACTTTATTATCACCATGTTAGCACGGCAACATAAATTATATATAATTTCTTCTGGTTGGTCTATGTTGCATCCTTTCCCTTTAATGTCTATCTCTCAGGCTTTGGCCATCAGATTAAGTAAGGCCTTGTATCTATCACTAAGAATATACAGTATGTTTTATTGTATTATAAGGCAAATAAACCATTTGCTGTTAGTCTACAACATAATACATTTATAGAGAGGACTTCTTGGTGAATTCTGCTCTTCTTAAAATGTACGACTGGGTCCCATATGTAATTAAATAAAAGTATACAATATACAAATATTTTGCTCAGATGAAAGAGACCTGTTTTTTTCAGTAAGTGCCTGCTTAAAGTGCTGTAGACAAGGAGATGTCACTTATAAATGTGCGCTTTTCCAAATTCCTGAAGTGCTGCTATGAAAGCGGCCGCTGGAAAATAGTTTTTTACTCTGATGTTACCTGATCGATCCTAAGTAATTGTGATTGTCAACAGTATTCCACAGCTACAAGTCCAACACTTAAGCAATATTATTTGCCTGGAAAACACTCCAGAAGAATATATAGATATGAACTGGGTATTCCCATCTCTACTCCTTCTCATATGTTCATTAATTGCTTTTTCCAGTTGAGGATCTCCAAATCTAAATTAAACACACATTTTAGTCATTTCCATATAAATAAGAAACTCTCAGCTTGTTGTAATTTCTTCTCTGAGTTGAATGAAAATATAACTCACCTAAAATGCTAGATCTCTCTTCCTTCAAGGTGCAATTTGGGGTTTATGAATCGAAAGCTGTAATGACAGGCTTAAAGGATCGCGTATGGAGCTGACATTGACATAATAATGATTGCAGCTGAACAAAGGCAAATGCTTGTAAAATTGGCTCAGATTATGTTACTCTCCTTAATTGTGACCTTATGTACTGATAAAGGGATTACATAAAATGCATTATTTTTATGTGCCACCCAAATCTGAGTCTTGCAAATTCCACAAAGCCCCTCTACAGTACGGATTTTTTAAGTGTTTTAGTAGAATTGGAAGAGTTTTACAACTCTGAAGACAACAGATGTGCAACAAATAATTAAAGCCTAAGTGCAGCCAAAACTGAAAACCAAAAAATCAGCACAAGGGACATAACTTACAGACTGTAGGATGTATCTCTTGTACTGATTCTTCTTATTTTAGGAGATTACATTTTTCTTTGTCATGCCCCCCCACCCTCACTGTCATAACCTTCCCACCCTGACTCTCGTAATCTTCCGGTGTGGCAGGGTTAATACAACTGTCACAGGCTTTCATCAAGAGAGCCTAATTATGTGCACCCTTTTCACCCAGTTGCTCCCTTCATAAAGTCATACTACAGCTTCTGTAAATGCAACATGATCTTTGAATAGAGGGGATGGAGCTATCAATCATCTGCCTGTACTCCATTCAAAGATCGTGTTCTTTACATAAAAGCTGGGCAGAAAGGGCGGGCTCTCTTGATGACAGTCTGTGACAGCCTGTTAGTTGTATTAAACCCCACCACATCAGAACGTTGGGGTAGTGAGTGTGGGAGGGGCATGGACAGAGGAGGATTTCAACTGAAAGAAGAGTCATCAGCACAAGGGACACATTCTAATGGCTCTCAGTTATGTCCCTTGTGATGATCTTTCTGTTTTTCGATTTTTCTGTGCTTAGTCTTTAACATTCATGTAAACCCTAGCTGGATGACATGACATTTGCTAAAATACTGTGGGGGAAATTCATAAAGAGTGTATGACATACCAAAATTGTAGGTGCTTGAGGTTGATGCATCTGTGACAGGTACATGAATCTGTCAGTGCGTAGCACTGAGGTTGTAGTGTCCATACTGGACATTCCTTCCATTGCGCTCATCACGCATGGGCAAGGAGTTTTGTAATTAAGATGGGAGGAGCCTTATGGGGATATGAATGACTGAATGTTGATTGACAGCACACAGGAGTTTGTGGATTCATAGCCTCTATTCAGTTCAAAAGCATCTTTTAAATCCACCCACTGCCATGCACTGTCAATCAAAAGTAAGGTGGACCTAATCGAGTACTAGTCTCGATTCCCCATCTGGCTCTATCAACCTAGTGACTCAAGTAATTTCCAAAATATGGGCATTAGCCGGACATTTCCCTTTCCAACTGGTCTCAAGCTGGAGTAACTTCATTAGCTTACGATAACACTGTACTTCTTCCTTCCAGCAGCCAAGGATCTTTTCAAATAGTCCACTCTATTCTCTCCAAATTGTCCTGCTCAAGCAACCCTCTTATGAAGCATGTCATACACTTTTACCTCAATACTAAGTCCACAAAGAAAGGCATATCCTACTTCTACAATCTGTTGACTAACATTCCCACTGACAAAAAGCCATGCAACATCCTAAAATTGGCAAAACAAGCTCCACCGCACGTACACCCTCCAGCAGTGGCTCTGCACTCTACAATCTCCTCTGAAATTCTCCAAATGTCTTACCCATTGGGAAGGTGTACAAAAATTATTGCATAACTAGTATCTTACCCCAGCGAAACTCGTCAATATCTACTCATCAACCACGGCCCACTGCTGCGGAACCTGCAGTCTGAATGGAACAACCATGCACATCTGGTGGTCTTGTCCCAAACAGGCCCCCTTATGGCATGACGCTACCAAGTTCTTATCAGAACTGTTAAGCAAGCCTGCAACCCTCTCTCCCCAACTCATACTGTTTGGGTTGGACCTGGACTCCTGGCCATTTGACACACATGCTCTCTTAACCCACATACTCATCACCATCAGACTTCCCATAGCCATGAAATGGAAATCAGCAGACCCCCCCTATATAGGGGACATACTTTCTTCCTTAAACAACCAATGCCTCATGGAATTCATGTAAGCAAAGGCACACCTGCAAGTCCCACTCTTTCAAAGAAGATAGACCCTTTGGTTACATCACCCTAAGTGTAACTTGCAACTTCCCCAGAGCGACTACACACTGTCATATGGTTTGAGCCTGTCTAATATCCCCCGCTGGCTAATAAACACCTATCATTTTCACCTTCTGCTCTGTGCCGATGGAAGGCACTGTCCCACTTCCAGTGGCAGCACGCTCTGTCCTCTCAGTTCTCTCCTCCTAAGCTCAACTTGTTTGTATCACCTCTTTGATGTTAATTCTAAACTTACACAAGGTTTTAATGACATCACTATGTATGGAAGTGTCTGCTACCTTTATCTGCATATTTACAAATGTGAATCATATTCCTTGTATATGCTTTTTTCTTGTCAAATAAAAACTTATGTCTCAAAAAAACTATAGGCATTGGCATATACGAGTAATAACTTCACCAATTCCCCCCGGACCCTTAATTTACATTTAGCTTTTAATCATGGAATCTTTCAGCCAACAACATGCTCCATTCTGAGTACTGGTACTGCAAAGTTTGGCACCCTAGTGAATTGGTAAGCTGCAACAAAGTACTTTATTGTTTTTGGGTTAAATACTGCTTTAATTGTTGCTGTTGAAACCAGTCACTTTTGGCTATTTGTCTCTTTTCTGATGAAGACTGGTAAAGGAAAGTGAATATTTGCTTGTGTTGGACAAAGTCCTGCAGAATCAGAATTAAAGGTTATGGAGGTGGAATAAAATCTGCAGAACTATATGATAATGTTGTTATTTTCTGTATGGGCTCAATATGTTTCTGTGTTTTTCTAATGTTAGAATTTCGATATTGAACTTTTGAATACAATTTTTTCTAATTTCAATACTGCTTTATATTCTCCATGGTATCAGGTAATTTAGCCTAAAGGTCATGCAATCAGAGTTAGAACAAAGTGTATAATAAAGTTGCAGCATGTAATTTTATGTCATAACATCGAAAAAGGCTAAATGGGAAAACCATATTTTAACAGGTGTACATAGCAGTTAATAAAAGCAATTAGATATGTCCAAAGCAAAGATCAGACACCTTGAATACATAACAATTCAGGTGATTCAACAATAGAATTCAGCAGCAATTTATCTGACCCTAGGGCTAAGGGTTTTGAAGATATAACATCTGCCTGATTAAAGGTCTCAGACATGTCTGAGTTGGGTGGGACCACATATCAAAAGGCTTAAGTGCAGCACTCAATTTCTCAAAAGTAGTAAAAAGCCTTCTGTTACTAGGAGAAAGAAAAAAAATATTACAGGTGTGGATTTTTTAGTTTTTTTGGAACATTCTGTTTTTTAACATATTTATTGAGATTTGCAAGCAATGATATGGGAAAACACCAATAATAAACATTAAAACCAATAGTTGAATAAAAGTTGAATAAAATAAACAGAATTTTGCCTAATGCTGGCCATACACAGCTCAATGAGGTCACTGTTCTTGTATTCAAGCAACGTCTGTCTGAGTGCAATAGCTGGTAACGCAGATCCCTCCATCCACACTGTTTAGCCTGGTTGGAGGAGTTTATTGATTATCACTTGTTCAGCCAATAAGAAAGCTAGCCATGTATGGTTAGTTTTATTCCTATAAGAATGATATATAGTATATGCCTAAATTTGACCACCTAACCAGACTGGTTACCTCAATGTTCTCTTCTGTGGTTAAGCAATACAGCTCGATAGCAGACCTGCCCTATTCTGTTGACTGAACATAAGGGAGGATCAATATATTTATAAGGTGATTTTCCCACTCCTGTCAGCAAAACTAGCAGTATTATGCCTAATACACACATTACGTTTTTAATTGTGAAGGTCGCTGTTCTAACTATGCAATGTTAGTACAGCAATCTCCCTGCTGTGATATTGTGTTCTGACAGGGGGATTGCCCCCCCCCCACAAGATTACACTGGTCAACGTTCACAGCCATTGGCTGCAAGCACTGATTGGATGCCAATCTGCTGCTGGTTTTCCGGCATGTTTGTTCGACAAAAGCCGGTTATGAGATTGGCTTCTGTCAGACAATGAGCTGTACACACAGGCTGAATGTTGGCCAGTTTCTACTGTATCGGCTGATATTCTGCCCATGTGTTAGGGGCTTAAGACTGGAAACCCTGGTCAATACACAATACAGTACAAACCCCTTGGCTTACTGTACTACCTACACAGGCCTGCTGTGCAAGGAAAATACAAAGATATCCTGTTACATATTTTGTATTCTGTGAATGGATTACAGAATACAAAGCATTCTGTGAGGGGGAATAAACATTGCTGTCATTTCCCTGTATGAAAGCTGCAGCTTTCTTCACCCCTTGCTGCCGCTCCCCTGGCTCTTTAAGAGAATCTAAATGCCGGTGAGACGTGGAGGTGGGCATTCTGATTTTGTTACCACTGTGATTGGTTTTCACAGAGGTCACTTGATCTAAGCTCCTGATCGCAAGTTTGCATCAGGGGTTCTTGTGACATTTTACTAACTGTGCAGTGAGTGCACTCCCAGCACAGAAAACCATTTTCTATGGATGCATATATGCGGCCGCTCAGCGTTAAAGCCAAGACTCTGTTGCCTTAAAGCATGTTATAATGCACAGTGCTTGTGCTGTGTACTTTGGCCCCCTGTAACACCTAAAAAACCTGGTTGATCCTGCCTGGCTATACCCCCCCCTGTAAACTGACCATGGTATATCATGGCTGCTGAGCCCTGACACCGTGGTCAATTTACGTGCCTCCATCATCCACAGCCCTGCTCTGCCCTTCTCTGTCCTCTCCTCCGTCCTCTCCCCCCTCCCTCCCTGCCTGTCTGCCCCAGTGTCAGTGCCCGCCCCCTCCACTCCTGCTGCTCTCA
>BLSH010464798.1:768681-795362 GCA_018402905.1 Glandirana rugosa
AGGTAGATAAAACAAAAACCCTTACCTCCTAAGAAAAAAAAAGGTAAGTCTTTAGGTTTTTGTTATATGTGACGAGGTCCAGTCAGGTGACTAAGTTCAGAGTTTTCGACGGTCCACGGCCGGGTCGAGTATTGGTGTTTTTTGCGTTATCACTACTACCTACTGGCGTACGATTAAGACTATTTTAGGTTTTGTAAATAAGATTGTGAACTTCCAGGTACTGTTTTGTATCGTGTGTGTTTCTCGTTTACAATTGCGTCAAGTACGGTCACCCGTAAATTATTATTGGATACCAATATTTTGTGTAATTGTAATCAGTGGACTGACCTGGAGCAGTGTATATTGTTTTTGGATTTCTGAATGGAAAAAAAAAGAATCCTCCATTCCCAAAAACAAAATAGATGGAGGATCACTCCCCCCCCCCCCTCACCCCACTGGGACATATTGGGGTTGATTTACTAAAATTGGAGAGTGCAAAATCTGGTGCATGGTAGGCAATCAGCTTCTAACTTCAGCTTGTTGACAAAAAAAATGGAAGCTATGTCTATTGGATTTTGCATTCTTTAGTTTTAGTAAATCAATGCCTGTATTCTGAAATTATTTATTGATTGTTTCAGCTGCTTATTGCAGAGAATTTTTCAAATACACCCCTGAAACAGAAGTCAATCAAACATTCAACTTCTTTTGAGTGAGGACACACTTAAGCTGGCCATATGTTATACAATTTTCTTGTTCAATTTCCTTTAGATTTACCTTCAACTATGTAGTGCAAGGGCCCGCCTGATTGCATACGAATGGAAAGTGTTTAGGTTTGACCTCATATTATATAGTTTTTGGTAAATCTAAAAGAAAATTGTACAAGAATATTGTATAATTTATGGCCAGCCTTATTGAAATCAGTGTATGGTGAGCCAGAAGTAAAGTGATATCTGTACTTATCTGTACTTTCCAGCATGAATACAAACATGAATTTTACAGTACAGAGCAGAGAATCTTTCCTACATGTGAGCCAAAGTAACTTTTTGTTGCACAAAATATTACATGTATAAAAGTATAAAGCCATCTCTGTCTGGAGTTCAGCATTAAAGTGAATAGGTATTTGCTTTTTTTGACCATATTCATGTTTTGTATTAGATGGTTACCTAGTCGATATTGCTTCATCACTGCTAAAACAAATTTCCTAGCTACAAAAGAAAAACAAATCATGTAGAATACAATAAGCATTGTGGATCCTGTGTGGTCCTTTACAGTTGTTATCACCTTTTATTGCTTCTGAAAGACATCACAGTATGACATCTGGTTCCCCATACAGCTATTCTCACTTTAGCAAATAGGTACATGTACTTTGTAGCAATTTCTGAAATAGTACAATAATGGCTTCAAAGGAAGAGCTGCTGGAACGATACTGTGCAACTTCCTCTGGCTTGTGTGCTAAGGTAATGCACAGAGCAATCATGGTGTAGTTACAGAAACATATACAACCAACCGGATTTCATCTCTGACCTCACTTCACCTCTAGATGAATGAGCAATAGATTTTTAATCAGCTGGTAGGAGGGGGCAATGTTCATAATTTTGAACTGCTCATAGATCAGCCTTAAAACAGAATTCCAATGTTGCATTTTAAGTTAGTCATGGGACTTAAGCTCACAATTAAAGTGCTTGTTACCCCAGCATTTTATATTTCTGATATGTGCCTGCTGTATCATGTACATGTATGAGAAAGTATCCTGTTCTCTTTGCATTGCTTCCAATCACTGGTAAATCCAAAGGAGATTGCAAATTTAGAGTTGTAAAGGGAGAAGGTTTTTTTTATCTTAATGCATTCTATGCATTAAGATAAAAAAACCTTTTATGTGTAGCAGCCCCCCAGTACCCCCTAATTACTTACCAGTCTCTCTCCAGCATCTCCAAGAATGTCTAAGCCACCCGGGACACTCCTCCTGATTGGCTGAGACAGCAGTGGCGCCATTAGCTCCCACGGCTGTCAATCAAAGTCAGTCAGCCAATCAGGGGAAAGAGGTCAGGGCTCCATGTCTGAATGGATACACGGAGCTCTGACTTGGATCAGGTGCCCCCATAAAAAGCTTCTGGCTGAGGGGGCACTTAATAGGAGGAAGGGGCCAGGAGCAGCAAAGAGGGACCCAAGAAGAGGAGGATCCGGGCTACTCTGTGCAAAACCAACTGCACAGAGGAGGTAAGTATAACATGTTTGTTATTTTTTCTTTAAAAAAATTCTTTACAATCACTTTAAATTGTAATGTGTGTAGGTTTACATGAGCATGGATTGTTAAGATACTATCCACCCATCGACCACATTTAGATACAACTGAGCTCAAGTTGATCCACAGGGAAGCAAGACTGATCAGAAATGGTTTCTCAGGCAATGGTTCCCTGGTTGAAATTCCACTCAGCTATTGTCAATGGCCAGCTTTACATGGTAGCATCTTTATCATTTAGCTTTATCATTTAACTGGTTCTAAAGGCTGAAGGTTTTTTACCTTCATGAATTCTATGCATGAAGGTAAAAAACCTTCTGTATGTAGCTCCCCTTCCCCAGCCCCCCAGTACTTAACTGAGCCTGATCTCTATCCAGCAATGTGCATGAGAGCAGCTGCTCTCTTGGCTCTCTGCCTCCTCATTGACTCAGACACAGTATGGACACAAAGAGTGGGGCTCTGGAGCAGGTGTGCATGAGTGGCCCCATAGCCAGCAGCTGGCTATGAGGGCACTCAGCAAAGGGGAGGAATCAGGAGCACTGGGGTACCAGAGAAGAGGACGATTGGGGCATCAGAATGGAAGCCATTGAAAAAGATTTGGTTCCCAAGTTTGACTGGCTTTGGAAACCAAGGGTAGCACACTGCTTACCAAGAACCTTTGACCAAACTGTCCTTCTGCCGTGGTAGCTGTCACCACAAGGCCCCCACTTAGCTTTGTGCTGATGACCGAACCATCCCCATGGACTTTCTTTCTTTCCCCCTCCTTTCTCTCCTCTCTTTCCTTCCTCTTTGGATGTGGAACTTCCCCCTCCCTATACAATATGAGCTTCTTCTTCCCTGGCTAAATCCTTTTTAGCCTCTCCCAGGTAACTCTACCTCGCTTGTATCCCAGCTATTATTGTATGTATTCTTACTCTGATAACTATATTTGTGTCACTATATGAATATCTCATCATTTATTGCAAGCTTATACTATCTGGCGGATCATACTGTATTGTGCTCCACCCTCTCTGTTGATGTCTGTTTATTTTTGATTTCTGTTTTGCTATGCAAATCCAATAAAACTTCTTTAACAAGGAAAAGAGGGGAAAACCCGGATTTGATTTTTTCCGACTTGATGTAATGTGTGCTCATTTGCGTCTTCTGGTGCACCATCAAATGGGCCAGGTTTCACTCAAGCTTTGCGTCTGACCATTGGATCAGAGAGGGATTTGGCTGTTCCTTGACAGCCCTAATAGTTAGACTTTGACAAATAGGCATTAATTGATTGCACACAATTAAACTGTAAGATATGAATTATGCCCTGGCCAATCTTCCCACATACTGACATTCAACGTAGTATTTTCAGAAACGGAGCATCAGGGTGGCTTGCTTCTTTATAGAGTTTGTTACTATACAGTTGGATAGTGACACTAATATCAAAGCCATGCATACATAATGTTTTTATATATTAAAACAATACATTTGCTTTAAGACTAACATGGAGGTTATGAGAACTATTTATAACATGCCGCATAGCTTTGCTTATGCATTGCTGTAAACAACAATTTTTTTGCAGATTCTATACATTTCAATAAGACCCTTTATCTTAATTCCCCCACCATGTTCTTTTCACTTGCAGAAAGCTACAGGCACAGTTTGATCAACAGAAATGTGCCCTTAGCTAAATGCTTTGAAATCGATGTCATCCATTGATCTCTGTGGTTGTACAGACAACAGACCTCATTTTGTTTAGCCTGATGCAACCTATTTGACAAACAGATAAACTCCAGCTACTTCTCATCAAACATTCCACCCAAGCTAGTTGGTTAGATTTTGCTTCCAATCTGTCCAGCAAACTCTTTACAGGAGAAAACTTTTCCTGATACCATTGAGAACCTATACAAAGACTAGGGCAGAACTGCATCTAAGATTTTGTTTTAGTTCTGTATTAATAAAGAGTTTATTATATCCTCATTTGGGTTTTATATTGGTCTGTGTCCCTATTGTGGAGATCTTCTTTCATGCTTAGGGCATTGGGTTGCCCACAACATCTTTTGGAGAAACCAAATCCATCTAAAACAAGAAGTTTAAAATGGAGCTCTAATTTAAAATAGTATTAAACATTATTTATATTGCAGCTTACCAATTCTTAGATGTGATGGCTGCATTCATTTTCTTTCTTATGTTTTCTATTTTTATCTGGTGATCCAGCCAGAAAGTCTGTTGTTTTTCAACAGAAAAGTTATCTTGCAGTTACAAGGATGAGACAACCCATTTAACACTGACAGGGGCTGCTTAAAGTGATCCGCTTTTATTTATTTATCTAAAACCTTTATCTGAAAAGGAAAAAACTGTTAGCTGGAGTTCAGCTTCAATTTGTTAGCATATTTAGATTTGCTAGTACATCTAACACATCCCTCCCCCCAGGCTGACAATGCTGTTGTTCAAAGGTGCCCCCTGTGCTCCTTCATCCAGAGTGGAGCACTCTATTACAGAAGGTGTGTTACAAGCAGGATCACCAGGGGGAAAAAGCCTAAAAAAATATAAAACAAATACAGCCACTACATCTAATGATTGATGAGCTGCAATATGCTACATTTTGAGTTTTGGGTTTAAAACTACTTTAATGGCAAAAGTAATGTGCAAAAATGAACAAGCACAGCAACCAAATAGCACCAATATTGCATTAATATAACTACACTACAGTTGCATAGTTGGATAAGGCTGAATAAAGACTCCAGTACTTCCATTTCAACCTGTGTGTGTGTGTGTGTGTTCATGTAAAAAGAAAAAAACATCACTTCCCATATCCATGTTTACTGTGTTCACTAAGATGCCCATCTAAGAGTTTTATTAAACAATTGGTACTTCCCGCTGACACCACCGGTTGTGGAAGGGAGTTCCACATCCTTACTGCCCTGACAGTGAAAAACCCTTACACAGTTTAAGGTTAAACCGCTTCTCCTCCAATTTCATTGAGTGGCCCCATGTCCTCATACACTCCCTGAGACTGAATAATTCATTCCCTATGCTAGAATCACTATTAAGATATTTGTATATTGCTATCATATATCATATATTTAAAATGGACTTGCAGGACTGAGAATTTAAAACCAAACTGAATATAGCCTTTTATATTAACTTCTGTTATAAGTTTCCCTGCCATCAGCTCCCTCCTATCTACACCTGACCTGTTCCAGCAAGATATCATAAAGAGTATTTACAAAAAAAAGGGTTCATGGTACTGTGGGTGTGGTTGCCATCATCCCTATTGTTTAAATCAAACTCAAATTCTGTATAGGGCAACCAATGCATAGACAACTTCGATTTAAAAATGTAATTCATTCTTTATTCGTATGTTTAACTTTAACAATATCATTAAAAGACAATTCATTTATTTAGCTTCAAACATAATGTGTATAATGGCCAAGGTTCCTCAAGTGAACATACACTGTATATAACATAATAGCATACACAAAATACAAACAGTGGTCTTCCCCAGCTACTTTCTATACATAACACAGTTGGTGGTTTCAGGAGTTGGGGATTTAATTTAGCGTTCACTACCTGGATTTGTCTGCCCACCTGAAGTCTACTGGAATGTGTGAAATAATTTGCCTAGCATGGAAACTGAACAAAAACGTAAAAAAAAAAGTTTAAAACAAGTAAATATAAAATATTTTCCTACTTATTCATTAATTCTAACAGCATAAAGAATAAAAAAGTCAATGTTGACTTAGAGAGGGAAGTTTCACTTTAAGAGCCTTTTGCTTCAGTGAAACATGCCTACGCTAATGTAAGTAATTTTGGGACAAAATCCATTTTGTCAAAATCCCTTTGCTTATCCCTAATATTAACCTTATTATTAACCTCTTCCCACCCACGCTATAGCCCAAAGATGGCTACAGCACAGGCCTAAATAGCTGGGAAGGGCATCCATGTACGTCCTCCCGTGCATGTGCTGCCTGCGCACCCCCCACATGGGCAACGTGCTTTGTGATCAGCGAGTCCATGAGACTGGGCTGAGCACAGTTCGGAGTAAGGTGTCGATCCTGGCCCTTTACCATGTGATCAGCAGTCAGCCAATGACAGATGATCATGTGATGCAAACAGAAGCCGATAATCAGCTTTTTTTCCCCCTCAAGCTAACAGTGTGAGGAGAAAAAAAAGCTGATTATCGGCTTGTGTAAATGGGACATCGGTCCCATACATGGACACCCTAAGCAGTGCCCACTAGTGCCACACACCAGTGCATATCAGTACTGCTAAGCAGTGCCCACCAGTGCCACCTACTATTGCCCACCAGTGCCACCTATTAATGCCCACGAGCGCCATCTATCAGTGTCCATCAGTGCTGCCAATAAGAGCCCATTGGTGCCTCATCATTAGTGCCACCTATAAGTGCTGCCTATCAGTGTCACCTACCAGTACCTATCAGTGCCCATCAGTGCCACCTATCAGTGCAACTTATCAATGTCCTTCATTGCCACCTATCAGTGCCCATCAGTGGCACCTATTAGTGCACCTATCAGTGTCCATCAGTGCCACCTATCAGTGCAGTCTCATCAGTGCCTCCTGATCAGTGCCCACCAGTGCCACCTCATCAGTGCCCATCAGTGCCACCTCATCAGTGTCGCCTTATCAGTGGCCATCAGGGGCCATCAGTGCAGCCTATCAGTGCCCATCAGTGCAGCCTATCAGTGCCCATCAGTGCAGCCTCCTCAGTGACGGGACACACCAGTGAAGGAGAAAAATGTTATAACAAAGTATGAAACTGTTTTTTTTGTCAAAAATGTTGGCATTTTTTGTTTGTTTAACAAAAAATAAAAACCACAGTAGCGATTAAATACCACCAAAAGAAATCTCTATTTGTGTGAAAAAAATGATAAAATGTCATTTGGTTACAGTGTTGTATGACCGCAGTGTTGTATGTCATTCAAAGTGTGACAACACAGAAAGCTGAAAATTGGCCTGGGCAGGAAGGGGGTTTAAGTGGCCAGTAAGCAAGTGGTTAATAGAGAAATGCATTATGTTTACTATCAGTTGAAATTTGCTGTATAAATGGTACACATACTGTATGCCTGCATAATCCTTCTGAATGTATACAGGGCGGGTTATATTTTCTAATCATAGAGATCAGTTACATCTGTATAGTTCTCATAAGTGCCGTGTTTTTTTATCCATACAATGTCAGAAAGAAGTGACAACAATGTAGTGCAAATCTCATTACAGTTATGGATTTGGACTCTGGAATTATAATGGGGCCCCCTTTAGCTTTTTGTCATTGATGAATGCATATTTGTGATAGGGGAGCGTTGAATGTTCAGCTTTGGGATGACCTGTAGATTACAGCTATATTAAAAATATTGTTTATTTTGGGCTTACCAAGTTTAAATTGCTATTTCTCCTATTTTCTCCAGCTACATCGATATGTTACATTCTTCCCACTGAATGACAGCTTATGAAAACAAATGCTTTCTTCACTTCGACCAGCATAACATGATTGCCTTGGCCAATAACAAGATTGTGTTGGTTCATAGTAATTTGTTAGTAGGTGTTATTGATCACTGTATCAATGACATTTTCAGTCATATGTTATTGTCCTGTGGGTGTATGATGAATTGCAGCAGTGGCTGTGAAAGTCCAGAAATATATATATATCCAAAGAAGACACTTCTCTTCAACATTTAAAGTGAGTGCTTCGTTTTAAAGCTGTTTAATAAGGAGCCATAGGACATAAAGCATTTATTAAGGGCATCATTAATTGCAAGTACAAAACATTTTTTTTTTTTTGTAAATTGATTTTGTAATTTATGTACTCAGGTTTTTTTATATACAATATGTAAATAGGTTTATATAAATACTATATAAAGTTAATCTTCAAGAGTAGCTTTTGACGATGATGCCTTGTGGATTTTATAACAGTCATTTCATGACTGTTAATATAATAAACCTGAATATTCAGTTCAGATTATTATTATTAGTATTATTATTAGTATTATTATTAGTATTATTATTACTATTATTACTAGTATTATTACTATTATTATTATTATTATCATTATTATAATACAGGATTTATGTAGCACCAACAGTTCAGATTGTGTTTTCAGTTCGCAATAAAGGATGTCTTGGAACTGGAAAGTACAAAAAAGGGCAGCTATATTAATATGGGGCATGGAGGGCCTCTGCTGTGCGGAAAGATCAACTGAACTAAATGTAATCACCTTTAAAGCGGCGTTCCAGGCAAAAATTGAACTCCATTTGAACACACTCCACCCCCCCCCATCATTTTTGGATAATTTTTTTGCATACCTTTTTGGTATGTCTTCTTAGGGACTTCCATCCCATGGTGCAGCGACGGGGTACGTCACTTCTGCATTTTTTTGTGCCCTTCTCCTTCCCCCCATCGCCTTCTGGGACCTGTGTGTGTTCCAAAAGACAACGGGGCCATTAAGAAAGGGCCGCGTCACTCACATATGCGCAGTACTTCCTGTTTTTCTTAGTAAGGATGTCGGCGCATGAACATGGAGCCGATGGACAGGTCGGGTGCCAACATCGTGGGCTCCCTGGACAGATAAGTGTCCTTATATTAAAAGTCAGCACCTACAGTATTTGTAGCTGCTGACTTTTAATTATTTTTTTCACCTAGGCTGGAACTGCTTTAAGAAGGATTTTTTTTTTTTGATGAAGGACGTGATATTTTTTTTTAAATACATAAATGATTTATATAGTAAGCTCATTTGAAGGTTGCTTACTTTAACCACTTCAGCCCCGGAAGGATTTCCCATGTTAGGACCAGAGCACTTTTTGCGATTCGGCGCTGCGTCGCTTTAACTGACAATTGTGTGGTCGTGCGACGTTGTACCCAAACAAAATTGGCATTCTTTTTTTCCCACAAATAGAGCTTTCTTTTGGTGGTATTTGATCACCTCTGCTTCACTTCTGATCGCCGCTATAAACAAAAAAAGAACGGCAATTTTGAAAAAATAATCAAAATATTTTAACTTTTTGCTATAATAAATGTCCAAAAAAATATAAAAAAAACAAATTTATTTATCAGTTTTGGGAGATATATATACCTCTACATATTTGTGGTAAAAAAAAAACTCGCAATCAGCGTTTATTGCGCAAAAGTTACCACGTTTACAAACCATGAGAATTAATTTATGGCGTTTTTACATATTTTTTTTTACTAGTAATGGCGGAGATCTGCAATTTTTATAGAGACTGCGATATTGCAGTGGACATATCAGACATTTTTGACACTTTTTTGGGATCATTGACATTTATACTGTAATCAGAAATTTAAATAGACACTGATTACTGTGTAATTGTCACTGGCAGGGAAGGGATTAACCTGCAGGGGGCAATGAAGGGGTTAACTGTGTTCCCTAGGCATGTTCTAACTGTGAAGGGGCTGGGCTGCCAGGGGCATAAGAGATCTAACTGATCCTGAGTACAGGGATCAGTAGATCTCTGTCATGCTGCCTGACAGAGCGGGGAACCGCCATGTTTACATTGGCGGTTTCCCACTTTTCTTCTCTTACAGACAATCGCGGGTCACCGGTGGACATCAAGTCCGCCCGACCTGCGGCCCCGCCAAGGGTTAAAATCACTATAAAACACACATGGGTCTTTTTACCTCAGGCTTAAAGGGTGACTCCACTTCCGTGGGGAAAAAAACGCAAATAAAGAAAATACAATATAACATATACAATTGTGACACAAGTCATATTGTAATTGAATGTTATTGAATGTTATTCCTTTCCTTTTCAATGTGCAGCTCTGTAATTTTCTGAAAATACAATGCAATGTGGCTACCTGGAGGTGTTCTGTACACAGAATGTGTACAGAATGTCCACCCAGAAACATCATTTCCTGCTTGTGTGATTGGCTCACCAATTTTCCCAGAAGTCTGCACTAAGCTACATGTCAGATTTCAGGCATCCCCTGCAACAAAAATGTCACTTTTGGTGAGATAGTTCCAATAGGAAATCACGGCTAAAGGGATGCAGGCCCTGCAGCTTTCCTTATTAGAGCCCTGCAGGTGCAGCAGCTGATTGATAATTTTGAAACCACTCCCATTAGACTCACTTTCCCAAATGGATACAGACAAACACACAGGGATCTCTTCAGAATAACAATAGGTATGAAACTGCAACTAAGTTTGTTAAAATCCTTGTAATGTACATAGATCACCCATAGGGGAATGTTTTTTTCCTCAACAAAAGTGGAGTTACGCTTTAAAGCAGAACTCCAGCAAAAAAATAACAAGATAAAAGTTAATAGCCCATTAAATGATAAACAAATAGATATTTTACAGATTGCATAAAAATGCAGCTTTTGTTGCAATATCCACCTTCAATCCCCCTATCCTCTTTTTCCTCATTAGCAAATGAACTGATTTGTTCCTTGTGTTGCTTCTTCCTTCCACATTTAAGCCTTACTTTATTGGGGTTGCAAAAAGCTGATACCGTGTCAAATTTAGTTACTTATCTGCTTATATCTAAAAAAATAATACTGATTAATTTAGGGTTACAGAGCTGCATTCATTTGTGCCTTTTATATCTGCATAAGGAAAAGGTTTATTACTCTAAAAATGTGGTTTTAAGCCGACTCAACACATGCTTCACTAAATAGCTGAATGTGTTAAATGTGCAACTATAAATTCCTAATAATATTTGTAACAAGCAGCATGTTATTTCTAGGAAATATCCAATTTGGTATTGGACCCATAAAGGATTTTTTGCCACTGTTAGAGTGCATTGGACCACACTTTTTGAGGTTTTATTTTTCGCTTTCATCAGATTAGGCCGATATATATTCTTCTACATATTATTGGTAAAAAAATCGCAATCGGCTATACTGATTGGGTTGCACAGAAGTTATACCACCTACAAACTATGGACATTGGTTTATGGCGTTTTTATTTATTTTAATTTTTTTACTGGTAAACTGCGATATTGCGATGGACATGTCGGACATTTTTGACACTTCTTTGGGACCAATGACATTTATACAGCGATCAGATCTAAAAATAGACACTGATTACTATATAAATGTCATTGGCAGGGAAGGGGTTAACACTAAGGGGGAAGTGAAGGGGTTAAATGTGTTCCCTGGGTGTGTTCTAACTGTGGGGGGGACGGGGTTGGCAGGGGCATGACAGATCTAACTGATCCCATTGAGAGGGATCAGTAGATCTGGCATGCCCCCCTCACAGAGTGGGGAACCGCCGTGTTTACATCGGCGGTTCCCTGTTCTGGCTCTCTGTGAGGAGATTGCGGGTCTCCGGCAGACAACACGAGCCAAAGGGGAGGATGTCTATTGACGTCCTCCCGACATTCTAGAGCCACGCTGTAGCAGTCATTCGGGAAGTGGTTAAAATATAGGTAAACCTGTAATCAGGCTTACCTGTAGCTTCCCTGTATATCTCCTACAGTTTAAGAGATATACGCTATACTGGCATGTGCCAACATCATTCGACACATGTGCAGTGAAGAAACGGCCTCTGTGCCGTTTCTTCACTGAGAGTGTGCCGCGATTGGCAGCTTCCGCGCGCATGTGCGGGAATGACGTCACGCGACTACAGCCAGTCACAGCGCCGGAGTTCGCGGCCCCGGAAGTAAAAGGGGACGATGATGGATGCTTCCTGCTGTGGGATACAGCGCGAATGGTGATGGCAAGTAAGTGGCACATAATAGGCTAGTATGCGATACATACTAGCCTATTGTGCTTCTACATTGCAGGTGAATAAGAGGAAGTAAACCCATTAGGGTTTACAGCAGGGTTTACTTCCTCTTTAAATGATGAAGGATAGATAAACCCTCTGTGGCATCTCATAATGCATTCCCAAGTGACCTGTTGAGAATTCCAGTCATTCTCATGAAGGATGCACTGGGGTATGTCTATGTCTGATTTTCCAAAAAAAAAATGTTTTGGGGGCATTTTGGGAGCCCTGAATCCATGTTTAGAGAAAACAGCGATACATGTCGACACTAGTTTCAGCTTTGATATTCTGTTAGCTTATGTTCTTAATGTAATATGACATTTCTGTTAAGCATAGAATTATGTAATGGGCATGCAGGGCCAATACTTATGCTCATATCCTGTTCATAGAGGATTATATTTACATGCAAGAAAATGATAAAGTCCATCAATCCATCTGGGTGGATACATATAGTATAAATGGTTGGCCAAGTGTCTCTGGGACCTCAGTGGTGAGATCTTGCTGAGGATATTCCTATTTATGCCCTTGGACGCCAGCCTGTTCGTTTTAGAATATTGTATTTGGCAGCTTCTGCTGTAACAAACAAGTAAAAAAAATGGATAATTAGTATGTAAAAGATAATGGTAAGATAGAATGAGTCCAGCATCAGGCAACGAAAATTGTGAAAGGTCTGGTTGAAACATATCAGGAAAGACTTCAGAAAAGTAATATGCAACCTTTAGGCTGGGTTGACACTATTGCCACATGCGGCTCCTGGCAGGGGTCCAGCGAGTCCTGGCTCACCATTTCAGGCCTGATTTCATCCAGAATTTTGGCTGAATTCGGACCTGAAACGGACCAAAAGATGCCATAGAGAGCCGGTCACAATCTCTTGATATTGTGAATTGGATGCGAAGAACCCACATCCAATTCTCAATAGTGTGAACCCAGGCTAAAATACAATAAAGGTGTAAATAAGGTTTGGGAGAGCTGTATTTTCAATATGAACTAAGATCAAGAAAATGGGTGCGTGACTTCAAACTAGGAGGAAAGGTCAGAACAAATCTTAGAAAGTATTATTTTACCAAAAGAATAGTTGATGTTTGGAGCAGACTTTCAGCAGGGGTAGTGAGTCAGTCAACAGCACTTTCAAACATGCTTGGGACAAACATAGATCTATATACAAAAAATAAATAGATAAATGTACTCATAAATGGGCACTTCAGTGGACCATATTGTCTTTTTTTAAATTTTTTTGCAAGCACTCTTCTATAATTCTTTGTATTGAAATTGCTCACTTCGTAAAGCTGATCTAGAAAATACTTATTTCAAACTAGCCTAAGGTGTTATTCTAGGTGATTCTGTTTTATAAAGTTTTCTCGTGTAAGCATGCATGCTTGATTCAACCTGCTCAATGGACAAGAATGGTCTAGTGTGCAGGAAGGTGACCCAAAAAAAAAAAGCAAGTTAAGCCAGTACATAATAGAGTGACCTTCACAGCTGTGTGGAATGACAGGGGTGTGTAAATCACAAGACTGGCTAAAAAATAATTACAAATTCTATATCAGTTAAAAAGAAAAACAAATACTGTATGTTTTACATCTCTTTTTTTCTCACTTTTTTGGAGGACCACTTTAAATATTACAACTAATTTTTGTTTCCAAAAAAGTTAAATTCTCCTGTTTTTTGGGATCATTAATGGAAAAGATTCAGTACATGTATATTTAATATGGTCATAACAGCTTTGCCTTACTGTTAGTTATGCATCTCATTATTTCTCTACTCATATTTCAAGTTTATTCTGCTGGTATTTAAATGCAATCAACTTTGTGTTGTTTTTGGACATCACGTCATGTTCGTCTCTCATCTTTTATTAAACCAATTTTATTTGAAATATTAGTATGTTAATGTAACCAATGGAGCCATAACAGTAACCTTCAAAAGCATGTCTTCTGTTGTAGCCCTAAGAAAAGTCTTTTACTTTTCTTTAACTTAACTAGGTGTTGATTGGCAACATTTATTCTATCCCTTGGAGTTAAATGCTTCCATTCATTACACACTATTTCTTCTTGACGTGCCTTATATGTTTCACACAATGTGAACTTCATCTGAACCAAAGTGTATTTACTTTGACTGAAATTTAAAAAAGAATTGATTTGTTTTTTTGTATAAAACTATTTGTAAAACCCAACTTGTTTCTTTAGTTCTGTATACAGTATATGGGGAAGGATTTGAACCCATGTCAAGTTTGTATTGTTGTCTGGGAGATTTAAGCCCCGTACACACGGAACGACGATCGTACGTACGATCGTCGCAAATCGTATGTTGGCTGTTGTATGTAGCATACTGACTGCACTGCACGATCGTACATCCGCAGAAGAACGTTCAGGTGCATGTAATTAGCATCCAGCCATTCCTGACTTTGGAGCATGCGTGTTTTGCACAATACAACTTTGTTGTACCAACTGCTCTGTACACACGATACAACGGTCGTATAAGAGCTTGTTGGTACGACCAAGTTTTCTAGTCTGCTCATACAACTCCCTTGTACGACCGCCGTATGTTTGACTGTTCAAATCGCGCATACGAAGGATCGATTTCGCATACAACGGTCGTGAGTACGACCTGTTGTATACAACCGTTGAACCGTGTGTACGGGGCTTTACTCTCTCTGTTTGTCCCGGTGAGGATTATGGCTGTTACCAAAAGTGATGGGAAACCCACATTTGACAATGTTCACCAGAACAAAAGGTGAGTGGAAATCTTTCAATAAGGCACCTGTTCTGGTGACAACTAAGACGATTATTCCCTTCACTTTCTAGAGTTTCCCCCATTTTCCTGTTGTGACTCTGGAACAGGAAGTTAAGGAATATCTCACAAATAAGCCACAGGCGGCCAAAAATAAATAAACAAATAAATACATTTTCAAGGATTTTTTTTTTTTTCAATTGTTTATTGGTTTTTGAAGCAAAAACACAAAATTAGTGCATCATAAACATGAGATCGAAACTGAGGGTTACAATCATGTACATAAGTAACTGAGTTTTAAAGGAAGAAGAAATGTATACAATAAGTTCCTTAAGAAGAGCTTAAGCTAAGAACATATAACATTAGGTTAAAGAAGAGACTGAGGTGCGGTGAGCATCTGTAAGGCAGAGACACACTTTGTGAGGCGACTGGCTTGAAGGCGTGTGACCATATTAGTTAGCATTTCCCAATGAGTCAAGAACCCCAATACGAGGTCGTCCCAGAACCTAACCCAGGCGCCCCACTGGGAGCAAATTTGCGTCTGGGGTGGATCTGGGGATGTATGGGGCATAAGTGGTTCAGTAAAGGATGGGGAAGGCAGAGGTGAAGATATTCCACAAGTCTGCAAGCCAATCGTACTCCATAATCGTAAGCAATATAAAAATTGTGTTCGTCATATTAAGGCACAAGTGTGATATACATATCCAAAGTTTAAGCGCAACCTAAGTGCATTGATTCAGTAGGAACCATTGTCTTGTCCAAGTAACTCTTTTGTTTATAAACCCAAAGAATCAAATATTAAGAGAGAAAGAGAGAGAAAGAAGAGGAAAGACATGATAGAGAGAGTAAAGAGGGAGAGGTGCTCATTGAAATGGTCCGCAGAGGTCCCGGAGAGAGCGGAGCAGGATGACCAGTGCTTACCAGGGGAGTAAGACTTTAATATCAAATTCAGGGGGTAAATATTTCATTTTCAAGGATTTTAACCCTCTCTCCAGCTCCTCACTCTATGAAAAGCAAAACAAAAATGTATTATTATTATGCAAGTACTGTAAATATGTTTTTGCCTATGCATGTGTAACCTCTGTTACCATATAACTATAATATATTAACCTTTAAAACAGGGATATAATGCATTTCCCCATTTTTTCATTTTTACATGGCTGTAGCAAGTTTCCTCACTATTGCTGAGTTGTAGTTAGAAGGTCATTTATCTTATATCTTAATTTCCTGAGACTCCTGACAGTTTATTCAAGTATGTAACTTGTACTTGTGGGTAAGCTATGACATCATTGTGACCTGAACAACTCAGGGATCTCAAAATGGGACATGATTTAAACTGTCCATACATTGGCAATGTGGTGGAATGATTAAACGTTTGATTCAAAATGTATCCCAATTACAAGACAACTGAAGACATAAAATTTACCTTGGTTAGATTCCAGTTTAGTTTGATCACAATTTTCTTTCAATGTTTCCAGCAGTGAACTTAACCAATGCTGCATGGACATAAATGTTGGGGCTAACAGAAATGTAAAAAATGATTAAATTAAAAATGTGCACATCGAAGGCAATTCCATTAATACAAGCCTAGTTTTAACCTTCCAACTAACTGAATTTTTGTGGCTTATTGATTGCCTAGTTTTTGGTGATTACTTTTGATCATATATGCAATTCCTGGTGGATAAAAATTGATTCAAATTGAATGACGAGCTTAAGAGCAGAGTAATAGAGTACAATTTCAGGTATAAGCCTCTGTACTTGTGCATAAACTGTACAAAGGTATTGTACAAATCTGTATTCACTAGACAAAATCAGGTATTTTTGGTGTTTTTTTTCTGTATTAAATAGGATATAATTGTCTTGTAAAAAAAAAAAAAGCTAAGGAAAAAACGGGATGTTTTAAGGTGCAAAAAAGAAATGCATCCTTCACTTTTTATTTTTATTTTTTTAACTTTGTTTATTAAAAAAAGACACACAAAAGAAGAGGAATTGCATTCTCAAAACAGATAAAATAATATAAAGCATATTACTTAGAAAACAAATAAGTTTATGTTTCTAGTGCACAAGCATGTAGGGTGATGGATTTTGTTTAAATCAGCTATTAATGGGTTACAAACTCATGGGTAACAAAATAGTTCCTATATGTAAGACTTAGCCGAAACTTAAACCATTACTAGTGGACTAATGTCACTCATTGTTCAATTCTATCGGTTTGTAGTTCTTTAGATACATCATTGCTGGCAGAGTATAGAAGACCTACATAAATATGGATGCATATAGAGGGTGGACAGTGCTATAGTACTTAAGGTTTATTTATCATTCCTGAGCTATGCTTCTAGAGTCTTTAATCCAAGGTTCCCAGTTGCTGTAATATTTTTTGCATCCAAAAGTGTCACACAAATGGGACCTTCAATATCATGGGATCATACAGCTGTACCTCTAGCATTGTGGTGTACCTCATTCAATGCAAAAGGTGTAGCAAAGGATCTCATGTTGTTGAAATAGGACAGAAGTTGCAAGCGAGGATGAATTTATACAGACATTCCATCAAGGAACATAAAGAAGACAGTTTCTAAACACCTGTGGGACATTACTTCTCACAACCAGATCACACTATGGAAGACCTCAATGTCTTAGTTCTTAAAGGGAATTTCATAACTATCCAGGAAAGGAAAACGTTTGAACTAAGAATAATACTTCTTTTTGACACAAAAAATAACATCCTAAATTTAGATATTGGTTTCCTTACCCATTATACTACAGTTTTACGACCCCCTCTGTGACTGTCAGTCCCCCCAATCTTTAGCTCTCCCTCTGTCTTATCTCACTAACTCTGCTGTTAGCTTTATTACCATTGCCATAGATGTTGATTTGTATGTGTGTCTTTTTTTTTACCTTTCCCTTAGAGAATTCATTTTTTTTTTGTTTTGACATTTTAACATTCTGCTAAAACATTTGCAAATCAGTACTGCTTGGACCTTGAAGAAGGGGACACACCCCGAAAGCTTGTCCTGAAAAATTGTATGGTAGTGCAAATAAAAAAAGTATCTCGGACAGTACTCAATTTTCTCTGCAGCAATTGCACTAATACAGCTACAATATCCTCAGGTGTAGTTAAATATTTAATCAGTTTGTCATATCATTTGAATATTTTGCTTATAAACCAACATGGTCAGCACTGAATAGTTTAGCTCCTTTCTAATCAAAAAGTTTCAGAATTCTGTTTTATAGGTTGATCTTCCTTTATGATGACAATGTTTGGTCAGCAGGATCTGTCATAATTCCTAATAGTCAAATTAGCCAAGCTATTCGTTTGAAGTGGCAGCTTTAGGAGGAAGAGAACAACTGACTGACATACATTCTTATACATAAAGACTGCTGTAAAATGTAATTTTTGAAGATGATTTGCATGTCTCTAGATTTGAACATCACATTTGTTTTTTTGCTGAGAGCTACTGCTTACAAATGATACGTACCTCTTAGCTATGGCTTTACTCATATAGCAAAAGAGTGTTCCATGTCACCGTGGCACAATGGCAAATTAACACATCGCAGTGTTTTTCTGATGATACAACAATTTTATATGTTGCTCGAAGCACGGTGCGTTGTTTCATTGATTGTCTATTTTGTCCCTTAAAAAATTATGGCAGGGTTTATATTGTCTTCCTTGGTAGTAATACTTAAATATTCAATTTTTTTTTTTATATAATCCATCATAGGAGCTTTCTCTTTCATTTTTCTGCTCCTTGCTCTCACTATCAGATTTTTTTCTCCACAATTTTCCCTCCCATCAGACATTCTTATATTTGACTCAGCTATTTGTAATTAAATGTTACAAGAGCTTGCTATCTTTTTGAGAACTGCCTAATCTGCTCCATACTGAATGAATATCTTAGAAATAATATAGCTGTTAGTGAGGGGTTAATTTTGTGCTTCTGAGAAATTAAAATTATCACATACAACTTAGCTCATAAGGTACACATGCTAAAGACTTTAAAGTGATTGTAAAGGTTTGATTTTTTTTAATAATAAACATGTTATATTTACCTACCGTATGCAAGGGTTTTGCACAGAACAGCCCCAATCCTCCTCTTCTGGGGTGCTCCTGCGGCGCTCCTGGCTTCTCTCATCATCGGGTGCCCCCACAGAGAGTCGCTTTCCTTGGGGGCACCCATGCGGGCAAGCTCACGAGTCCCTCTGCTGCATCCATTGACACAGACAGCGGGACTCGGACCAGCCCCTCACTCCCGTGTCACTGGATCTGATTGACAGCAGCGGCAGCCAATGGCTCCCGCTGCTATCAATCTATCCAATGAGAAGCCACTGGGCTGGGCTCATGCACATCACTGGAACGGATGGGCCCAGGTAAGAAAAAGGGGGGTTCTGGGGACAGCTGCACCACAGAAGGTTTTTCACTTTAATGCATAGAATGAATTAAGGTGAAAAACCTGGAGACTTTACAATCCCTTTAAGCTTGTATAAATGATCCAGCTTTTGAACACTTCATTTTCTCTCCAACTGCCCATCCAATAAATAATATATGTAGGATATGCAGTTCATAGAGAAAAATGCATGTTGTCTGGGTTTCTTTGTCCAATCACCACAGAACAATATAACTTGGATGACAATTGACTAACCTATCTGCTAGATATAACAGTGGTCATGCTCAATAATCATCTTCTTCACACTTAAAGTGTTACTAAACCCTCAATTGTAAAATCAATCTGTATATGCAGTATAGCATGCTTGTTATACTCACTGTGGAACTCAAGGGGTTAATCCTCTGTATTGTGTAAAAAGGCTGCTCGATCCTGTATCCTCTTATCCTTCCCTTCTTCCACAGTCCCCAAACCATCTCCTGATAGAACAGAGCCCTGGGGGCAAGCTGCACATGCTCAGTTTGGTGTGTATTGCTAGATAGTTTTTTTTATGGAGATAGTGCATGTAGACAACACAGGGCTAAGCAGCACTGTCCAGACAGGGGGTCAGGGGTTATGCAGCCTTATAGGACAATCAGGGACGATTAAATGGAAACTTTTGGATCATGGGGTAACTTGTCTCATTTTATTATGTATATTCTCTACCCTCTCTTTTTTTTTTCCACAAAGATTTTTATTGAAGAAAATACAGCAGGTGTACAGGAACACATTGTTCATACTGTCGATCAAGTAGCCATGAGGCGTCTTATTACAACACAAAAACTGGTAGCAAGCTACTCACGGCGTGTACATTTGTAAATACATTTTACAATATATGAGACATACTAAGGAAGATAACTCTATACTTGGGTTTTAGCTCTTCTAGGGTGGACATTTTTCATCAAGGAACCCCAGCAGTTCCATTTTACGCTTCGTAGAGTGACAACTCTAGTACATCTAGAACCTTGAGTATGTAGATTGTCTATGTGTTCATCTTCCAATTGTTTTTAGTAAGGCGATCCTATCGGGAGGTAGGTAAAGAGGGGAGTATGGGGAAAAGAGGAAGGAGGGTATCCTTTGAGAGCCTAAGGTGAAGAGGAAAGAGGGGAGGGAGCTCTCCCCTCTCTTTTATGTCTCATTCCCCTTTTTACCATCAGTGTATTTTTTTACTCCTTCATTCTGAAGCTTAGATAATAAATGTATTGTGATGTTCTCAATATCAGCCTCCAATATTGTGAGGCTAGCAGTATTTATTACCTCTCCTATCCTGTTTTTCTAACATTGATTACCTTGGGCTCTATACATATGTCCAGAGCACACCCTAGATAATAAGAGTGAATAAATGTATTGATGGAAAAATATTGAATATACATAAAAAATATGTTAGCACATAACGAACAAAAAAGAACAATGCCTACAGCAAGTAGCAGGCGTGGTTGACTATGTGGTACAGTTCTTTTTAGTGCAGCAGATTAGCGGTTCTTGGTCTATAGAGCACCTCTAAGTCACCTTCTTAGATTATCTTTGGACCATTTTAGATCCCCAAAACCCAGGGAACTCTGTCATAAAATAAAGGCTTAATTCTCCTTGGTCATATTCTGCATTACCTATTCCCGTGCTTAGTGGGGTTGATTACTAAATTCAAATAGGCTGTTCAACTTGCAAGGCAAATTTCCCTTAGCTTGAATGAGCTGAAACTTTGCTGATGTTCATTATCCAGTCATGTGTAGCCAAACATATTTATTTTATTTTCCTATTACACAATTGTGTACTTTTTGAAAAGTGCATTTTCACCACATTTACCAAGCTAAGGGATAATTATCTTGCTAAGTGAAAGCTCACTTGCAGTGTGACTATTTGTCTTTAGTAAATGAACCCCAGTCTCCATGTAGTACTGATTATTGGATAGTAGAACACCTTGGGTTCTGGGAATCCCACATCCTGTGAATCTAATACATACTCAAATCCATAGGGATGTGAGTATGTAGCTTGATGTTTCTGGTCTGTAAACTCAAACTTTAGATGGCTTTTCAAAGGTAAAGAAAGCCACCATGTTTACAGTAGGTTACAGTAGGAGAATTCAGTTGAATTCTGGTACAGGTTAGTATGTGGCTGCGTCATTACTTTTTAACATGCTATAACAAGACATCAACCTTTTTGATATATATATATATATATATATATATATATATATATATATACTGTGTTATAAATATATTTAATTGTATTTAAATTTAGTTTTTAGATTGATTTTAAATGAGAAAGTAACT
Source organism: Glandirana rugosa (assembly GCA_018402905.1). Taxonomy (NCBI): domain Eukaryota; kingdom Metazoa; phylum Chordata; class Amphibia; order Anura; family Ranidae; genus Glandirana; species Glandirana rugosa. Next base: position 790,030 of record BLSH010464798.1, read on the forward strand.
GAGACCTTGCTAAGTGATTAGACAAGAGTGCTTCAGACAAAGGCATTGATGGGTGTCTAAATTAACATCTAATTGACAAAGTAAGTGAAAACGGAAGTAATAGGTGAAGAAAGGAAAGTAATAAGAGCCTAAAATGCTATAAACACCAATTTAAATGGAGTTCCTCTGAAAATTAAGACAGATGTAGTAAGTATGGTGCGAAGAGATAGAGGAAAACGAGAACTACATTTTAAGTGAACTAAACATATTCAGTAAGAATATATTTTAATGGAAAACTTTACTAAGTAAATATATCTGCATTTCTTCCTCTGCTTCTTAAAACCCTAGAAATGTGTCTGTCACATGATCCTGAACATGTTTGCAGGGGAATTTAACCCCCCTGGCAGTATTCCTGAGTGGGGCTCAGGGTGAATATTCAGTACCAAGAGCGGTAACCCCGTGCCACACTTGGGATTGCATTGCTGGATCCAGGCAGCGTTACTTGCCTTGTCTCCTGGATCCAGCGATGTCGTCCCGCTGTGTCTGCGGGCTCTGTCCTCCGCCCGATTCACTCTGTGTGGCGGACTCTGTTCCCTGTTCCCTGTAAAACACACAGTAAACATGCAGTACACTGTAATCTGTAAGATTACATTACAGTATGAAATCATTTCATATCCCATTTGTCCCTAGTGGTTTGCCCAGTGCCCTGCATGCACTTTTATATTATATATGTCACTCATTCTGCCTGGAAACTTGAGAATGTCCATGTCAACCAAAAATAGTCCCTTTACGTCAAAAGTGGTCTTTGATCAGCTAGAAAACAGCGATAGTAAATAAGAATCATTTGCAGAATTGAGCGATACTGATTTTTGGGGAAATTTATCATCGGACACTGAAAATGACGATAGCGACAATTCTGCAAATGAGCAAATTTCAGTGTTTTTGATTTGATTACATTATTGAATACATTTTATTACTATTATGTTATTATTTTTGATAATTATTTATAGTTATTTATCATATTATAATTTAGGATTTCCTGTTTCAAACTTTATCATACCTGGGATGTTTAACCACTTCCCGCCCGGCGTATAGAGAAATGACGTCCGGGCGGGGGGTTCATTATCCTGACTGGACGTCTATTGACGTCCTCAGGATAATCCGTGATCGTGCTCCCCTGGGGGCACGCATCGCGGCGATCGTTGGTGCCGTGGGTCAGGCTGACCCACCGCATTACCGACCGAGGTAAAAGGCTTCGATCCGAAGCCTTTTACCATGTGATCAGCCGTGACCAATCACGGCTGATCACAGTGTAAATAGGAAGAGCCGTTGATCGTTCCCTAATGGATACAGACAAACACACAGGGATTTCTTCAGAATAACAAAAGGTATGAAACCGCAACTAAGTTTGTTAAATTCCTTGTAATGTACATAGATCACCTATAGGGGAATATATTTTTCCTCAACAAAAGTGGAGTTACGCTTTAAAGCAGAACTCTAGCAAAAAAAATAACAAGATAAAAGTTAATAGCCCATTAACCACTTCCCGCCCGGCGCATTGACAAATGACGTCCGGGCGGGTGGCTCATTATCCTGACTGGACGTCTATTGACGTCCTCAGGATAATGCGCGATCGCGCGCCCCCGGGGGCGCGCATCGCGGCGATCGGTGGTGCCGTGGGTCAGTCTGACCCACCGCATTACCGACTGAGGTAAAAGGCTTAGATCCGAAGCCTTTTACCATGTGATCAGCCGTGACCAATCATGGCTGATCACAGTGTAAATAGGAAGAGCCGTTGATCGGCTTTTCCTCTGTCGGCTGCTCTCCTGACAGGGGGGGGGCTGCGCTGAACATTTATCAGCGCAGCCACCCTCAGGATCACCCCACTGGACCACCAGGGAGCTGGATCAGGGCCACCAGGGAGCCCCCCCACCGGACATAACACACAGGCCACCCAGGACCACCAGGGAATGAAATCAGAGGCCGCCCAGGACCACCAGGGAGCCCCCACTAGACCACCAGGTAAGGGAATTATTGTGCACTGTAGGGATGTCACTGTGCCCATGTATGATGCCTGCCAGTGCCATCCCTAACAGTGCTTGTTGCACCTGTGCCCACCACTGCCACCTATAAGTGCCCACCTGTGCCCACCTGTGCCACCTATCTGTGCCCACCTGTGTCACCTATCAGTGCCCACCTGTGCCATCTAAAAATGCCCACCTGTGCCACCTAAAAGTGCCCACCTGTGCCACCTAAAAGTGCCACCTATCAGTGCCCATCAGTGCCCAGTGCCACTTATCAGTGCCGCCTATGAGTGTCCATCAGTGCCACATATCAGTGCCACGTATGAGTGCCCGTCAGTGTTGCTTGTCAGTGCCGCCCATCAGTGCTGTATATGTGCCCCATCATCAGTACAACCTTATCAGTGCCACCTCATCAGTGCCAATCTGTACTGCCTCATCAGTGCCCATCAGTGTAGCCTCATCAGTGCCCATCAGTGTAGCCTCATCAGTGCCCATCAGTGAAGGAGAAAATGTACTTTATACAAACTTTTGTGACAGAAACAAAGAAAAATGTTTTTTTCTTTCAAAATTTTCGGTCTTTTTTTTTTCTATAGCGCAAAAAATAAAAACCGCAGGGGTGATCAAATACCACCAAAAGAAAGCTCTATTTGTGGGAACAAAATGATAAAAACGTTGTTTGGGTACAGCGTCGCACGACCGCGCAATTGTCATTCAAATCGCAACAGCACTGAAAGCTGAAAATTGGTCTGGTAGGGAAGTGTTCTAAGTGCATGGTATTGAAGTGGTTAATAGACTCTTGTTTGGATAGATTTAAGTGAGTTATTCCTAAGAATTACAGGCCTACAATATAAAACGCCAAATTTCTATGCAAAACAATGTATTGCTTTTAGATGCAAAAATCTGACATAATCTTACCGCCAGGGAGGTTAAACTTTATTGGCTGAATATTACACTATATTACCAAAAGTCATGCCTGCCTTAACACGCACATGCACTTTAATGGCATCACAGTCTTAGTTCGTAGGGATCAATATTGAGTTGGCCCACCCTTTGCAGCTATAACCACTTCAACTCTTCTGGGAAGACTGTCTAGTTTAGGAGTGTGTCTATAGGAATGATTGACCGTTCTTCCAGAAGTGCATTTGTGAGGTCAGGCAATGATGTGAACAGGAAGACCTGGATCACAGTCTCCATTCTAATTAATCCCAAAGGTGTTTTTTCGGGTTAAGGTGCAGGCCAGTCAAGTTCATCCACCCCAAAATCGCTCATCCATGTCTTTATGGACCATGCTTTGTGCACTGGTCCAAGTCATTTGGTGGAGGGGGGATTATGATGTGGGGTCATTTTCCAGGGGTTGGGCTTGGCCCCTTAGTTCCAGTGAAGGGAACTCTTAAGGCCAGACCTCAACCTGATAGAACACCTTTGGAATGGATTAGAGTGGATACTGCGAGCCAGGCCTTCTCGCCCACATCAGTGCCTGACCTCACAAATGCGATTCTGAAAGAATGGTCAAACATTCCCATAGACACACTCCTAAAGCTTGTGAACAGCCTTTCCACAAGAGGTGAAGCTGTTATAGCTGCAAAGGGTGGGCCAACTCAATATTGAACCCTACGGACTAAGACTGGGATGCCATTAAAGTTCATGTGCGTGTAAAGGCAGGCCTCCCAATACGTTTGGTAATATAGTGTATTTCAGAAGTAAATCCACAGGGTTCCCATGAAGCCAGGCAGCTAGCACTTTCAGATAGATAGCGGTAACCTTCTCTCAAGAGTTATTAACTTAGCCAAATATATGGTAACATACTGGAATGCACATTAAGGATCCATTCACACTATGCATTGTATAAAAACGTGCTGCATTATTAAAGTGTGACAAAACCTACATCATTTTTTTTTTACATGTAGCACGCCACAACACATGCCATGTGCACTGCAACATGGGTGCTTTGTCCGCTTTGTTTGAGGTGACCTGGTTCAGACCTTCATGGTTAGGATGTGTTCAGAAGAACACTTTCCACATTCAGGAATAAAAGTTTCTCTACATTTTTGCAGATTGTTCAGGATGTTATGGTGGCCAGAGCACAATCTTTGCAAGTATTGTGCTTGATCTAAGCATTGTGTGTGACAACTAGACAAGGCACAGGTCATGTAGGAATTCTCTAGAGAGGAATAAAGAAATCTTTGAAGTGTCTGATATAATCATTACTAACAGCATTTTTCCAACACGTTGCAAAGTTTCTGTGTGAGCTGGCACTGATTGTTCTGTCTCTACTCAGAGAAAAAAACTATCACCCTTTGTGCACCACATTCAAGGCCCGATCAACTACCACTAGAACACCCTGCCCTGGCCACACGCAGATTTTGCTTTGTGTTTCGGGTATCATACAACAGAATTTATGAACAACTATATGTTTTGAGGACATAAACATCCGTCAAAATCATATTACTCAGTCACATAGAGGCTCACCTTAGCTCATGTGATCAACACCAGAATAGGGGTTTTGCAACATAATGATGGAGATATGTTATGTGGTCCTTTCAGACAACAATAGTACTGAACTGAGTTCTTTTAAACACTCTGCTTAAACAAGCAATGAATATTTTATTGATCTCTAGAATTTCATTGGCATCTCTGCATGCCTCTTCCATACTGACATTCCTTAGCAATCATATTCATGGAATATTCTTGATTCTGACAGAGCTATTGCTCTTGCGTGTGCTTTTATATACACAAACACACATTCCTAAACCACGATTTATATTTCCTGTGCCTGTCTTCAAATGCCATATCTATATATATATGCAGTTGTCCTTGGTTTTGTGCAGTGAAAGAAGATAATATAATAAAGACAATTTACATGTAAATATAATTAGATGAAGCCGTTTCTGGGTTGGTGTTAATTTTTCTTACTTTACTAGCCTCAAAAATAAACACTGTTGATTCAATTTGTAGTCAGCACATGCAATATATTTACAATATTTTACTTTGTAGTTCTAATGTTCAGCTAAATACTTAAGCCGGCCATACATGGATTGAGATTTATCTGGTTAAGCAGAGTCCAGCCAAATTTTGATCCATGTATTGGCAGTATTGGCAACCGCCCTGTTGGAAAATGTCTGCTTGATTAACGCCATTGATTATAGCTGGCAATGCTGATCAGTGTATTCTGATAATGGGGAAACCTCCCCGCTATTGGAATACAAAAGCTTTAGATGGGAGGATTTCTCCAACCACCTAAAATGTGTGGACGGGGGAACCAAGTCTTTTTTTGCTTTCAACCTGCCGGTTGAATAAAAAAAGAAGAAAAAAAGAATCGTCAATGTGCTG
>BLSH010464798.1:795372-806522 GCA_018402905.1 Glandirana rugosa
GGCCGCTTGCTCGTCCCCACCCCCTTTCCTGGCCTGCCAGGCTGCGTGCTCGGATAAGGGTCTGGTATGGATTTTGGGGGGACCCTACGCCGTTTTTTTTCGGTGTGGGGGGCTCCTCTTAAAATCCCTGCCAGATCGAAGAGCCTGGTATGCTCTGGGGGGGGGGGGACCCCACGCAAATTTTTTTGCGGGGGTTCCCCTTTAAGACACGGCACACAAGTCGCGCCGCAAGTCGGATCGCCGCGATCCGACTTCTGGTGCGGCTTCTATTCAAATCAATGGGCTCCCATAGGGAACCATTGATTTTGAATAGAGGCAGAAAACGCCGCAAAAAGCTGGCGTGAAAAAACGTCCATTGACGTCAATGCAAAACGCCAAGCAAAACGTCAGTTTTTTCCCCTGACGTCAGGCCCGGCGTTTTGCTTATTTTTCTGCAAACGCCCGTGTGTATGAGGCCTAAAATGTGTGGACGGGGGAACCAAGTCTTTTTTTGCTTTCAACCTGCCGGTTGAATAAAAAAAGAAGAAAAAAAGAATCGTCAATGTGCTGCTTTAGATTAGGGTTCATTTAAAGTGATAATACAGTCTGAGAAACAAAAAACTTCCTCCTGTCCAAGTTCCCCATGACTTGGACATTTTTTCAAGGGTCCCTCAGAGGTAAAAGAGTTGAGGAAGGCTGCTGTAGTATATGGTGGCAAATACCTTCATGAGAAATATCAGCTGAAACAAACTTTCTTTCATCCTCAGTATGTAAAACCAACAGAGTACTGCATTTTTTTTTAGCTCTAAAATTCTGAATTTCAGCTTTCATTGTGTTCCCCCTTCTTCTAAGGTCCAAGTAATATCTTAGAAACAGGGAATACATCCTGATAGTTCATTGCTCAATTGTTTTTGTTGCAAGTGCACCAATGTATATGGCTATTATAACCTCTTTCGCATCTTTAGTATATGAAATACTCTGAAAAGTGCTATTGCACAAGCCTGCTGAACATTCAGAACTAATCAGGACAAAACACTCATTAGCACTCATTAGCATCTACCCTCCATTTGCAAGAGAATTAGGCAGAGTTTGATAATATATCTTCATGTCTGCACTCTAATGAGGGCCTGTTAACTGTCAGCAGAGTGCCTGCTATTATCTTAGTTTACAAAATTCATCTTCTGTGTGCCTTCCTGCAAATCTTTTTGCCTTGTTGCTGAGGATTTGACTTCCCATGTATTTCCACTTTTGCAGTCAAATTCAATAAAACCACACTAGCTGTTTGTTATGTGTTCCCATTCACAAAACATACCTATTTTTTTAAACTATCTTTTACCTTTCTCATGAGAAGACCTTATGGCTGACTTCAAGCATTTCTAACAATGTCAGAGTCAGTCTGTACCCAGGGAAAGGCTTAGGACAGACTGAGTCTCCTCTCATTAACATACAATGCAAGAAGCCCAGAGTTTAAATGTTTAACCCTTTGTTATGCCAGACAGTGTACAAGTCTACAGTATAGACAGGTTTAATTATGAAAAACACAACTCCGCAGCCTCTTCGTAAACAAAAAGAACTAAGTAGGATTTTTCTGTGCTGGAGTTATCATAAAAGAGCATTTAAAAATGGTAAGTAGCAATTTTTAAAGCTTAAAGTGAATCTAAACCCGATTCATGAAATTTTAGCTGGGCACATAGATCTGCAGAGTTTTCTTATCTCTCTTTAAAGAACTAAGTCCTATGGCTTTCTCCTGCTTCGTTCTTCTGTTATCAGCATGATTACTTCTGACAAGTTCTCTGACAGCTGTGATAAAACCATATGTCAGTTTTTAATGAGGAATGAGGAAGTCAAAAATGCCAACACAATCTGCACTTACTAAACAGTATATAAAGCTGAAGACTGTAGATATACATGTAAAACTTATGTAGGAGAATTTGTTTCATCCCCATTTATCATCTGAGGCTTTTCAATTCACTGGATATATGTGAGGGTTTATGTCCACTTGATGTAAAAATTCTCCTCCATTCATTCTTCCCACCCTTGCCACCATCATTTTCCAGTGTGGTAGGGGTTAATAGAGCTTAGGAGCTGTACCGGGCTCTCATCAAGAGAGCCTTAGTATGTCTGCCTTTTTCCTAGCTGATCCCTTTAGAGAAGCTGTATGGAGGAGATGGGAGTAAAGGGTGGGCATAGTTGTGCTCTCTTGATGAGAGCCTGTCACAGCTCCTTGCTTGTATTAACCCCTGCCACACTGGAAGGTTACTGCGGTGGGCGTAGGGGGGCATTAATGAAGGAGGATTTCTGCTAAAAGTAGAGGAATCAGCACAAGCGACACATCCTACTGACTGTACGTTATGTTCTTATGTTCCTTGTGCTGATTTTTCTGTTTTTAATGTTAGCTACACTTACACTCACAATCAGAAATATTCAACCCCCTCACCTCAATAGACAATACAGTGATGTTGATGAAAGATAATGAAAATAAATGAAAAAAAAAACTAATGAAATAACAAACATTATTTATTGATACATATTTGAGTTATTTTGACAACAGAAGTTGACTTAACTTTGAAGTTCAAATGAAAATTGTAAGTCTTGTAGCACATGAGCATGTGCAGTATTATTCAACCCCCAGCTTCAGTACCTTGTGGAGCGCCCTTTCATTTTTATAACTTCTAACAAGCGTTTTCTATAAGTGCTGACAGGCTTCTTACACCTCTCGATTGGAATCTTTGCCCATTCTTCACATGCAAAAGCCTCTAACTCAGTGATGTTTGACGGCTTCCGTGCTGCAACTGCCTTTTTCAAATCCCACCAAAGATTTTCAACTGGATTTAAATCTGGTGACTGAGAAGGCCACTCCAGGACACTCCAGCATCTTTTCCCCAACCAAGCTTTGGTTGATTTGGAGGTGTGCTTGGGATCATTGTCTTGCTGGAAGATCCAATGATCACCAAGGTTTCATTTGTCAACAGAAGGCATCACATTCTTCTTCAAAATTACCTGGTATTTCTGGGAATCCATGATGCCAGGTACACAATCAAGATTGCCAGTTCCTGCCGCAGAAAAACAGCCCCACATCATTATTGACCCACCTCTGTGCTTGACCGCGGAGATGGTATTCTTCTGGTCATAAGCCTGACCTTTTGCACGCCAGACATACCGCTGGTCCATATGTCCAAAAAGTTCCAGTTTGGCTTCATCAGTCCATAGAACTGTCTCCCAGAACTCTGTAGTTTTGTCCAAATTCCTCCTGGCATATTCTAGTCGACTCCTGATGTTCCCTGAGGTCAAGAGTGCAGTGCGTCTTGGGGCCCGACCATGAAGTCCTTGATTATTCAGTGCACGTCTTATAGTTGCCACTGAAGCACTTGTACCAGCCTTCATCATGTCATCCTGTAGCTGTCTTGCAGTCACATGGGGGTTTTTCTTAGCTATCCTGACTAAGTTGTGAAGGGCCCTTGATGAAATTGTGAGCTTTCTTTCATGGCCAGGTAAGTTTGCAGCTGTTCCATAAGTTTTAAACTTCCTTATAATGCCCCCAATGGTGTCTCTTGGAATGTTAAATCTTTTGGAAATCTTCTTATACCCAAGGCCCTTCAGATGTGTTGAAATAATCTCCTCTCTCAGCTTTTGGGGAAGCTCCTTTGTCTTTCCCATGATTGCAACTCACCTTGAACACCTTCATGGTCGGGGTTTATATATGCATCACAGCTGAAGCAAATGAAGGATTGTTATAGAGTTCCCAAAGGCTTAATGATGTTTCAGCTCCACTTCAGGCCATAAAATCTGTCAGAAAGCTTTAGAAACAACAATATTATATAGGGGTTGAATAATTGTGACATGGCGATCTTAACAAAATATACTGTTACACACAAATACTACATCATACATTTTCTGTGTTGATTTTATGTATCACTAAACTCAATAAGAAGCCACCCAAAGCAGAATCCTACACTTTGAAAAGATTTTTATTTATAAATCCTTAAAACTCTTTAGGGGTTGAATATTTCTGATTGCAAGTGTAGGTTTTAAATATTTTTGTAACACATATAAAGTAGGTGTTATCTCAATTTGCCTGCAAGAGTGGGAATACTGTATATTTTGTAGAGAGGAATGTCATTTAGTGGGAGTTCCAAGTCAGGTTCCTAGTAAAAACATTAAACCGATCAGCCTGTTTTAGCTGATAAACCTGTTAAAAGACTCCTAGTATCTGCTCTTAAACAGGACTTTACTTTTTAAAACAGGCTCAACATCAAAAAATGGCTTGTTTTTATTATTTAGTTTCATTTAGTCATTAGTTACTTTGGTCACAGGACTTAGGTGATAACGTAATGGATGTTAACATGTGGGTGATAACGTGTGGGTGACAATTGAGCTTTAACTAAATGGCCTTCCACTTGAGGACGTGGATACAAGGTACATCCCAGCCTGTCTTGCTGATAACTATTTTTGAGGTAACATGAACAGGATGTCTCTTCTGTCATTAGAATATTAACTAGCAAGGTACGAGAAGTTTAGGAAAATGCTTGAGTATGAAATAAATTAGTTAGTCATCTATTTAATATCTATCAAGATTCAGAGAAATATCCAAGAGAATTCAGCGAAGGGGAAAATGGATACTTAATTTCACATATATTGGAAACTCATGCTCCATCAAGCTTAAGGTATTCTCCTACCAAGTTAGGTTCAGTACAAGTCCTAAGAATAAATCTACTTTCCACACGTCTACCTCCCCGTCATTTAATCACACTCTTACGAGTTCATTTTACCCTTCACTGCTTTTTTCTTTAGAAATACCAAAAAAAGCATCCATTGTTTTGCCTGTAGTATAATATGCTGTCTACTTCAAAATCTTCAAATCTTCCTGAATTTTATTTCTATCTGCAGTGTAGCCTGGGTGGAGAGGGAGGTTATTTAATAAAGGCCAGTGACTTGTAGTTATTCACAAACAACCAATCACATTTCAGCTTGCAGCAGGTCAGAGCAATAAAAATAATAGAAGGTCATTTAATTTTGTTTTATGTGTGTTACTGCCTAATGCACCTTAACTTATTAAATTAAGGTGAATATTTAGGTACATTTGCTTCAATCTGCTTTTCTACTACAAGTTTTTGCTACTGAAGAACTATAAATCCTAGCCTGACTGGCAGCAGTAGTCTGGGTACTGTGATGAGCAGAGGTGTTTATTCAGCCAGATTGCAGTGAGAATGCAAGCCAAGCATACCAGAAGGTAATCACTGAAGTTCTTTCCCAGCACTGTCATACTTGGTAGCATAGGATAGAGGCAAAATAGGAGCTTTTGTGCTCTAGATACCAGAACCAAGGATGTAACTGTGTGCATAGCAGTTACCATACATGACAGATATGGTGCAGCCTCCTGTATAATATCCCCCTCTTTTTCTGCTCCCGGTACTTGTCCCTCAAGGAGCACATTCTGCTCTGTCCATCCACGCTATAACAAACTGTCCATCCACAGAAATACAAAACCTATGAATAAGCCCAATCAGGGTGAAATACCTAAGAGGGTCATGGCCAATGAGCAGAGAATGAGGTTGAAGCTTTTACTTTCACTTTGAGACTTTGTTGATAAATTTAGAGTACGGCCCAGGGTTTTGTATTACTATATCTATAGCAGACCGTGCTACTGATAAGGGACCCAGCAACAGAGGCAGTAACATTTGCCAAAAATAAAAAATAAATGGATATTGAATTTGGAAACTTCTATATGATTGCCATGAAAGAAAACGTGTTCTATACCAATGGAAAGATTGACTGAAATATTGATATTAGAGAAGCAGGGATCCTTAATTGTTTTGCTAGGGGACCCCATGACACATAGTTACATTTCTCATCAGAGTACAGGAAAAAGCTGAATCTGTGCTCAGATTAGATGAATCTGCCAAGACCTCCCCCTTTGACAGCACCCTTGCACCCACTTGGGTCTTGGGCCTAATAGCTTAAGTGAACCTTGCCGTTTAGTTGTGTATGTGTTTAAAATAGCTTAGACCTACAACACACTTTTAGAATGCTTTACCTGTTTTAATGGAAAGGTATATAAAGAAGGGGTACACTAGAAACTGAAAGGGATAACTGCACTGACTTATACCAGTGGTTCTCAACCTCGGTCTTCAAGTACCCCCAACAGGCCATGTTTTAGGAATTCCTCTTAGATAAAATAGCTGTCCAAAACACCAAGCCATTGACTCTGATTTAAAGCACTTGTGCAAGATAAATGAAAACCTGAAAACATAGCCTGTTTGGGGTACTTGCGGAATGAGGTTGAGAACCACTGACTTCTACTATCCATGACTGTTTGGCAGTATAAAAAATACAGAACTTGAGCAAGGGAGATTTTGGCCATTGCAACCAATAGGGTTCTAGTTGTCATTATTTCTAGTCCCAGAGAATAAAAACAAACATTTGATTGGCTTCTACTGGCAACAGCTCCACCTGTCTTTACACATGAGGCTTAGTAAGCTAACATTGACATTATCAAAATTTTATAAACATCATACAGTGGATTTAGATTGCCTCGTTCATTCTTTACTAGTTTGTTAGAATTTTCAATAGACTTGATATGATAATCCTATTTTCTAGCCAAATTTAAGCTCACTTGCCAGAATATACAAGGCATGCCTCGGGTATTGAAAAACAATTGGAACTGTGAAAAGTGAAGCTACAGCAGAGGTAGACTCATAAAATATATATATGCAGATATTTTTAGATGAGCCTGGATACAGTGCAGTGAATATGTTAAGCATGAAATGTTATCATTAGGAAACTGAAAATTTGAAACATATAATTGTAAATTAATAACATAATTGTGCTAATCCATTTTCTTGTCTCCTGTAGAGAAAAACAGTAAGAAAGACAGTTGACAGTAATTTTGATTCATTTGACTAGTTCACACAATAATATTATTCAAAGATTTTTCTATGTAAAAATTAGTTCTAGCAATCAACCCCTCTTTTCCCTGTTAACAGAATTGGGGAACAGGGGTAGCAAGCTGGAAAATCTGGACACTTTATAAATAGGCCACACAATATTTCAGAAGCAAAAATTGCAACTACAAGGTTTAGTGTGTGCACAGTTAAGCTACAAAACAATCCAAACCGTATAGGAGCCTTTGTTTCGTAAAAGGCAAATCATTTTGTGAAAGGTCAAGAATGAACCCTTGGCAAATAGACCCAGCACCTGACTATCTTCATCAACCTTGCTGTCCTTGTCTGAGCATCAATTTCTCTTATTTGCGCTGTGCCTTAAAGAATGGTGCTTCATCTATTTTAAGTACATCTAAACTAACTAGATAATATATAGTTTGCTAAACTGCTGTTTATCATAATCAATTTCTTTTTTTTTTTTTTAAGTAAAACATTGTTCTTACCTTTTTTTGTATTTCAGTGCTCCTAATCTTGTTCAGCTTTTTTTTTTTGAGCCACGTCCTGTCTTCATACGCTCACTCTAGTATCAGGTACCTATGCAATGGTGTTGGTACAGGTTGCCAACCCAGGAGCACAATTGGGAGACAGTTCTCCATCATGGGAGAATGTGTCTGCAAAAGGGCCTTAAGGCCTGGTTCACACCTATGCATTTTTTTAGTGCATTTTCAGTTTTGCAGAAACACACTACAGTTCATTTAACATGGTTTCCTATGGGTCATGTTCAAATCGGTGCATTTTATGGAAAGGGCCAGGGACTTTTTTCTGGTTTTTGGTTCCATAGACTTTAATGGCTCAAAAATGTGTATTGAAAAATACACAATTCACCTGAAATGTGCAAACTACAACCTACATAGATGTGAACCTGACCTTATGGCAGGATCACAAGATGTTATTTTAGAAAATCTAGAGATGTGAAAAGTTAAAAAAACAACTTTTGAAATGACTTCAACACGTTAAAGCTTATATGAGAATGTATTGATTGTGTTTAAATCTAACTTCAGTATTTTAATCACTGGTGATCACTGACTGACTTCCAATACTCCTTTTAGGCCCCGTGAAAGGTTTCCCCTGCAGTTCCTTGTTCTTCCTCTATAGCCTCATTATTGAATATTCCTCTTGCTGCTAAAAGACAAATATCAGCCATTATGCTTATTTCTGCATAAAGCTGACTAATTACAGAATATGATAGGGCATGTAAGAAACCTGAATACTGCTTGTGGCAGGAGAGTGAACCGTGGACCTTCCATGCAACCTACTCAATCTTAGGATATCATTTTTGATGTGCCATCACCTGTACCATGTTACATTTGTGAATAGGTACAACAATTTTGTGCTAATGCTTTTTTTAGGTCGTTTTTTTACCCATCTGACATGACTATATAAAGGCACACATACATTGTAGCATGCCTAATATATATTCCATTACTGCTTCTATCTACAACTTGCAAAACCACTTTGCTTACTAGTGGGGTTTTTATCTAAATTATGTGTTAGGGGTATCGCTTTTATGAGATATGGGATCCATAGGTTGCATTTTGTCATAGTGCTCTTTCACCAAAGGGATTACCTTTTACTAGTATCAGGTTAATTAGGGATTTTGAAGCCCCTGTAGACTTGCTGTGCAATGCCTATTAGTAGAATGATTTATTGAGCTTTTGCAACTACATAAAAGCCCTTAGTCTTCAAACAAAAACACATATACAGTATATTAATAAGTATACTGGTTCTGATAAGAAAATTAAAGCTAATATATTTGTTTTTTTTTTTTATACTAGATCTTGTTTTAGTGTATATTTCATTGTTTTGGAGTACAATTATAGAATATCCAATGGTTGTTTCTCCTAATATTGTATACGGACAAGAATGAACAATAGATCAAAGGCATGCAATCAATCTTTGTAGCAGTGAGTAGAGGAAAGGTCTAGTAGTTGAGTATCTCATGAGAACAAGCAGATTTGTTAAAGTTTTTGATTTCCTTTAATGGACCAGCAAGAGAATTCATAACTTAAGCAAACCTCACGTCTTTCCTCTTTTGTACTGTAAGGCCAACACAATTTCCAATGCTCTGTACACTATAATTCCATCAGTGAAGAAAACTAGTCTTGGTTCATTAATGAATAGAACAGCTCACTACTTGAAATTCATGTGCAAAAGATGCAACACAACAATACAAAAGCAACAGCTGTATATGGAACGTCTTTTTAAAAAAAAGGGAAACAATTTTAAGTAATGTTTGTAAAATTATAAAACATAACTCAATTTTTTAAAATCTCTTTCTCCCCTCCTTTTGTGTTATTTTTTTTATAAAATGTTTGTTTTTTTATTTTTTTACATAACTCACCCTCTTTACATTCTAGCACCGCCCTCTGTAACCTCCTCTGATAGCCAGGGTCATTCAACTTTTCCAGTTGGCCCAGCCTATTTTGGACACACCCCGTATGGATGTGTTATAGCAAAAGGCTTGATTTGCAGTAGCCTTGCACTGAAGGGTGATTACACGTCACTATGTGAGTGCTGTTCAGTGCAGCAGTATGGAGCTTCCACTGTCATTGCTGGACAAGAGGAACAAGAACTTTATATGACTGGCTAGGCTATATATAGTATTAAGGTATTTTGGGATTTTTTAATTAAATAGGGGCAGGGTTTTTGGGGAAGGGGAGTAGGGCTGGGGGCTGGGCTGTAGGAGAAGATGCCCTTTTATTATTTAATAATTTCATCTTATTATAAGAGTCACCAGAACTTATTTTTTCACAAAATCCTATAAAGTAAATTGCCAGGAGGGAGCTACTTCCTTTATTACTTAGTGGGTTGCTAACTTGTAACATATGTATGTGGACGTCAGGACCTAGGCATTCACTATGTAGGGGCAGCCTTGTTATGGAAAGTCATGCCAGCACTGCTGTACATCTCCATTGCCATAATGGAGTGTAGATCCCAAGCACAAATGAAATGTCACCTGTTCTTTCATATATGTGGTGGAGCACCTTTCATCCCAACCCTGCCATTTGCATCTTGGCTGGTGCAAAGAGCTTCACCGACACTTCACATAATATAAGGAAGAGTACAAACTGTCATTGCTCCCCACAGAAGGTAAAAACAACATTTTTTTACATGACTTAGACTACATTTGAGCAAGAATATGGCCTCATGCACACTGGAAGTTATAAAAAAGCCAGTAGCTTTAGCTGTAAAAAGCTGTAGCCGTAGATTGCGTTTTTCAGCGTTATTTATGAATGGCTTGTGTGTGAGAAATTAAAAACGTCAATCTCTGCACTATTTGCTTTAGATGTACTAAAAAACAAATAATTTTTGTTAACGCATGTTCATAAGATTATTTATACTTAACTGATCACATGTACAGTATTTTTATATTTAGGATTTCTCTAATTTAACAGATGGAGGGCAGAAGAAATATGTGGTGTTACTTGCTGTATGTAACATGTATGAATATATTTAAATATTTCTTTAAATAATATTGAATTCATTTGTGCAAATAATTTTTAATTAACTGTATGTTCCCCATATTAAGTCTGGCATAGCTTACGGTAATGGTGCAGCTGTATTCTATTAGGTATGCGATAACAAATATACTGGGTCTGTTTAATAAGAATCACTGTTGTGGTTCAAGGCTTAGTTTATGGTTTGGTAACATTATTAATTTCCACTACATGAACTTTCATCCCCCACAAAATTGTACCTGAATAGAGTTGAGCGAACACCTGGAAGTTCGGGTTCTGCTGGTCCGTCCGAACTTCGGGACAAAGTCCGGGTCCGGGTCCGGACGGAACCCGAACGATCGCACGGACAACGAACCCCATTGAAATCAATGGGGACCCGAACTTTTAGGCACAAAAATGGCTGTAGGAAAGTCCTGGAAAGCCCCAGAGGGCTGCAAAAGGAAGTAAAATGGGGGTAAGGGTAGGGCAAGTGCCCTACAAAAAAATGGGGACAGGGAAATAACTGTAAATATTTTTTAAAAAATAAAAACATAAAAAAAGCAAAAATGGAGGTGAATGTGGATCATCTTCAAACTGTGTCTGAAAAGTATTAATTAACGGTAGAAGCCATATAACTGTTCTAAAATCATCTTCAAACTAGGGCAAGTGCCCTACAAATAAATGGGGATAGGGAAAATAAATTAAAATCAAATAAAAAAATGGGAAGGGGGGTGGATGTGGAGTAGGAGCCTAGAGGCTGACTAGGCCGTGACCGTGGCAGTGTAGGTGGAAG
>BLSH010464798.1:847035-870779 GCA_018402905.1 Glandirana rugosa
TGTAATGTGTAACCACGGATAGAAAGAAGTAAGGGTCCTTATTGGTTATACTCAAGAAAGATAGGCACCAATGTGTAATGTTCAGGATTAAGTGTGAAAAGTTATAAAAGGGTATGTGATGATATTGGAAAAGGTGTACAATAAACAGGTTGGTATTGACTGAGGTGGAAAAAGGAATGGGGAAAAAGGTATAACTAGGGGTCTAGGATAGATGGGAAAGGCAGGTAGGCCTGAGGGCGACAAGGAGGGAGATGGGTAAGAAACGAGGAGGGGAGAGGAAAGGGAGAAGGAGAGTGTTGGGGAAAGGGAAAGGAAGAGAGGGAAGGAAGGAAAAAAAGGGAATGAAAAAAGAAAAGGGAAGGAGGGCGGGGGGGGAGGGAAAATATAACATTTTCTGTCTATATGATCCACCAACGAAGAAAATAAAACACACAGATATCAAGCTCATTTTAAATTTCATAGGATGTAATCAGTTTAGCAATGTTAGTTCACCTGCTAGAAAGAAAAAAAAAGAAGACCCAAAAATTGCAGTTATGGACGTTCTGTCCAATCCTGAGTGGCAATTTCTATAATATTTAATAAATGCGTCATTGTAATATTTGACACTATTTATATGCTATAGGATAACAATTAGGCTTCATGCACACAGGACTAAAAAAAGTCCTAAAAACGTCAGTAGCTTATCAGTGATTTTTTCAGCTTTTTTGAGCGTCTTTGCGGCATTATTGATCGTTATTGAGCATTTGTGAGCATTTTTGAGCGTTTTTTTTTTTTTAATAGTGAGCGGCGTTATTGAGCATTTTTGGGCGTTAGAGCGTTTTTACAGCTGAAAAACGTCTCTCAGAACCCACTGGTCTTGGGGTTTTTTTACAGCTCAAAAATGTCACTGCTAAAAAACACTTGATAACAGCCTATGTGTGCATTAACACATAGGATAACATGATGGGGGTTTTAATGACTGTAGGAAAAATGTCTGAAGCCAAAAACAGCAGCTGTAAAAACATCAAAAAACGCATGAGGCCTTAGACTACAGGGCCATTGGTTATAGTTACCAGTGAATATTTTATTGTGATCTTATGTTTTACTTCTGCTCAAACATTTGATATCCAATAATAAATATCCAATCACAATAATGCAGAATGCACAATAATAATAATTATCCAATCACATGAATCAAAACAATTTTCTGTAAATCAATTGACCAGCGTATCTTTAGAGTTTATTCTCTGCTATATTATGCTTCATAAAAAATAAATGTAGACAGAACTAGCAGCTGTTCTAGTGGTAAATAAATTTGGTTCCCACCTATGGTACATTTTGAAAATAATGAAAAGTTGATTGGAAAAGCCCACACTAAGTTTTAGCAATTAAGCAAAAGCTTATTTTATTATTTAGAAATAGGCGTGTTGATTTATGTTGGGATGATGAGTCCTGTTTAAAAACAATATCCTGATTGTCTAGGAGGACTACCATAGAAGATCTTAACAGCTTATTGACAGGAGTCATTTCAGCAACTAGACAGCTGTCCAGTCAGAGCTTAGGGTACTTATCTTCTGTAAGCAGCTGTGGTGCATCTGCCTCTAATACGAAGACAGTCTGAATGATGTATACAGTCTCAGATATAAAGATACTTGCATATACCCTTAGCCTCTATTTTTAACTACAAGGTCATCATCGCATTGCCTAGGTAGGCACAAGTCCATTCAACCCCTGCTGTCTTTCATCAAAATACTCTTAATGTTTTAAATTTGTTTTCCTACATCACTCTGTTCTGAAAGCTTCTAAATAATTGATGTAGTGCATGCATTTAGGACATGTGGGCAATGATGTCATCACTATACAATACAGAAACACATTAACAAATGTATGAAAGGTGAGGAATTTATGAATGAGACTTTAAGCCCTTGATTTATCTATAAAAAAAGACACACAAGTAATTGTTTAAACTGATGCTGAAATAGTATTAGTGCTTAGTGTCAAAAACTGGCCAATTACTTAAAAACTCTACTGGCACTAGTAAGGGCTCATGCACACTGCAGCTCAAAGGAGCTCAAAGAAGCGGCTCCTACAGGCTTTTGAGTTCTTATTTTTTTAAGGAGCATGCCCTAAAACTATCTTTCTGATTTCCAGAGCCTTTTTCTTTGATAGCTCAAATATTTTGTTTGTATGAACTATAGTGACTCCATTTTCGGGCCGCAGCATTGCTATTGGCTGCATGTAAAATGTTAAAAAGCTTCCATGCTCTATCATTGAATCTCTGCTCATTCCATATGCGTTTGTGTAGCTCTACTTCTGGTGCAATTGAATAGGGAATGGGTTTCCAACCAATTGTTTAACATGAAGGTAGTTTTTAGGCAATGAAACCAATAGATGATTTTCACAATACACAAATCTTACATTTAGTGGATTAAAACATTCTCTACAAAAAATATAGCATACAAAGGTAGAGCAAATCATTAGGCAAATGTAACAATCACATTTTTTTGCCTTATGGCAATGTAAGGCAATGAACTAATTACTTTGAACCCACCAACAATCCATCTCAAATTAGCCTGCAGTCAAATAGCAGCCAATCTGAGCATTAAAAAAGGTAATGTGAGCATATGAGCAAATACGAGTTGAAAGGTAATATGTGCCCTATTTTCCTATGTGAAGCCCACAGTGCCTTGCCTTTAAATACAGATGTTTCGTTATGAGGCCATAGAACATAATTTGTAAGCTGTAGAACGTAGTACATTTCACCATGAATCATGATTAGTTCTATTATGCCTTTGAACTGCATATAGTATTTTTTACTAAGAAGTGAAAGCTCTGCAAGAAGAAAAAATAACTTGTAATGCTTTTTAGGTTTCATATGAATAACAAAATGAAATTGTTAAAGGATAAAGCATGGTGTATTTTCCATGCTGAGCAAAACAAAAAAATTCAGGAAAAAATCTATCAGATATCATTATATAAATCATATACTATTTTAATGCCTTTTATTTCCAGTGGGAGGTTGTGGTGCTATTTGCTTTTTTCAGTTTTTTTTTTTTTTGAGGTTTGTTTAGCTAACAGTATTCTCTTAAAATATTCTAAGACTTTTGAATAATGGTCCTTGAATCAAAGCTGCATAGATGTAAACTGTTTGAAGTTTACCATACATGTTTAAGAAAATTTACTCATCAATATCTGAGTCTACAGTGACCAATATGCTTCTAGTCCAATAGTTCTAAAAGATCTCTTTTGATCTTTCTCGAAACCATACATTATTTTTATAGTCTTCATCAACCCATACATAGTATATTCTTTATATTAGTAGTAATAGGAATGGTTGGTTTTCTCTAATGATTTACCAGTGGCTATTTACATTTAACAGTGCATGCAAAACAAGCTCCCTCACCTTTTCTTTATGTCCTCTTTCTAGTGTAGGCAAGAGTGCTATGCTTACAGCCATATGTGTACCGCCTGCAGCCCGGTATTAAGGCACTGGGCCTAAATCTAGCTCAGTAAACTGACAAAGTGCCTAAGCAAAAGTGTCTGTTACTCTGACTTTTAGCAGTTCCTGTGATTACTGTAGTGTCTGGAATCTGCTATTATTTCCTTTTCCTGGCATGAACTTGGTTTGTTTTCTATCTACTGTTTCTGGCAGATTCACCGACTAAGCTTATCGGTTGCCAGCACTGACCTCAGGCCGGAACAGTCTATCTGGTTCCAGGCCATTTGCCATGGAGAGGCCTAACAAAATCCTCAGCAAAGTGGATAACCATTTTTGCATACGGGCACTGACAATCCAGAACTATAGGCTGTGTGACCTAAGATACCAGGTTTAAACCATGTAATCCATAACCATACAGCAGTATGTTTAGTCTTTTTTACCCCTGAACTTCCTTCATAATGCCTGCCTAATGCATTAAACTGAACTTCATTTTAGAGTTCAGCTTCACTTTAAGCCCCCGGTCACACTGGTAAGACTTCAGGTACGACATGCGATTTACAAATCGTACCTGAAGTAGCATCTCATGTGTTTCTATGGCAGTGCCTTAATAGATACGATTTCAAGTACTGCACTTTGAGAAGTAGTTCATGTATTACTTTTTCTGGACTTCAGCACGATTTCACTGCCATAGTCTATAATGTAAATTGTGCTACAAATTGTATCTGTGTCTATATCAGCACTACTTGAACCCTGAAAAAGTTAAATATTAACCCTTTGCTAGCTAGAACTTTTGTTCATAACAACAGCTCCTCAATGTGACATGGACAGTCCCTCTCACTTAAGTAGCACTGAAGTCATATAAAATTGTTACAAATCTCACAGAAGTAGTGCTAAAGTAGAACTGAAGTAGTGCTGAAGTCGGTCTTTAAATCACACTACTTTAAATTGTACCCCATGTAACCACAGGCTAAAGCCTGATTTCAGTTAGATGTGTCCCTAATTAGCTTCTCCCTCTGAAAACTGGAATTGGGCTTCAATGTATCCATTATACCGGAACCATAGATACAGAATGACATACCTTAGTAACATGACATGACAGACTTAAATTAATATTCTCTATTGTGCAGGTTCAGTAGTAGTGCTTTACATGAATTCAGTTCAGCCACTGGAGCACATATTAGGGCTTTCTTTGCCCACTTTTGTTTAACCTGTTCCAGTGTATGTGGCCTCTCAGCTTGTGGGCTTTAATGCCGAGAGGCCACATGTTAACAGTCATATGTAAACACTTTTCTATGCTGAGAGCTTGTGCCCTGCATGCTCCCAGCAAAGGCACTGGCGAGGACCGGAAAGCTCCCAATGAATACTTATGCCCGGGAACTTTCCAGCCATGTGACCGCTGTGACAGCTAATCACAGCGGACACATGATCTTAAATGCAGAAGTTCTTAAAGGGCCGTGAGGCAGTGGGAAGGGGTTAAGAATAAATGTTCTTTACATCAGGCTCCCACGCAGGGGTTCAGTTTCATACCTTAATCAAAATAAAACACAGCCTCCTGGATGCTATGCGGGTTGACCATAAAACCTAAACCTAAGGTTGGAGGCTGTATCCCGTCCAATATTCTGCAAATCTGCTGAACTTCAAGAACCTGACCAGGATTCATCAAAGCTGGAAAAAAATGGCAAATTCAGTTTTTGAGGTCAGGACAAATACACTGGAGTACCTTAATCTGCATGGGTTAGATCTCTTTTTGACACCAAATCTGTTGTAGTGCAGCAATATCAGAGAGATTACTGTTACTTACTAGCCTGCCTTCCATATGGATAGGTGCATTACAGCCATCCTTCTATTTCTTACTTTACACAGTACTCATGTGTGCTTTAGTTTTGGCTGACATTAATTCCCCTTTAGTCTCTGTGCAGGATGGCCACCATCCCTTTGGTAACCTGAATGGTTTGCTTATTTCTGTTGCCTGCTACCTGCAGTAGGAACCTCTCCTTTCCCTGTTCGTTTTCTTCTTGCTTCATAACAGTGAACCTTTTTTCTTTTAGCTCTATCCAAAGGTTTTTCAGTAGAGACCTATCTAAATCCCCCAGCTCTACCATGATTATCTTGTTGTAGACGAGGGTAAGATCCCCATTAACTTCTAGCTTCCTGTCCTCATATTTAGAAGGCATCTTTATCCATTGTTTTCTTACTACTGGAATCATTGGCAGTTAACAACAGATAAAGTCTGTCAAAAAATGGCTCAGTGTGTCCTGCCTATGTACCGTAAACATATGGAAAGTAGAAGACCACTTAACTTCTCATGCTGGCTTCTTCACCCTTTGTGACATTAGCTAAATCACTCAATGTCTTCAGGACATCCTGGTTGGTGTTTAGCCTACTGGTTTAACCTGGACAGAATGTGGGGGGCTGTCATCCACAGGACCGGCGACCGCTATATCTGCTGTCACAACCTCACTAACATGAACTGTTAAACAACAAGGTGACCATACTTATATTTTATGACATGCAGCTAATTTATAGATATTTGATAGCTTCCTCATTCTCCAGTTAAGCCATGCAAATTTAACAATTTGTGCTGCTCACATTGCCAACCAAGAAATACTACACATGCTATCAAAATTGTGGCAAACTTCCCCAGCAAGGAATGCCTTACAGATAAAGAATAGCTGCTTTACAGTGCAATAGCTACAGTACAGTTGCTAAAATGTGTATCTTACTACAATACAGACAATTTGGATACCCTATATCAGCACCCCTTATATCTCCTATAATAAAGATATAGTCTTTTCTAAGAAAAAGAGTTTTCTTCGAAACCATACTTGTTACTGCACTGTATGAAGAAGAGGCAACATAAACATAAAACAACATATGTCACACGTAACATGACAGAACACTCTTATGGAGATTTTTTTTTGTAAACTTACACAGGCAGTGTATTTCCATTTGCAGACACCTGTTCTGACATATACATGGAGCTGTGCCATAAGCTCTTCCCACTCCTTCCAGGAAACAATCAGCAAGTCGTAAACCTGTTCAGATTAGTTCTTCCCTTGCTGTACTGCCGTGCAGTTCAGCTGAATAGCAATTCATTTAAAGCTTTAAGATAACATTTAGAATCCTTTCCAAGGAAAAGCAGAAAATTGGTCAGAGTAGGTGGAAAAGTGTTTCCCATCTGTCATCCATGCTACTGAAAAGATAGCTAATCTCATGATTAGATTGGTGGGCAGCCTGAGAAAAAAAAGAAAAAAAACAAAAGAACATTCCTACGCCTAACACATGTAGCCTCTTGGAAGTGCCAGCAGACAAAATAAAGCCTGGGCATGCCATTGGATGTCCCCTGGGTCTCTCCAAATCTTAGACACTGGCGTACAGGCACTCATAAAGGTCTGGAAGTGTGGAGTGTTCCTTGGATTCCAGTAATCCTAGTTTCCTGATGGTGCCACTTAAATATTTAAAGATTCCTTGTAATCCTCTTTGAACTGTGTATAGTTCAGAGTCATTAGAATCTTTCTGTGTTTATTGTTTAATGTCAAACCGAGAACAGTTTATCCATACCGGCAACTTAACTGATCTTTGCTTTCACATGAAAAGCCAATCACCATGTCAACAATCATTTAAATGTATATCTCTTACTACTTTAAACTAGTTTTGTTTACAAAAAAAAATACAAGATTGAAAATCCAAAAATCTGTTTTTGTTCCATTAATTTACAGACAGTGCTAAAAACGGCCACTATAAACACAGAGAGGGAGGCTCTGCCTTTAATAAAATCACATTATCAGTTTTAGGCTAGGTTCACACCTTTGTGTCTATATTTTCAATTTTTTCTGGGGTTTTTTGATACATGTTTGTTTATGCATTTTTCGTGTTTTTTTGCAATACCATTGAAGTCTATAGGGCCTAAAACATGTGTTGATGAACCATCAAAGCACCTGTAGTACTTTTCAAGATGCATGGCAGAGCAGCGCACAGGGAATGGGTCCCATGGCAAACAATGGTAATCCTCTTGTGTATTAGCACAGGCGTGACTGGGGCCTTTGGGATGGATTTACTAAAGGGAAATAGATTGTGCACTTTGCAAGGGCAGTTGCACTTGCAAAGCTCAGTTACTCTAGAGCTTAGTAAATGAGGAGAAGTTCTGATCACTTCCATCATTCAATCATGGTAAACAAGATGCTGTGTTTTTTTATTGTCTTGCATGTGATTGGGTATTCTTTACAAAGTGAAGCTTCGCCTCATTTAGCTCTTGACCAACTCCACTTCCAAAGTATATAGTCTATTTGCCGTTAGTAAATCAACCCCTTAGTGTTTTTTAATAGGAGAATGCAGGCCTGGCATATCCATGGTTGCACTCTACTCAGATATCTCACAAGAGATGATAAGACTAAACCCCAGTAACTTGGTCAGCCAACAATACCAGAGATTCTGTGTTCCATACAAGTGACATGTAGTTTGACCTCAACTTGCGTAAATTGCTATATACAGCCAGTTCAAACATTTGCAATACCATACTTAACTTTTCTATAACCTTGCTATAGTCAGTAATGCAGAATTGTGACTGACCACTCCTTTTTCTGCTTAGGGTTTAGGAAAGAAAAACATCAAGTGCATTCCCACTTCAAACCTAGTTAACTAGGGCATACTGAGTAGGAGTAGCCACATCTAAAAAAAAAAAAAAACTTTATGTACATATTCAGTATCTCACGAAAGTGAGTACACCCCTCACATTTTTGTAAATATTTTATTATATCTTTTCATTTAACAACACTGAAGAAATGATACTTTGCTACAATGTAAAATAGTGCGTATACAGCTTGTATAACAGTGTAAATTTGCTGTCCCCTCAAAATAACTCAACACACAACCATTAATGTCTAAAACATTAACGAGTGAGTACACCCCTAAGTGAAACTGTCTAAATTGGGCCCAAAGCGTCAATATTTTGTGTGGCCACCATTATTTTCCAGCACTGCCTTAACCCTCTTGGGCATGGAGTTCACCAGAACTTCACAGGTCTCCACTGGAGTCCTCTTCCACTCCTCCATTACGACATCATGGAACTGGTGGATGTTAGAGACCTTGCGCTCCTCCACCTTCTGTTTGAGGATGCCACACAGATGCTCAATAGTATTTAGGTCTGGAGACATGCTTGGCCAGTCCATCACCTTAAACCTCAGCTCCTTTAGCAAGGCAGTGGTGGTCTTGGAGGTGTGTTTGGAGTCATTATCATGTTGGAATACTGCCCGGCGACCCAGTCTTCAATGGGAGGGGATCATGCTCTGCTTCAGTATGTCACAGTACATGTTGGCATTCATGGTTTACCCCTGAACTTCCTTCATAATGCCTGCCTAATGCATTAAACTGAACTTCATTTTAGAGTTCAACTTCACTTTAAGCCCCCGGTCACACTGGTAAGACTTCAGGTACAACATGCGATTTACAAATCGTACCTGAAGTAGCATCTCATGTGTTTCTATGGCAGTGCCTTAATAGATACAATTTCAAGTACTGCACTTTGAGAAGTAGTTCATGTATTACTTTTTCTGGACTTCAGCACGATTTCACTGCCATAGTCTATAATGTAAATTGTGCTACAAATTGTATCTGTGTCTATATCAGCACTACTTGAGCCCTGAAAAAGTTAAATATTAACCCTTTGCTAGCTAGAACTTTTGTTCATAACAACAGCTCCTCAATGTGACATGGACAGTCCCTCTCACTTAAGTAGCACTGAAGTCATATAAAATTGTTACAAATCTCACAGAAGTAGTGCTAAAGTAGTACTGAAGTAGTGCTGAAGTCGGGGCTTTAAATCACACTACTTTAAATTGTACCCCATGTAACCACAGGCTAAAGCCTGATTTCAGTTATATGTGTCCCTAATTAGCTTCTCCCTCGGAAAACTGGAATTGGGCTTCAATGTATCCATTATACTAGAACCATAGATACAGAATGACATACCTTAGTAACATGACATGACAGACTTAAATTAATATTCTCTATTGTGCAGGTTCAGTAGTAGCGCCTTACAGTCTTCAATGGGAGGGGATCATGCTCTGCTTCAGTATGTCACAGTACATGTTGGCATTCATGGTTCCCCCAATGAACTGTAGATCCCCAGTGCCGGCAGCACTAATGCAGCCCCAGACCATGACACTTCCACCACCATGCTTGACTGTAGGCAAAACACACTTGTCTTTGTACTGCTCATCTGGCTGCCGCCACACACGCTTGACACCATCTGAATCAAATAAATCTATCTTGGTCTCATCAGACCACAAGACATGGCTCCATTATCCATGTCCTTAGTGCTTTCTTGTGCATCATCTTTAGAAGAGGCTTCCTTCTGGGACAACAGCCATGCAGACCAATTTGATGCAGTGTGCGGTGTATAGTCTGAGCACTGACAGGCTGACCCCCCACCCCTTCAACCTCTGCAGCAATGCTGGCAGCACTCATACGTCTATTTCCCAAAGACAACCTCTAGATATGACGCTGAGCACGTGCACACAACCTCTTTGGTCGACCATGGCGAGGCCTGTTCTGAGCGGAACCTGTCCTGTTAAACCGTTGTATTGTCTTGGCCACCATGCTGCAACTCAGTTTCAGGATCTTGGCAATCTTCTTATAGCCTACGCCATCTTTATGTAGAGCAACCATTCTTTTTTTCAGATCCTCAGAGAGTCCTTTGCCATGAGGTGCAATGTTGAACTTCCAGTGACCAGTATGAGAGAGTAAGATTTAACACACCTGCTGCCCATTCACACCTGAGACCTTATAACACTAATGAGTCACTTGACACCGGGGAGGGAAAATGGCTAATTGGGCCCAATTTGGATATTTTCACTTAGGGGTGTACTCACCTTGGTTGCTAGTGGTTTAAACATTAATAACTGTGTGTTGAGTTATTTTGAAGGGACAGCAAACTTACACTGTTAAACAAGCTGTACACTCACTACTTTACATTGTAGCAAAGTGTCATTTCTTCACTGCTGTCACATGAAAATATATAATAAAATATTTACAAAAATGTGGGGTGTACTCCCCTTTGTGAGATGCTGTACCTGCCAGTGAGATGGGACTCCCATCTGTCACCAGGATCTTGGTGCTGTATGATTTTGATGCTGGGCCTACATGTCACCAGTGTGTGTATGGTGTAAGACAGGTGTGCACAACCAATGGCCCAGGGGCCACATGTGGCCCACGGAGCTGTTTGATGTGGCCCGCGACCTCCTGCTCTGGCATGGCAAGTTGGAAAGCCCAGATTGCGGGTTGCCGACCCGCCATCCCAGAGCATCAGTGTTGTGAATAGAGCCGGCTGTAGGGGAAGCAAGCAACTGCGGAGCAGAACCCCATAAGCCAATGCTTCCTGTATGATACCAAATACACTCTGCCCGGGACAGCAACAACCATCGATACCTGAAAGGAAGAATGTTATTAACGGTAAGTTTATTACTAAAATCACTGTGTATACATGGGCATACCTGAAGTGGTTACTGGGCTGCTTTCAAACTGATCTGCTCTGGTTAGCTGCACTGTGCCATAGGCCTCTGTTATTACCTGTGGGTTTGGTGCTCTTTCAGAAAGTGTGCCACACCTGCAGGATATAATAGAAGTCTATGGCAAAGTGCAGCTAACCCGCATCTCTTGTGTCCATTTACACCCGCCTACCTCCAATTCAATCTGCTAAAATCTGCTGTGTCCATGTCTGCTCTGCATATGCAGAGTGGACAAGGGCCTTTCATCCATCCGCTCCACTCATCATGGCCCGTGACCAGTTACCAATTTGCTTAAAGTGGTTGTATACTCCCCTATCGTTTTCAGCTAAGGAAGCTGACATCTTAGCCTCTGTTTAATCTGCAACTGCCATGATGCTGCACATGTGATCCATTATGACACTACCCATTGGATGGTTTGCTAGTTTGGTTGAGAGCACAATCAAGGAGACAGCTAGCATTTCTGGCATGCCGGGAATATTAACTCTTTTTTGACACTATCAAATCGATGGGTAGACAACCGCTGTAAGTGACCCTTGCTCTTAAAAAGGTTGGGCACCCGTGGTTTAAGGTGAGTATGCAGCAGAAAGGGGTTTTAGGTTTGGCCCGAACCCTAGCTCATGACAAATCCTCAACCTCTCCTTCCTTCACCAGTACAAATAGATGGGTGAATCTTCCCAATGAGGACACAGACAAGAGGGTAAAAACTTTCCCCACTCTATCCAAAAATACAAACAAAGGTTTTGCCTAGAGATACATGCATGTGTTAAGAGCTCACTTAAGGCTAACTGTAGGGAGGATTAACTGTTAAGGGACAGGTTAAAGGTTATAAGTGTTTAAGGAGAGGTCAAGCATTAAGGGGTCATTTCAAACACAGTAATGGACTTCTCTCATATAGCCTGGTAATAATCTTTTCAGTCCTTAGGTTTTGTGGGATTTGTAGTTATACAGTAATCAGAAAGCTGCAGGTTACCCGTGTTTGTTCTATGCATGAGTAAAATTGCTGCAATTAGCAATATATGCTGTAATTTGCCATAGTGTTGTTCAACACAGCCTGTGTTGCAAGCCAGCAGAGAGGGATGTATGATTCTCCTCAAAAACTGTTTGATCAGTGCTTACTAAGTGATGAAAATGTAACTTATAGATATAATAGTATATATATATATATATATATATATATATATATATATATAATATAGTCAATATACCACAAACGGTGCAGTGTAGTAACAGAACTCTAGAAAATATTTTAGAAAATATTTAAGTGGCTCTGCTGATTTGTCCCCTAAATATACCGCATAATTTGCATAACAGACTTAATGTATTGATCAGTGATGTTCTATTAGCTGTTTTATTTGACTAAACTGACCATAAACCAACGTTGATCCAGTATTCCGTAATATTTTCTTTGCTTGTTGGAAATTCCTCTGTGACTTGGTTTATCCTTCCTTCTTTCTACCAGGAAAAAGCAAGCCATTGCAGTTTGTTTGGCAAATCTCCCAAGAAATTAAGGCAGGTTTTTTTTTGTTTTTTTTTAAGTAAAATTTCTATTGGATGATAGAGTTCATGTACAAACTTTGTTAAATATCAAAACAGGAGAGAGGTTAGGCAGAACAGTAAGCAGGCTTAACAAAGGAATGTACCATGAGCATGTACATTGAACTGTCTTTCTTGGGATTCAGTAAAGGAAAACAATCATAATAACTTCAGCTATATATTATCTTGATGGGAGAACTCAGTCATCAATTTTTGTATAATAACTGGAGAAATGGATGGAATGATTTTGGCATGTGGATTAAAGGGGGGATAGGGAGAGGGAGGAAAAAGGGGGGGTAAACTGGAAGGAGGGGAATACGACCTAAGGAACACCTGAATGTCTCCGTACATATACAGGTAAATAGCAGGGGTGTCACCCAAAAGTAAAGCAAAATTACTTCAAGGTACCTATAGCAAAATAAGTAAAGATATCCAAATATATAAGGCATTCTTGCAACAGTTTCTCACAAATTGGAAAGAGCGAGGTGGTGTATTAAAGTTGGTGCCTACTGTAAGGCAGGTTTTAACTCTTGCAATGATTTGGGGTATTTTAGCTCATTAGTAGTGCTAAACAGTGAGTCCACTCCACAAAGTTTGTTTTAGGGCTTTTTCTGCCCACTTTTATTGAAAAGAAGTAAAAGTTCACATCAGAATAGTTTCTCTCGCAGGGGTTCTCACCATCAATGTTACAAACAAACAGTACTCCACCCCATGGCTCTTCTCTGCAGTATCTCTGCTTAGGCCTCCTTCCTTGATCCTCCAGACTGCACTAAACACTGAACCTTCCTCAGCTCTGATTGTTTCTCCTGCAGCTCCCTGCTGCCACATCCTTACAGGCTCGGCCTTTCACTGTCCCAGCACAGACAGTGTGGAGCAACGTGCTCCTAACAGCTCACTTGCACAAACTGACTCCCTTGGAAGGGTGGGGCCACACATCTCTACTCCCAATTCTAACATAAGCCCAGTGCACACTTGGTTTATTAGTGTGCCTGTTTTCTGCAAATCGTGGCCTAAACTGCCAAAATGAACAGTGGCACGGGCTCACCTTTCTACACTCTACAGAGGACAGATGTCTCCTAGCCATATGTATTTGGAGATAAATCTATCTATCTATGGCCACCCCTATTTAAACTGTAACTCCGGGTAGATATGAGAACACTAACATATAATGTTTTGCATTCATTACAAAAAGAAATGTATTTGTAAATGCAGCTAGTGTAGACACCTGAATTTAGTTTGGAATCAGCTTCCTGTAGTCCCCTGTACAGTGGCACTTGGATTGGAAAGAGTGAGGTGGGTACTATGAGGCAATAAGGCATGCTGCATTCAATGACAATGAACACGCTGACAGGAGGAGAGAGCAGAGTGAGCAGAGGGATGAGTTGCTTCTGCTTTTCAATCACTGTGCAGTAAGGAGTTGACTTAACTTTACTTCTTAACTGAAGCAGAGAAAAATCAGGTCAGCAGACACCCCTAATAAATTTTACCTGTGTCTGCCTGGAGTTTAGCTTTAAAGTGAAACTTCAGCCATAGCGGTTTTACGTAGATAGCATAGAGAAGGATTATAACCTATGCCAGGTTTTTATTTCTAAAGTCCTAAAAGAATCTGCATTTCTCATGGCACATGACCTTTTAATGATAGGTGCTTAAGGTAAATGCCACGGATGGTGCCATGCCAGAACCGGATATGAAGATGCAAAGTCACCAGCACTCCAATTGAATGCAAAGACAGCATCACATAAGCCAAAAGAAACTGATATTTTGAGGTCTCACAGTGTCTCTTTCTTAAGCCATATTGACTATAAAAGGGACCCCTTTGAGGCCCCAAAATGTTGCTTTCTTATGCCTTATTTGATGCTAAATATGTGAAATGTGTTCACTTGGAGTGCTGGTGACTTTGCATATTTGTATCAGGCTGTTATCTCTGTTTCCTGTTACTGTCTTTTTTGGTGACTGTTCTCTAAGCAGGAAAGATATTTGCTCTCACTTCCTGTTTTGTCTTCAGGACAGAAAGTGAGGGAAAATCTATCCAAGCAGAAATAAAAAG
Organism: Glandirana rugosa; assembly: GCA_018402905.1. Taxonomy (NCBI): domain Eukaryota; kingdom Metazoa; phylum Chordata; class Amphibia; order Anura; family Ranidae; genus Glandirana; species Glandirana rugosa. Next base: position 861,539 of record BLSH010464798.1, read on the forward strand.
TTGTCAGCATTTCCTACTACATCCAAAATATATATATATATATCAAAGTTAATTTGGCCAGAGCCCTGTTTTAATAAAACAAATTCCCCTTGAAATATACCCAGATAGTTATCATAAATAACATCTGTTTCAAGAGATGTATTTGTTTTCTGTGTAATCCAAGATGAGCCAATCAGGTTTTTGAAAATGTAGAGTAGGCACAATCCTTGCCGTTACAGCACCATTGATTTCACACAAGAGCTTGTATTAGCATTTTTCAACAATCAATTCTACCATGGATTGGACATCAGGGCTTTATAATTAATGATGGGAGATTGAAGTCACGGTGGAGAGGACTTGCAAAGCAATGTAAAACAAAATGTGTGTATTCATTTCCTTGCAGAAAAGGCGATGACTTTTATTTAATAAGGGAAAGAGCAATGCACAAAGTACAGTAACTTAAAGCTAAGAAAAAAGGAATCATATTTCCCTTTCCTGACTGCTCTAAACTGACGATAGATGAAATCTTCTTTGCCACTTTGACTTATTCTCTTGTACATTGGTTTTTTGCCTTGTCTTATTAAATAGGTCTCTATGCATGGCTTTCACACAGAACAACTATAGATTGGAGAAGCTAATTTAGTATAGGTTTTCCATTCTCAGCAAGAAGCCAATCAGATTGAAAGGGAATTAAAGTTTTTTTGCAACAAGTAAGCTTTTTGAGTTATTGATAAGCTTATCTGAATTTTTTTTTGATCTTAGCTTCATGTTTTGCCATGCTTAGTGCCCTGTACTTTCACAGATATTTTATTATATAACTTTAGAGATACTGCCACTACCCACTACTGTCTGTTTGCAGTTCTTAAATAAGATGAATGGGTAAAAGTCATCAAACAACCCTGGATGACCAGTCTTGGGGAAAGAACTAGCTGTTACGGATCCTTTTTCTTCTTAGGGTTGCTATTATTCTCCTGGAACAATGTCAATGTCAGGGGTGTCTACATAGGATACAAATGTGCATGGGTGGCCAATATAATAAAGTCTGTAGGTACCTGAGGAGATGAACAGACACCACAGCTTGCCTGTGAGCGGAATGTTGGTGTATGGTTGGACTGTTCTAAGAGGTTTTGCACAAACATTCTTACGAGCGTGTGGTAGTCCTGGATATATACATATACACCTTAGAAAGTGGTATAACAGGATAATGCCTTTAATCTTTGCTGAACTCAGAGCATTCTTATCCCCTGTCATTTTTACATGGCTCCTTGCTTAGTCCATTCAGTTTCAGTGGGTTTTACCAAATCATGCAGTCTTGCCTCCAGGGTGTCTCTATGCTTACCCCCACGTTTCCAGGGAGCTGGTGGCCCTATATCTATATATATTTAATTTTGTACACAAATGTAATCTAGTGTTTTCCCTAGTTCCTCCTGAAGTAGCGAGTAGTTCCCACAAAATGCGTAGAAGTGGGATATCACAGCTCTTTATCTTGTTTAAATATTTTATTGAAAAAAGGTTCCAGTACAAAGGTACAAGCAATAGCGCAATAGGTACATATTCAATAAGTTTAACTTAACAAAGATGGAGCATGGAAATGACCATGTAGGATCAGAAAAAGATACATAACATTTGGTATGTGGTATGAGAGGCCAATCCTTCAAGTAGGCGTACAAAAGTAGACTGAAAGTTTAGGCATATTTAACATAGCAACAGAGAAGGTAGAGGTCAACAGAAAAAAAAGGGGGGTGTTTAGAGAGGAATATACATGCAAGGGCACCACAATCCATGCCCAAATAAAAACAGAGGCAGCAGTTTTGCACCCCAAAAGGGAAGTGTACCAAAAAGCCTAAGAGTGCTGGGAGACTGCAGATAGGGGTGGGCAGTGAGGGCGCACCGAAGTCAGACCTAGTTAGAAGTCTGTGCCACGTGTGGAGAGGCTACGGGGGAAAATGAGGAGAGGACAGAGACTGGGAGGGTGTGGGAAGGCTGGGGGATGAGTGAGCGAAGAGAGAAGAAGGTAGCTGAAGAAAGGGAAGGGGATGAACCAGGGAGGGGGGCGCAGCTCTTTATCTTATATTTGAGGCTGATGCCATGTATATTTACCCTAAGCATATATGTATAATGCTTATAATCATAAGCATGTAATACCAAGGGGCCTTATTGGTCTGAAGGAATATAGATATCCCTGCAATTTACAGGGTTTATCTTTTTAAATATTTATGTTTATGTGTGTTATGGTTTTTATCTTTTGTATTAATAAAGTTTATACAAATTTAACTATTCTGTCTAGTTTTTTGGGCACCTAAAAATCTATTTCCAAAGACTTGATACCTTAGAAGATGGCTCTCACGATCATCAATAAAAATCCATAGTGGTCTAGAACCTGTCACCCATTATGACACAAACAATCATTCAAGCCATGATGAGTAGACAAGATCTGGGTTACTGTAGATTTTCAGTTAACGCTATATTTCACAGTAGATTTCTTAAGCAATCTTCTAGCTGGACAATTTTTTTCAGCCAGCACTACCAGTATTTGTCAGGCTGGAAAGCATGCTATTTGATCATTAAATCATACACCATCCAGTTATTGAACATCAAGTTCAAATTTGTTGCATCACCTAAGAAATATTCATAGTTCAGGATCAGCAATATCCAGTTGTGAAAGATGATGGGTGCCTGAAGGGTTAATATCAAGCTAGCATATAGCAATGCCTCTGGGTCATTCATTTCGGGTTGCATCAGTTGTCTGCTGTGAATCTGTTGTGATAAATGATCCCTTGTAATGGATATATAGCAATCTGCTGCTGGATTTTATGTAATGATTCTGTACAGCAGGTGGATGGAGAAATCTTCAGAACAAAATTGCAGTGTCTAGGGACCTCCTCCTGAAAGAGTTGCTGCATACTGATGTAATAGGAATTATACAGTACAGAAGATGAAACATGTAGCTTAGAGGCATCATTCAAAGGATTCAGCAATATGCAGGATGTTCATTTTTTATTAATTGTTGATAAACTGATGATTTCAACAAAAATCACATCTGAGCATCTCCGTAGTTGAGGAGTCAGGATGTAAAATGAAGCGTTTAAGGATGTCTAGCACGTACCAAGTTGCCCTGCTTCCTGAATGAAGTCTTTATTGCTGGCACACTGTGGAACCAAATAATAGGTTAGCAGTTTTTCAGTTTGGGCGTCTTTCTTAATCGCTTGTGGTCATGCAGCATAGCGTGACACTTCCATCACTGATATATTTCCAGACTGCAATAGAGAACCATTTCCAATAATTTGATATGTAAATATACATGCAGGTATATAACATCTGTAATTGAAAATATAAGAAGGGACTTGGATTTGGCAGCTTGTTGTATTATTCTGTAATAGAGAAAAAAAAGAAACTTACATATCAACACGCCTGTTTAGAATTCCTGTGCAGACTATACAGCTGACATCTTTCATTTTTTAGATATTTGGTGAGAAATGAAGAGAATGTGACTTGATGATTTTACTGAAGATAAAGGACTACTCCATTAATAAGGAACAGTTGCCACACTCATTCCTCATTTGACTCCTTTTTGATGTTGTTAAAGTGAACCTGTAGTTTGTCAATACTAAGTAAATTAACAGGTTTGTTTTTCAGAAGGCACAATTGACAGGTTGTAGTTTCCTTCCTTGCACCCCCAACCCTACCAATCTGCTGCTAAAGCACAAGTAACCGAAGGGCACCATCTGCCCCATCTCAGTAGGGAATTCTCTGCTGAGTTGAATCAGAATGGAGACAGATGTCACATCCATCTCTGTTGTGATTCTCCCTCCATTTTTTTATGGAGGAAAGATGTAATCCCCGGTGTGACAAGATGCAAGCAGATGTGAGTTTGCCTATACCCATCCACATCCAGTCAAATCAGTAAAATCTGACCTGGACACAAATTTTTGGGGTCTGTTGCAATGAACTTGAATGTTAGACCACAGAGTTGTATTGCAGTCCATATTTGATCCATGTATTCACAAGTCAAAAACAGACGTCCAAAATGCCCATGTAAAAGGGGCATAATAGCTTAGGATAGGAAAACACATGCCACTTCCCCTGAGCCCTATGCAGAATTGCACTTACAGAAAATTAAAACCTGTACAGGGGTTTTAAGGGCTATGGCAGCTGGTGGAAAAGCCTGCTTATGATCATAACTCCCAACTTTCTGCAATAGAAAGTGAAAGACATAGTAAGGTAAATCGCACATGCTTGCCCTTACCTACTGGACAATAATGAAGTAAGATGCAAAACTTATTGGTTACACTGACTTATCACAAGCTCCTTAAATAGTGGAATAGTACATTTGTATAGCAGTCTATACAGCAAAACAAAATCGGGGACAACTAAGGAGAAGAAAACATGAGAGCGCTTTGGTTAGTGGTGGGGGCCCTTATCGGCTCTTGTTCCCCCCAGCTGGGCTATAGGGGTCGTTCTTCCCCCCATAAACCACCCACCCCTACATTTGGCAGTCTCAGAAATCCATCCTTTGTGCACAGGGCACCCTAGTTGGAGTACACCTTGTTTGGGTGTTGCTGTGGGGATTTTTCCTCTTCCCCCCTCCTTCTACCTCCCTGTTGTCTTCACGAGTTCTCCCTCATATGTGACATATAAACACAAGCAACGATCCACCTGTTTGACCGTCCAAGTGGTTCTTTTACCCATGGGCTCGGGCCCGATCATTATCAGTCCCCTGGATCGCCTGAGGAGGCACGCACCGAAACGTGTCGCAATGTTTATGTGGAAAAGAAGTATCACCTTATTCTGGGGCCTTCGTGCAATACTGCTTGCCTGTTTTGAGGACGACCAGAAAATAGGCAGATTTTTTGAATGTCACGTTCACAGTGTCACATGTATTTATTGCTACATTTTCTATATGTCACAATTTTATGCTACTGTAGTAGAATAAATACTCATTTTATTTTATTAACATCCCACTGTTTCACGTTCCTTTTTTTGGGGGAAACTCTCTCTTCAAAGTCTCATCTTTCCTATTGTTTATTGGTTATTGACAACTTAGGAGAAAACAAGGACAGAGGGATTAGATACCAAAGATGGACCGTTGGAAGCTATTTATACCTCCTACTTTGAATATTGTAGATAAACTTCTGGTTTGTTTTAAAGGCTGGTGACTTCTGGGTGATTCCCATCACTGGGGCCAGGGCAGCATGCCCACATTAACTCCTGTGGTGCTTCCTGTGGACCATTGGCATTTTGCTTTTTAGTATGAGTGATGGATTTATTAATTGCCGTCCCCTTGATGAAATCCCCAATAAAACATATTGACTGTTCGATATGGGTTTCAATGGCCACACAAGCTGATGTTGGTTATGATAAGGGGGTCCACTAGTCAAAAAGGCTTTACCAAAATGCTCCCATGTCTCAAGCCACAGCCCTCCAATTTAAGGACAACTTCAAAATTGATAAAGTTCACTTTCAAGGGGCCAAGTCCCTGTTAAAATAATTGATGCCAACAGCACCATACCACAAGATGGGCTCATTTTGTAACTACAGTATGTTACCTCTTTACACAGACCACCAAAATCATACCCCCCAAAATGTCATGACAATCACATGTAAACCAAAACTGTTATCAAAACATCCTGTTGATTTCCTTTGGGCCTGTCTTAGGGCAGACAGTACAGTTACAATACAATTCAATACTGGAGGAATCAGAGGGCCCTGCTTGTTAGAGTTTACAATCTAAAAGGGATGGTCAAGTGATACAAAAGGTGATAACTGTGGAGGATGAGCTCATGGAGAAAGTGGAAATAGGTGGAGGGGGAATAGGGTTTTCAGGGATCGCCTAAAAGTAAACAGAGTAGGAGATAGCCGGACAGATTGGGGAGTTCCATAGGATGGGAGAGGTTTGTCCTAGAGGAGAGCATGGGAGGAGATGAGAAGGGAACTAGAGAGCAGGCGGTCTTAGGAGGAATGAAGCAAACAATTTGGTTGGTATTTTGAGACTAGGTTTGAGACTAGGTTAGTGATGTAACTTTGTAAGTTATTGTTAGTATTTTGAATTTAATTCTTGGGTGAGTGGCAGCCTATGAAGGGATTGGCAGAGAGGGGTAGCAGACACTGAGTAATTGGCAAGGTGGACGAGTCTGGCAGCAGCAATTCACTGAACAACATCCTGTATACTATACTCTCAAAAATTTCACCTAGGCCTTTCCACCAATCCAGAACTGTACACACAACATCTTTATAAACTTGTCAGATAAGCCAGGAGATTTTTTGAGAGTCTGTTTAGCACAGAGGTATAATTACCAAAAGCCATTCTTGGACTTACATTTAGGATATGAAGTTAAGAAGTGCCAGGACTAACTTAGAGCATTTATCATTTTCTTCTTGGCCTAGTGGGCAAATCCATCAACAGATTATATGGCATAGGGAACGTATAGGCTAATCATAAATAAAGCAGCAGATAGACAGCAAAACTGACTTGTTCCTAGTGACTGCTTAGCTGAGGACCACTTTTTTGCATTTACTGCAGTAAACTGAGGTCCTGTAGGGGTGAACTTTAGCCTTGACAGGCAACAAGTTAATGCAAGAGGAAACATGATGAGAGCAAAACAGAAATCCTATAATTCAATTAAGAGAATGCAAACCCAGGAGCAATGCAGCTCACAGCCTTTACAGCCAGAAAGGGAAAATTATTTTATATCAGGTAGACATTCGTTTTAAGAATGTCCAGAGAAATATATTCTCTTTGTGCCTTACAATTGTGAAAGATTCATGGCTTGCATTAATCTTCTCCTGCAGCGTACAGTGATTTACTTACAGGCTGCGCCATAAACTGAATTAAAAAAAAAAAATAGCTGGTCTCAGCAAAAAGGGATGGGATGACTTAATAGACAGGAACACGAGGCCGCATTACAAAGCATCGCACCAGCCCTTGTTCAATAGATGTAAATTAAAAACAAAATGTATAAACGCTTGATGAGAACGATGGATCTGTGGATGTTTTTATGAAGTAAAAATGGTGCCGATTCAAAATATTGAGTGTTAAAGACATAGAACAGCATTATGCAGTAAATACCCATTAGTTTTTATTTTATCTTTATGCTAAAACGATTCCCTGGTGTTTCAATTAAAATGCCTTTTCCAAGCTTTGATTTTTACAAACTGCATTTTCCATCTATTGCCTGCTTAGAGGGGAATTGTGACAACAATCTCACAGCTATAGGGGCCTGACATCAGCAGGCTCTATTGAATTATTAAGGACCTTTCTTTCCACGAGATGCACCTTTTAGAAAGAAATAATTGAGCTTAATATTGAATGTTTACACAGCCCTGTCAAAAATAAAAATGAACTGCAGAGCATCGATATTAGCATTTTGTGAATGCAAGGGTAGATGAGATGAAATAGAACCTGAAAATTAGTTTTATATAAATATGTGAGATGAAAATTTAAATTCCAGGCAAGTAGATAAATACACATCAGAAATACATATATAGGTGAACTGCCACGTCTGCCAAAAAGATTTGTAATCCTATTTAGTTGGTCTTTGGCTCCAGTTACCCTTACCGACAGCATAGCCAGTTCTTGACCTCCAATGCAGTTAAGCAAAACAGTTTGTCCAAGACTTGCCCCAACTAACTGGTTGGGTATAGAGGAGAAACAGTGTATTGAGTAATTTTTGGGCTTTCCCCTCCTGTAAGCAAATTGGTTAATTTCTGTGCTTTCCTCTTCTGTAAGCTAATAGGCTCCTAGTATTGCCCCTTGCCCCTTCAACTTCCAGGGTCCTGCTGTGTGGGTTATTACAGGAATCTGATAAATAGAAAATTCCAGTATGTATATGTAATGTCAAACCTTACTGAACATTTTTTAGATTTATTTTTGCAACCTAGTAATTTTTATGTATCACTGGATATTTTGAAAAGAAAATGTCAGATGTCTTCATTTAATAGATTTTCGAAGTCTAAGATCTAGTCACTAGTGTTGAGCGAACCCGAACTGTAAAGTTCGGGTCCGTACCGAACTTTTGGGTGTCCGGGACCCGGACCCGAACCCGGACTTTTCAAAAAAAGTCCGGGTTCGGGTATGGGGTTCTGGTAATTTTACTAAAAGTTCTGAAAAGTGCTGTTTTATGGAGTTGAAAAAAGGCAAACATATTTGAAGTCCAGTTTGGGTGACAACAATGGCTCCCTCCATAGTTACAGTGGAAAAGTGAAGGAAGTCGTCCGGGGAAAGGAAGTTCACAGTATCCCCTAGGGAAAATAAAGGGAAAAAACCTTGAAAAATGAAATGAAGGACTGATATTTAATTACATGTTTGTTTTTGGATTTAGGTACACGTTAACATAACACAACTTTTAGAAATACACAAAACCAGTTGCTAAATATTTGAAAGTGTTTTTGCTTTGGTCAGATTTACATACTGTTTATTCCTAACATGTTGCAGCATACTTTGCATATAGGTAGGTGTGATCCTAGGCAGAACTGATGAGGTTTATGATGTTATCCTGCTGAATATAAAACTTAGTTTCATTGGCTTTCTGTTGCAGACCTGTAGAGTTAAATCAGACTTCAATGTCTTCCAAAAAAAGTACTTGTGTTGCCCATTCTAACCAATAAGCTATCGTTTTCTATGGCCTTTGCTTTGGCCAATTGGCAATTACCTTTTACAACAGATGATATCAATATTAGAAGGCCTACCTGGCATACCAGCATCTAGCTGGAAGTTTTATAGGGTGACTAGTAGAGTTGAGCGAACCTCTGGAAGTTCGGGTTCTGCTGGTTCGGCCGAACTTCGGGACAAAGTCCGGGTAAGGGTCTGGACAGAACCCGAACTTTGACCCGGACCCCGAACCCCATTGAAATCAATGGGGACCTGAACTTTTAGGCACAAAAATGGCAGTAAGAAAGTCCTAGAGGTCTGCAAAAGTAAGGAAAATGGGGCTAAGGGTCGGACAAGTGCCCTACAAAGAAATGGGGATAGGGAAATAACTTAAAATAATTAAAAAAAAAATAACATAAAAAAATCAAAAATGGAGGTGGATGTGGACTATCTTAAAACTGTGTGAGAAAAGTATAAATTAGCGGGGAGAAGCCAGATCACTGTTCTTAGAACAGTGATCTGACTTCTTCCCGCTAATTGATAGTTTTCACACACAGTTTGCAGATGTTCTAAGAACAGTGATATGGCTTCTCCCAGCTAATTTATACTTTTATCACACAGTTTTAAGATGATTGTACATTCTACAATCATCTTAAAACTCTGTGAGAAAAGTAT